>OU015742.1:39426336-39473883 GCA_907169655.1 Acomys percivali
AGAGAGAGAGAGAGAGAGAGAGAGAGAGAGAGAGAGAGACTGAAATCCTGTTGCTAGCCAGATAGGAAGACTGCCCTCCAGAAAAGAGATATCACTCAGTTCTGACAATTTGTCAAACCACCTTTCAGGAAAGAGCAGAGCCCATTCAATGATGTGATAATGATGGGTAGAACCACACTAGGACCAAGGCTGCTCATCTACACGTGTTTCATGTCTCTAAATCAAAACTCATATCAGGCCTCCAAAGATGAACCATGGAGTAATTGAAGTTCTTTTTTATGTCTGTTCCTCTTCACAATATACCCACATTGTGTAAACCTTTCTCCACTTTTATTTAGCTGACTTATAAGTGAGAGAAACTTACCTTCTAGTGCTGCCACGGCCCATGCTTTGACTTGACCTAATCCAGCAATAAAAGCCTGATAATTATTTATTTTTGGAAAGTAATTATACCATACCATTTTTACATATTATATATGTACAATTATCATAGTTACATTATTTTTATAGTGTTTATGTTGTCCTTAGTAGGCACTAAGTAAGTGGATGTACTTTTTAAATTATGCTAAATAATTTATAATTTAACTTTCAAAATAGCCTTAAGCAAAAGAGGTGTCTCTATTTGTTATATCTGCTAGATATAACAAAAAAACAAGACAGAACCTGAAAAACAAACAAACAAAAAAAATCAAACCAATACAACAACAAAACCCAAAAACTCATATATCACTGTAAATGGAAACCATCTATGGGATATGACACAGATATAGTTCATAGAATTGATAATAAAACTACTGTCATGTAGGGCATACAATAATAGGTTTCTACTCTGTGTTCTTAGTTGTCAAAATGACTAAAGAAACTGGTTGTACATGAAGTATTGTACAAATTGTTCTACATTTATAATAATTGTTATGTTATATTTAAGCTCAGATTATGTTGCTTAAACTTATCTGAAATCAGTCACTAAACCTCTTTAGAATTCTGTTAAAACATCTAATAAGATAATTTTGTAAATAAAAAGCTGTATGTCATTCATTCTAATGTGTTGAGAACTATTTTTCCTTTGTACTATTTTCTTTTTTTCTTTTTATCGTAATCATTTTTCTTTTATTACATATATATTTATCTTATTACACATAAATACAATAAACTACATACACCAAGAACAACCACGAACCAATCAGGAATTATAAAAATGTTAAATTCATAATGTGTTGGCTACTTGAATTTGGCAGTCTTAAAGAAAACATCTTTTTTTTCTTTCTTTCTTTTCTTTTTTCTTTTAAGAGACTTGATACCCTATGAGCATATACAGGTGGAGGAGGTCCCCCTCAGTCACAGTCATATGGAAAGGGAGTAAGAGGAAAATGGGAGAGAGGGAGGATGGGAGGATACAAGGGATGGGATAACCATTGAGATGTAATATGAATAAATTAATAAAATAAAATAAAATGTCTCAAAAAGAAAGACAGACAGAAAGAAAGAAAGTAAGAAAGTAAGAATGAAAGAAAATATCTTTTCTATCTTGGGAGTCTAAAATTCTGAATGTAAATCCATATTTATCATATCTCATCTCTTTCAACTTAAAACTTAAAAACATCTTAACCCCTAAACAACTAAGCTTAATTGTAAAACTAAACTATCATGGTCTTCAACTCCATCAGAGACTTGAGAAAGCATAAAACTAATTACCTGAGTATACAATGAGTGCAGGTTAGCAGCTTCCTAAATGAGAAGATGACAGAGATGATTTGCTGCTTGCACAATCACATTTGAAGCCATTTCCATAAGGAGGTTTCTTGATGCTCATCGTCTTCTTTGAGGTAGGCTGGGTGTTGCCAGAAGTTAACCTGTCATGTTGTCAAAGAATCTTAAAAATAATGAAAACATCTTTAAATACCATATTCTATAGGTCTCTGAGGTTTTTAAAGACCTTATCTAATTATTTTACCTTATCTACCTATAGAATCATATCTATCTGTTAAGCTTAGTATATATATATATATATATATATATATATATATATATTCTTGTTATAAAAATAGACTAGTAGTTGACATGACCATGATTTGATCAACTAACAATTAATTTGAATTAATGATCCTAAACAGCCTGTAATTGCACTTTCAAAGTATTGGAAGTAAACCTTGTGTTGTAATTGAGTTGTATGGGTACAATACCTCATATTAGGGTAGACATATATATAATGTCTGTGAAGAATGATCTTAAATTTGAATTCTATATCAATGTATCAAAGTAAACTTATTTTGCATCAGCATAAAAAATTCTATACTAATCAATCCAAAATTATCTTGTAAGTAACAAAGCCTTAATTTCAGGAGAAGTTTCAATAATCTACTTTTTATCCTATCATCCCTATATATTTCTATACTCTCCTTCTTTCTTTTCAACACCTATCTCCATACCTATGAAAGAAAGATAAAGGAAAAGAGAAACAGCCCTGAGTCCAACCTCTTTTTCTTTCTGAATAAGACCAATAATAACTTTTAACTAACTGTCAATGAAAATAAACCTCTGTAGCCCAAAGAACAACCAAAAAGCCACCCAATCCCCCTTAGGGGAAATGGAGTATTGTTTTCTTACAGTTTCCTCTGGCTGATTTGTGGGGAATAATACCTTTGTAGGGACCCATATAAAATTGGGGAAAATTGTTAAACAGCATTTGTGGTTCAGTTTCTAAATGTTGAGAAATTCCAGGCATAATAGAAGTCCTGTGTAGGACGGTCTGAAATGCTGTACCAATTGGGATTGGAAGCTTTCACTGAAGCTGTCCTGGGAGCCATCCTGTTCTGATGAGGAACCACAACTAATCATTTGGGGTTGGATCATGAACTCTAAAGTCATTAAAAATCATTATTTTAAAAAATAATTTATTCAGATCACATCCTGATTGTTATCCCCTCACTTGTATCTTCCTATTCTGCTCCCCTAGGCATGTGACAGAAGGGGACCTCATAATCCACCATATGATCACAGCCTATAAGGTCTCATCTGGATAACTTACTTCCCCTTCCTCTGAGTACCATTAGGCCTCTCCACCTAGGGGAAGTAGTCAAATACGGGACACCAAAGTTCATGTCAGAGTCAGTCCCTGGGGCTGACTGATGACATCTCTGTATTTTTACTGAATAGACCAAAGTCTAAGTTGGTACTTATCGTGGTCTATGAACTTATTTGAGGTCTGGCTTAACATTTCTACAGAACGCTATTGTGCTAGTTTTGAACCCCTGTATACGCTTCCTAGTAGTTGTGATATTTTTCCTCACCCACAGAAAACATTGGGGCTGGCTCTACATGTCTGTCATCAGGCACTAACCCAAGCACTGGGGGATAAAGACAAGTGGATCACTGGAGTTCATTAGCCAGACATTCTATATGAAAGTGTCACTTCTATGTTCAGTGAGAGAATGTTTCCAAATTTAGATAGAGGATGTTTGAGGAAGATATCTTATTGTCAGTCTCTGTCCTCCATACCTGCAAGCATGGAAGAACAGATCCACATCTATCTGTGCTACTTTATATTATATGCACACATGCATGTATACATAATTGAAATGAAAAAATCTAAAGCAAGCAATTGTAAGTGAATGATACTATAACTGTAAAGAAGTTTAGTAATTTGTAGACAAATTTGGAACTGAATGAGTCTAGTACCAGAAAGGTCCTCACAGATTAATATAAGCAATCAGCATAAGAATGGTTCAAGTTAGGGAAGAGCTTGAAGCTGATTTCTAGAATTTTTTCTTTAAACCCTACGCCACATGGAATTCCTCTTATTGCATGATCATATGTGAATTGTATGGCAAAGGCTATATAAATAATATTTGTAAAATTGATATTGCCTTGATAGTCACTGAATGTTCTGAAACAAGCTAAAGATTTATTGGAAGCTGTGAGATGGCTCAGAAAGTAAAGGTATTTGTTGCCAAGCATGACAATGTGAATTGATTCCTGAGGCCTGCATGGCGAAAAGAGAGAACCAATTACTTGATGTTTTCCTCTGATCTACATAGATACACATAGTCATGGATAAACACACACACACACACACACACACATACACACACACACACACACACACACACACAGAGAGAGAGAGAGAGAGAGAGAGAGAGAGAGAGAGAGAGAGAGAAAGAGAGAGAGAGAGAGCGAGAATAAAAGCTGTAAAAGAAGCTATGTGTTTTACATCTCTATGAATAACTACAGCTATCATTAGAAAACTGTAGATGTAAGACACCGACATCATAGCACATTCATGTATAGACAATTTTGAGATCATCAGGAACCTGAATTTTATTTTTACACACTTTTGTGCCCCTTAAACATTGCTATCCTTTTTTTTGTTAGATCCTTCCAGTTGTATCTGTGCCTATTGGTCAGTTCGTCAACTTTCAACAAGGGAATTCAATAAATTTGGCCTTGAACTATTCATTTAACTTTACCAGGAAAGAGATTTACATAAAAATTCCAGACTAAATTTACATAAAATTCAGATAGTGCAGCACTCCTAGAAATATCAAATAACATAGATCACGAAATTGCTGACCTTCAAAAGACCACGTTTGACGTCACCCAGCAGTCCTGAAATAACTCCTTCCTTCGCAGATTTGTTACACAATGCACTTTTCTTTGATCACACCTGGGGAGATCGCTGTTCTTTCATAGGCAGCTGCCCTTTTTCTTTACAAGGGAAGTAGCATTTTATCACCCATAAAAGATCATTGTTGAGAAAATAAGTGTTATCAGTCTGTCAATGGTATTTTTACTACTTCCCTTGAATTGTGGGCAAGATAGGCTAAATAAAAAAGAACTGAAAGTATTTCAAACAAATTTTCTAATAGCAGAGAAGCAGCAGCAAGTCAGTACCAGTTCTTTAACTAGTTTATCATTATATTGGAAAATAATATACTTTGAGACTCTATAAAGTAAGGAATAGATTGAAAATAGCACATGATAATTTAGCTAAGAGTACAAAAATGGCATTGGTGTAATTTTTGACTGTGTTCATTCTGTAGGGCTTATTAGATATCTTTATAGGTAAAATTTTGTAGAATCTGCTGTTATAAATTTCCCTTCAAGAATCTTCTTTTCACCTGAGCCTCGATAGCTATGTTTGCTTGTTTCTTAGGGTGATCTGTTAATATATACATTCTGCAACACCATGGAAAGATAATTTACACCAGTCGTTCTTTACTTGCCTCAACCTTTACCCAGATTACTGTTTCCTACATGGAGGATTTCCTTAGTAAAGGAAAATTCTAAGTGAGGATACAGTGATTTTCAAGTAGGCTTTCTGATGAATAGGTTCTAATTTTAAAAAGATAGTTAAGATTGGAGTGCCCTGGATGGGTTAATACTGTCAAGTTCCAGATGAGAAATGATCTAAGGATTAGCCAGAGGGGCACATTACTTTAAAATAAATCATATATCCCCCATAAGGAATGTATGTATTTGTAAATACAGAATATATATTGAACAATAAAATAATATGCAAATATGGAATATATGATGTGTTTGCATATATGTGGTGAGAAGCATATGAAATTTGGATAGTTAATTTCTGTAAAAATAAAGAAACATATAAGAGTGCTAATAATGATCAGGAACATTGATGACAGAAGCACATTACTATAGAACACATATTTTTTAAAAGTGCCTAATTTTGGTATGGAAACATAAAGTCAATTATAGAATATAAGTCATATACATTGTATCTAATAGTATCTAAATGGAGACATAATGAAAAACTGAAAACATTTCACTGTCAGTGTAGAGACATGAGCAAATAGAATAGATTATGTAGCCGCCAATAAATAATTGGCAACCCTTAACCTGAGAATGGATATATCATAGGAAGTGTTTGTGGGACATGAGCCCTGGAAATGACATTAAAACAGATGTAAAATGTTCTTAATTTAGTAGAAGAAACTGGAAGTGAAAAAATGCAGGCATAGCTTGAAAGCATGCGATTAAAGAAGTAAAAAGAGCTGGAAAAGAAATTTCATAGAGAAAGAAGATAGAAGGTCAAACCTTTTAAAAGTGACATGTATTCGTTTTAATTGTTAGTTAGATATTATTGATGGTTATTTCTGGAGAAAAATCTTGATATTTATAGTATATTATTGGGAAATGATCTTGAACAGCTAGATATAAGGTAAAGAGAGCAGTCATGTACAGTAGACAATGTACTGTGGGCCTCTGGGACCTCAGGCTATGGCAGTGTATAAATGGTTTCAAAAAAGGGCAGTTAAGTTCAGCATTACCATGGCTAGTGGTTATAGATTGTTCCTGGCAGTAAAGACGCTGGGAAGATCCCCTGCAGCCACCAGAGGTCATAGGAGTTGTGAAGCAGAAAGATTAAGACCTGGCTGGCATGTCAGGCATCTTACTGCCATCATGCACTGAAGCCATTCACCTATTTTCCACTTAGGTCATGTGAGTCATGGCCATATGTATGACACATCGAAGGATCTGCTAAGGGCATCCTGCATAAGCCCAGAGAACAGTCTCTAACAATATCAGAAACTGAGTACAAAACTAAGACATCACTACTGAGAGGGAAGGAGGTTAAGATATTGGATGGGCAATGTTGTTGTACACTGAGAATGGATCAAGAGAGGGTAGAGATATCCAAGTAATCAGTTAAAGTCAGTTAAGGAAGCAGATATATAATTAGGCTCTATTAACAGCATGGAGACATTTGGATTATAATTGTTTCTAGGATATAAGTAGCAGGTAGATTTTAGCATAAGGATTAGTAGAAATAAATTTTATTAATGTATTTTAATACATTGATTCATTTAACATTCCGTGTGTGTATTGTTTGGGGTTGTGTGTGGGTACACATGCTTAGCGTATGTACAGAAGTCGCAAAAATATTGAAGGGTTTGTTTGATCCTTCCATCATTTGAGTTTTAGGGTTCAAATTCAAATGTTTTGCTCATCTGGAAGTGGCTCTATCTGCTGAGCCATCTTATTAGAATAATGAAAATGCTTGTTAGTCAAACATTATTCAGGATATAATGCTACATGTAGTATTACAGAACACCTCTTTTTATGCTTTTTGAGTGAATGCCCCCTAAGAATCCTTATTATATTATCAGTATTGGTTTTCTTCTTTCTCTATAGAAATTATTTGTACAGCTTTCACATGCTCTCTCTATGTACTGACAAGCATGTATAGTATAAATATTTCACTTTATATTAGTAATATCTGGACACTGTAGTGAATATCACAGAATCACACTTTCTTCATGGAGCTTGAGTTTAATTTAAGAAGACAAATCTCCTGTATAGATTTTGACTTCATATCTTGACTTTTCTCTCTTCTGGCATGATAGGAAAAGCAACACGCTGAAGACAAACCTGCATGTGGAAAAGATGCAGGAAGTCCTTGGGTATCTCCATCCCACAGCACTACTCACTAAGCCAAGACTAGGAGGAAGCAGATACCAAGAGGATTTCTACAACAGGAGAACATTATATGGACCCACATCTCTAAAACCAAATGTCCTGCTTCCTGCTACAGACAGAGATTCAGACAACCATGTGAACACCCCACAGCACCTTACCTAGAGTAAAATTAGAAGATCAAACATACTAAAGAAATGATGGGCAGAAGTAGCCTCAAGTTCTGGTAAGGCAAAAATATCTATTTAAAACAAAAGCTTGGGGGACTGGAGAGATGGATCAGAGGTTAAGAGCACTGCCTGCTCTTCCAGAGGTCCTGAGTTCAATTCCCAGCACCCACATGATGGCTCACAACCATCTATAGTGAGATCTGGTGCCCTCTTCTGGTGTACATGTAGGTAAAACACTCTGTATATATGATAAATAAATAAATCTTAAAAAAATAAAATATAAAAAATAAAACAAAAGCTTGGTTGGGTCTACATCAGAGACTCTTTCTAAATGTGAAAATAAACATGGACAGAACAATAGTAAAGCATCATATATGGAAATCCTTATGGAGAAAGACCATCTACCATTTTTTTAAAGGAGCTGCTAGAATAGGAAGTTCTGTGAGGAAGTTCTTTGCTGAAGGCTGAAATTCAACCTCATAGGCTGCTGTGACACTACATCGGCTCAAAAACCCTACCTCAAAAAAGCAAAACAAAACAAAACTAAAGAAAAATTTAACCTCTATGTTTTAACTCTGAATCGTACTATCCCTCTAGATTTTCTTTCACTCTTTCCCCATTCCCTCCTTTTATAGTAGTTGTTTAGATGCAAATTATCCTAGCATGAGATAAGTATGAACTTTCATCAAGAATAAAAAAGAACTAGTTTATAACCTAGCTATACTACTGTGGCACACAACTAAAAAACTAAATGGATGTACCACGAAAATATTCAGACATCTGGGTTTTTTTAAAATTTTTTATTAATTTATTCTTGTTATATCTCAATGGTTATCCCATCCCTTGTATCCTCCCATTCTTCCCCTCCTCCCATTTTCCCCTTATTCCCCTCCCCTATGACTGTGCCTGAGGGGAATTCCTCCCCCTGTATATGCTGATAGGGTATCAAGTCTCTTCTTGGTAACCTGCTATCCTTCCTCTGAGTGCCACCAGGTCTCCCCCTCCAGGGGACATGGTCAAATATGAGGCACCAGAGTACATGTGAAAGTCAGACTCCACTCTCCACTCGACTGTGGAGAATGTCCTGTCCATTGGCTAGATCTGGGTAAGGGTTTGAAGTTTACAGCCTGTATTGTCCTTGACTGGTGCCATAGTTTGAGCGGGACCCCTGGGCCCAAATCTGCCTATCATAATGTTCTATTTGTAGGTTTCTAGGGCCCTCTGGATCCTTCTACTTTGCTATTCTCCCATGCTTCTCTCATTTAGAGTCCCAATAGGATGTTCTCCCCTCTGTCCCAATTTCCTGGTAAGTGAAGGCTTTCATGGGACATGCCCCTTGGGCTAGAAATGATCATAATGAGTGAGTTAACCCAGAAGCAGAAAGACTCAAATGTTATATACTCACATATATCTGCAGACATCTGTTTTTATTGTGGCACTATTCTCTATAGTCTAGTTGTAGACTCGTTCCACATGTCTATCAGTCGATGAATGCATAAGTAATCTGTAGTACATAAAAGGTCATGGAGATTTTTCTTTTTAAGCATTAGGAAGAACGGGAGTTTTTTATTTCTAGAGAAAGGCATGCAATTATAGATCATCCTATTAAGCAAAATAAGTTACAATTAAACAATAACAACAAATAGTTAAAGTATATTTTAATTTGTGGAGCCTAGATTTCATAGATACATAAATACATAAAATATATAGGTACATATGTAGGCATAGTGGTGATATAAAATTAGAAACAAGACTGTCTTGAAGAATGAATAGAACTACAGAGAGGTGGGAGTACATCAGTAGGGGAGGGTGAGAGATGGCAATATTTAGTGTGAATGATGTGAGTGAATAAAAGTATCTTTTTAACACCTAACACAATATTAAATATTCAACAAACTTTGTTTTGTTTTGTTTTTTTGAGACAGGGTTTCTCTGTGTAGCCTTGGCTGTCCTGGACTCGCTTTGTAGACCAGGCTGCCCTTGAACTCACAGAGATCCACCTGCCTCTGCCTCCAGAGTGCTGGGATTAAAGGCATGAGCCACCACACCCGGGCTTTAACCAAATATTTTTCACAGAAATTTCTAGAATTGTGTATTCAACTAGAGACATAGCTAGCAGTTCACCCACTAGTGAAGTTAAATGTACTGAGGAATTTGACAAAAAAGTAGGACATTAGTTGACTTTACAAAAATGCAATATCATTTGTGGTTCAGTTTCCAAATGTTAAGAGCTTCCGGACTTAATAAAAGTCCTGTGTGTGACAGTCTGAAATGCTGGACCAATTGGGTACAGAAGTTTTCTTCGAAGCTGTCTTGGAAGCTGTCCTGTTCTCATGGAGAACAGCAACAAATTATTAAACATAGAACTCTGGAGGCTGAGGCAGGTGGATCCCTGAGCTCCAGGTATCCTGGTCTACAAAACGAGTTCCATGACAGCTATGGATTTCCACAGAAATTCTTAGAATTTCCTAAATATTCCAAGCTGAGATCAAGGAAAGGCTAAGCATTGGTACCAGCCAAAGGAGGCTATTGCCTTCTAGAAAGAGATTTCACAAAATTATTGCAGCTTACTTCACAGTTCATTTAACACATGCATATTTTCTGAACTATTTTTCATCTTCTATATAAAATTGTAAGAGTGCTACAAAAACATAAAAAGAAAATTGGAGTCTTTCTTTCCATTGTTTAGCCAAAGCCTAAGTAAATTCATTTTCTTTTACCAATCACTCTTTTCTAATTTCTTTTAAAATACAAGGTCACTGAAAGCTAGTTAGTTAGTTTAATTGCCTTCTAGCATTACACATGTAGTTATGATGTATACATTTTCTTCTTCTTTAAGAGTAAGTTTTACTTCTCTAGGAATTACCCAACATTATTTAAATGTTTAGAGTTGGAAAAGCCTAAATTTGTGGTATTCTTCCTCAACATCATTACACTTTTATATATTGCTTACATCCTCACTTTAATTCTGCTGCTGTTTATGCTATTTCTCTCTTCTTTGAATAAGTCTGCAAAAGATTTATAAACTTTCAATCTTTTTTACAATCAAGATGTTTTTCCAAAACAGTGCTTATTTATATTCTGGATTATTTATTCTCTGATACTCTTATGTGGAATTTTATTTAAATGTGTCCTGTTCTGACTCTGTTCTTCATAGCTCCTCTGGGTGAGTGCTTATGGTAGAATACTTCCTTGAGTGTATGTATTTATGTGATTTGATGTGTTTATTTTGAGTTGACTTTTATTATATCTGATTTTTTTTTCTGTTCAGAATTGGGTCCATGAAGCTTTATTTCAAGACAAGTGTTTTCTTTGCTTCTGTTTGGTATCTGAGGTTTTCAGTCAAACTTGTATCTACAACTTTGTCTTGAAAAATGAATAGCAAATATAAAGTTAGTTTCCAAACCCTTATTTACAATAGATAGTCACTGGAAGTTCAAATAGAAGGTTTTGGATCGTTGCTAAAGAAACTTGTCAAGATGACTAGCTCCTGCCTGCTTCAGGGGACAGTTTGCTTTTGTTTTCTTTATTTTTAATACCTAGCTTTGTAATTTCCAGTAGATTCTTCTGAGGTCTCTGCTTTTCAAGACGTTTGCAGGGTTCAGGCTCAGTCTTTGTAGCTATCCCAGATAATGTGGCAGCTTCAAGGACACACTACTTACCAGTGGCTTTCTTTTATGTCTAGTTACAAATACTTGCTCTTATTTTCTTGCAGACTATCCTCTAAGATAGTTTCATGAGTCTCAACATCATGAAATACTTTTACTGAAGGGATAGTAAAAATATATTTAGTAAACTCTTGTTTTCAAGAGAAATAAATACCCATCCTATGTTTGCCTTTTTTTTTCTTACTCTGCTCTGCTTTTATAGAGTAGACTCTGTAAAACACAGTTTATCGCACCGTGTTTTTATATTATCCCAAACATGGTAATTATCATTTTGACTTCATTGTTTATTTTGTTCTCCAAATGATCTTTTTTTCTCCTCTCCTGGAGTCCTCAGTCTGCTGTTCATCTGATCTCTCATCCCTTTCTCTTAAATGCACCTTGTATTCCCAGATCACTGGATGTCCTTATTTTCTTTTCATATTTATGAACATGGACCATATGAATCCCACATAAGAAGCACCTTTAAATCTGTTATTATGGTATATACATATAAAAAGTTTTTTGTGTGTTATATAAAATGAAGTTGATTTCATTTTTAGGCAAGTACTTGAACTGGGCTTCACTTTATGTCATATGCTTCCTAATATAGAGTGCATTTGTTTACACCTGTGAGGAGAACCACTTCTAAATACCATTACATACCCTGGAAAACCTTCATATTATATTTTGCTTATTGGTTAATATTGCTTATGTGCTTATTTTGTACTCAGTTTTGGATAATATTGATATTTATTGCATTTCTGATCACAGTTCCAAAACTTCCTAATATCAGGTTAAAAGTCTCTGGAAGCACTGATTCCATATCTGTGGAATGCATTAGCTGTGTGGTTTCTGAGTTATAGTAACTTGCATTCGCCTTATCTTTCTACTGCTTTATTTTACTCTCAAACTGTGAGAATTTTATTTCTGGTTTCGTCCTATTTGTGATACTCTTTAAGATGAGTGTGGGGAAAGGATGAACTTTAACAAGATATTGCAGCAAAATTCAGTCTCTGGCAGCCCCACTATGCTAGGCTAAACTGCCCATCCATTGAATCATGGAGGGAAGCAGAGAGATGTAGTCATTGTAGATACTTTAAGAACAGGAACAGACAATGGAGTCTAGCACCCACCTCCCAAGACAGGTTTAGACTAATGACATTAGGGCAAAGGGCGAAAGGCATGATCAGTGGAGCAGACTTGATATAGGCTTGTGCTTTTAACCTGTAATCTCTATAATCTCAGCCCTAGCTATGCAAGATTGGCTAAAAAATTATTGTGTGTTTGAAAGCATGAGGCAGTTCTTAGAAGATGGCTAAAATATTAGTTGCTTTTATGTTGCTGTAATGCAATATTATGACAAATGTAACTAGTGGAAAAAAGGGTTTATTCAGGCTTTGGGTACCAGAGGGTAAAAGTCTATGATGGTGGGGACAGCATACAGCATGAAACAAGTGGTCCACATGGCAGCAAGCTGGGAGTTCACTACCTGAACCTCAAGCATGAAGCAGAGAACAAACTACAGTTAGGCTAATGATGTTTTTCTTCCAGCAAAGTCATACCACATATACCTATCCAAATAGTGTTACCAACTGGGGACCAAGTAGTTAAGTACCTAATACTATGGGGGACATTTCTCATTCAAATATTTAAATAAATGCACATAAGCATACAGTGCTTATTTTTATTAGGACACCATGCCAATTTGTCCATTTTTTTCATTTAATTTTCATGAACTCACAAGAGTCAGGAAATAAGACTATTTGTAAAAAGGCAAAAATAAGGTTTCTGAGATGTTGTAGGCATTTTACAAAGTGTCAAAACTAGAATGCTTTCTAGAAATGGAATTTTCAAAGAGGAATGTGTATATCACAGTTAACTGAACCACACCATCACATAGGTCCGACTGAACAAGTTATTGTTAATGGTTTAATATTAAGTAAAAAAACTATTACTCACACAAGCACAGTTAGTACTTGTACATTGCCACTTAGACAGGAAAAAACTCCTAAACATTTATTTGATAATTTGAAATTATTAACTAAAGTATAAACAGGATGTATTCATGTAGGGTCCTATTTATGTTGGAATAAAAAATGAGTACTACTCCTTGAAAATATTTGCATAGTATTAGATTTTTAAGTAAATTGTTCTATTTAATGAGGGTGTGTTTAAAGTTACAAAAATAATTTCTTTTTAGAAAAACTTGGTTTCAAATCAGTGTTGTCATAAAATCCTTCAAATTGTGTTCTTCTAGAAATTGTACCTAATACAATATTATATCACTAGAATACTTGAAATTTGAAATGATTAAATCTATCAGCAAATTTGATATTTAATAGGCACCTGAGAGGATATTTAAGAAGGAAAAAGAGAGGTGAAAGACGGTAAGGGAGAAGAGAAGGACACACACACACACACATACACACACACACACACACACAGAGAGAGAGAGAGAGAGAGAGAGAGAGAGAGAGAGAGAGAGAGAGAGCAATATTCCATTTTTCTTATTTCAGTGGTGTTTAAAAAACTGCATATTTCTGCTGTGAGTTGGCTCCATCACAAGGTAAGATTAACAGACACTTCTTTGTCTGAATACATACACATGTAGGCAGATGTGCAATGTGCATATATGTAAACTTATCACCAAAGAAAACTGTTGAGAATGCTCTCAAACAGGAAGAAAATAAATCATGTGTGTTAGCTATACCTAGCACTACTATGGTGATATATGCATCCATTATGTATGCATTCCAATGCACTCAGCCCAAGGCAGTTCCTAACAGCAGGAGTGCAAATTCTGCATCTAGATCATGGGGATTGGAGTCTGCTTTTATTTGTCATACAATATGACTTTGGTTAGTTACTAACCCTTCCTATTCTGGAGAGAGGGCAGTATGATGCACCCATAGGGTGGTTATATATTTTAACTATGTTAACATCTCAAATATTTGCTTTAAATCTGGATAATCAGAAGTTGTTTAATATGCATACTTTCATTTGTTATTATTGACAAGTACAATGAATGCTTCAATACGTTTTATAGGTTCTCTAGGGATTTGCATTCAATACATATCTTTGTAGGCCACTTTGGTGAATGACAATTTAGGAAAATGAAATACTATAATTTCAATATTGCTTTGCATATAACAGTTTACTGAACTGGAAGTCAACATTAGTTCCTATGTGTCTAGTAGGTATTTTCAATCCTAGGACAGTACTTCAAACATGTGATCATGTGATATTTTTTTCTGATTGCTTCCAATGTCAGGAAGACATCCTTTAGAGCCATCTGCTTTATTGTTGAACATACAGAGAGTCTCTTTTTCATATTGAATACATGCCTTTTCATACTGTGTACTAGTCATTCTTGGTTCTGTTCTTATAACCTAATAAAAGGGTAATGGATGTGTATTATATGAATTTTTGAGGACTAAGAATTCTAAATGTAACAGCTTTGAATTGATGTTGCATTTTCCTTGTAATTATGTATGTGAGAAATTTGGGGCTTCCCTGCATTCATCCTTTGCTTGTTAAGTACCTGTTGAGTCTGGGGAGTGGGTGATGAATCAGTCTGGAAGACCAGATTTAAGGTCATTTTTGAAGATGAGCTTTCTACCTGAGCATGTGTATAACCTCTCATGCATCTTGACCACAAGGTAGAGTTGGGTTTCTGGAGTGGCACCATAAAATAGAAAAATTCAGTGGAGCTTTTTGACCTAACATTTAACAACATTCTATTGTTTTCTGTTGGGAGAAATAGTTACCAATTTCCACTAGCATTAGAAGAAAGGATATAAATCTTGTGTGTGTGTGTGTGTGTGTGTGTGTGTGTGTGTGTGTGTGTGTATGTGTACATGTTCTCTGTTTAAGTATACACATGTACAGATGTGAATAGTCCTTTGGAGGCCAGAAGTTGTTGGTAGGTTTCATATTCAATTGCTTCTTCATTATATTTTTTGAGTCAAGATCTCACACAGAACCTGGTGCTCACCTACATGGCTGGAACGGCTATACAGGGAATGACATGTATCCTTTTCCTGTCTTCCAAGAGTGGGGATTATAGATACAAATCACTCACTATGATGGCTTTTTTACAAAGATACTGGGGATTCAAACCTAGGTCCTCAGGCTTGTGCAGCAAGTACTTTACCAGCTGAGCCATTGCTTCAGCCCCAAAACATTACTCTTGATAAGAGGAACATATAAAGTTGTCTGGGGGAAACGTTTGTTAATATTCTATATTAAAAGTTTCAGCAAGTCTTTGCCTGAATGACATGATCCCCAGACAGAACAAATCTCTGTATGTAGCAAGCTTTACTAAACAAACTTTCCCAGCCACATTTTACTTTTTGATAACTTCATATATGAGTAATACAGTACTCCTGCCCTTATCACCCCTCTAACTCCTCCAGTGTAACTCCACCTGCTCCCAAATTCATGAGTTCTTCTTCTTTAATTATTATTGTTACATGCATATACAGCATAGTGATTAAATTCCAAGTTGAAACCTGAGAGCCGGAGCTAGCTGAATACTGACTCGTCTGCTCGAGCTGAGTCATTTCCTGTTTCTGGGATTCCAGAGAGATAAAGCCATAGTTCTTAGCCATCTATTGTTTAATGAAATCTTTAGAGATAATTTATTATATTACAGCATTGTTCACTAAGTGCATGACATTCAAAAACCTGATTTGAATCTACAGTGTTAAGAGAATTGTGATGGTTAGTAGTGATTGTCAGGTTGACAAGATCTAGAATAAACTAGAAGGCAAATTTTAAGCATGTTTGTGAAAGACTTTCTAGACTGCGTTAATGGCTGGTGGGTGGGAGTGGGTGAGCAGACCTAACTCTCAGTAGCACTGTTGTACTGGCAGGGAACTAGGCTGAATAAAAAGGAGCGAAGAAGCAGGGTACCAGTGTTCCTCTGCTTTGCTTCCCATTAGTGGATGAACTGACACCACTTGTCTCAGCCTCCTGCTGCCTCTGCTTGCCCACCACGGTGGACTTCATCTCCTGGAAATGTAAGATCGAATAAACCTTTCCTTTTGTGATTTGCTGTTGTCACTGTAATGAGAAAAATAACGAATGAAATTATATATAACAATCCAGTGACAGCTGAACATAAAGACACGGGCTCATTTTTCTAAGGATAGCTGACACATGCTCATACCATCTCAAACACTTCCAACATTTTAAGTAGAGCTAACAGGTGGGTGATCAGTAGTAGCAAGATTTGGTGTTGTGGGTGCTGGTTAGAATTTTAAACTGCTCAGAATTTAGGAGTCCAACAATCAAATCTAGAAAGATTTGTGTCCTAGAACATAAGGAAATCAATGTTGTTACTGAGTGAGAGGAGTGACTGACAGCTGTGCTGTCTAGATTCCTGATCTCCTGGGGATATTAGTGTAATCTGACTGGCATTTTTAGAGATATGAATTATATTATTGGTTTGGAATTAGAATCTGAAAAAATACATTTAGTTGGTTTCAATGAGAGTTAAATGTAAACATTATAAATATCAGAGATTCATATTCAGCCCATTCTTATAGTGTTTCAAGAGTATACATAAAACTTTTATAATAAAAAAAAACAGAAATAAATCAATCCAAAGGAGTGATAGCAATATATATAGAATAAAAGAGAAAATGAAATAAGGAAGAAAATTTTCTTGACTGACTCCTGGTTGTCAGTAGAACGATCTATAAACTCACTTGCCTTCAATTTCCTTGAAAAATTTTTTTCTTCCTTCCTAAAACTATCTTTTGACTTAACAAGAGAAAATTTGTTCTGTTTCTTGCCCACATTTCCTTCTCTCTTTATTCAAATGCAATTAAAATATCTATGACAAGCCCTCTTTTTTAAAAACAAACTCTTAAGTGACCCTGCTTTAGAATGACAAACCTCCTATTCTATGCCAAGGCATCTTTCCTTTAAAATGCTGGCTGTTTAGTTATTTTTGTATATTTGTGGAAGAGCAGTTAGGCCTCCTCTCCTCTGTATGTTTGACAGATCTTCAGAGATGCTGAAGGTCAGACTTTTGTGTGATTCACTTATTATTAAATGATGGTTTAATTAAAAGAAAAAATTGGCAGTGTGTTATTTAAAATAAATCTACAGCTCAATTGGATTCAGTTTTCAACTTTGGGAACTTTGGAACATCTTGTGAGTTAAAAAATGTCAAATAAAAAGTTGTGAATGAACCCTTCATCCCCTTCCTTCCCTATACCCCATCTTGACTACCTGTGTGGCCTTCTGCTCCCATGAACATATAAACTGCTTTCCCATCCTGGGATAGGGGAATCAGTCTCAGTATTTACCAACTCTAGCCATGCATCTTAGTGGGCCACACACTAGTGAGTCTCATGAGGGACTTGCTCATGCCATGTGTTGCATATGGAATATAAACATCTGTCTAGATGGAAATAGACCACAGTCACTTCCTTTATGCCCTTCATTAACTTTCTGAAGTAGGGTTGATTATCTTGGAAGCTTTTGTTAACAAAGATATTATGCATGCTGATTTCACTCATATGGAGTGTAACTTAATATGCCCACTTCACGTCGATATTATCCTACACTTCCTAGTCAGTCCATGGACATTTAAGCTACATCTGTTATTTACTGATGCTTGTGGTTCTGTGTTTGATGTTCTAATCAATAACTAGTAAGAAGGAAGGACAAGGCATGGACACATACCTAGCATGTGTCAAGCAAGACCTATTCTTTCTTCAACTCATTTCATAAATAAGCAATAATTTAAGATAGGAGATGGCAGCAAAAGCAATGCCTCTGTGGAGAGAAATCATGGAGAATTTGAAGGGTTAACATTTTAGATTTGACTTGGATAAACAATAGAGGTATCTCCTTATTGGGTCTTACATGAGTCATAAGAAGTTAGAAAACAGGATTTCTCTTTTCCAAAGAGATATCTTTATCAAATAATCATGCAGTTGGAAATACATTTCTAAAAATGAGAGAGAGAGAGAGAGAGAGAGAGAGAGAGAGAGAGAGAGAGAGAGAGAGAGAGAGAGAATAAAAAAGAGAGAATAAAATAGAGATCATGTGTCAGAAAGTATGGTTCAAAAAGTATGGTTCAGTGAGTAAAGGAGTGTACAGAACCTAAATTCCTTCCCCAGACTCACATGGTGACAGGACAGACTGACTTACCTAAATTGTCTTCTGGCTTCCACATGGTTCATCAGGGTGTTTGCATATGTGTACATGTATATACATATAAATGAATGAATACAAATGTAATTAACCAAGCAATTGTCTGTAAACCAAAAGGAGCAATAAGCTAATGATGAGTTATAGATGCTGGTGGGACTCCAAAATGACTGTCCCACCTATCCTTACCTACTGACACTGCTACCCTGGCTGGCTTTCCACATACTGAGTCACATCTGGTCTGTTTGATGTAAAGTGTGATGAATGTGATGAATGTGATTCTAAGTCATAAGTAGAATCACAACTTCCTGCTGGCATCACAAAGGCACTTCAGCATGTGCCTTGGCTTTGGAATCACTCACTCAGGGGAAGTCATTCATCATCTTATAAAGAATCCTGTGTAGCCCAATGTGGAGAAACATGTGGAGGAAAGACAGTGGGCTCTGACTGAGAACCAGCACTGACTCCTGTGTGGGAAATACCTCCACAAAGCCTGTCATCCCAAGAGAGGCTCCTAATGATAGATCTTCTGCTCTTTTCTTAACTGACTGGACTGCACTGTCTCAGTGGTGTCTAGACAAGTGATTTCTGAGCTCTGTACCTTCCTAAAGTATTCCATGAACCACCTCAAGCACTGGCCTAGGAAGCCACATAACCTAGACCTACAATAGGAGAGGGAAAATCGGGCAGCAATTAATTTTTGTCTATATCATATTCTTTACAGGAACATCTCTTTCAGTCATGTGAGTCATGGAGGGAGGAGTTTGCTTCTACTTCAAGTCTGTATAACTCATTGTAGAACAGGACATTGTAGGGGTGAGGAACAATAGAGAGATTATTTCCAGGGAGTACCAGTAAAGATACTAAGCATGAAAATGATGAAATGGAACAAAGAAGTACCTCAAAACAGTTCAATTGAGCAGAGAACTGGTGTACATTTAAAAGAGTTACCATCTGGAAAACAGAGAGCTTGAGTTCTAAAGAAACTGTAGGACCTAGCCAGACACTATGTCTCATGCAAAAGGACCCAGTTATGGAAGGAACAGGAAGTGTCATAAAAATCTAATGAGACTGTCAAGTTTCTGCTAGAATTAGATGAAAGACTGATTCATTTTCAGAGGACAGGTCCAGTTAAAAGAGGAGGAGCCAGAAAAGAGTATTGAGAATTGGATGTATAAGACAGTTTTTAAATTCTTCTCTTATTCAGCTACGCACACTACTTAAGAACCATAACTTCAAAGAATCAGACAATCTGGAATGGTGGATACATCTCTTTGGAGAGTGATGGATACAAAAGTTTCCATGTAACCAAGTCCAAAGGGAAAACTTTACTTGGATGACATTTAATTTGGTACATTGATGCCTTTCTAGGCACTAACAATGGAAGACAATTTCAAAGACAAAAACCAAAGCATATGTGTATATATCTTTATGTATGTAAATTTGACCTACTCACTTTCTTTCTAAGCATACTGGAAAATATTTCTGATGAGAAGCTAAGGTAGAAGCTATCATATTAGACTTCCAAATTAAAAGATACTGTTTTTTTTAAATTTTTTAAATAGAATTTTTTCATCCAATGTATTTTTATGACAGTTTCAATTCCTCTAAGATCCTAACCACCTTCTCTCTCCTTTGAATCTACACACTTCTCTCACTCCTTAGAAAACACACAGGCATCTAAGGAATAATAATAAAACAAAGTAATATAAGTAATAAGACAAAATTAACAAATTGCCAAGAAAAAAGTCAAAGGAAAAGAACAGGAAGCAAATATACAGAGACATGTTTGTCCACACAGGTACCCCATGAAGACACAAAAAAGACACAATTTTATATATATGAATAATAAGAAGAAAAAATGCTCTGAGAAAACATGAGAAAAAAGAGTCTTCAAAAATGTCAGAGTTTGTTTGGTCTTGGCCATCTACTGCCAGGGACAGGGCCAACTGCTAAGAGGGTTTTTTGTCTCCAGTGAGAATCTGTAAGGAGAACGAACTTTTTATTTGTGAGTGATTATCAATTGTGAATATCGTCTGGATTAAAGATAGAGGCTTGTGCCCACTTCTTCTCTCACCACTGGAGCCCCATCTGGCTCAGACCTGGGCAAGCCCAGATATGCTGCTACAGTATCTGTAATTTCATATGTGCACCAGTCCTGCTGTGTCAAGAAGACCATTTCTCTTGGTATTCTATATCTCTTCTGGATTTTACAATCTTTCTACCTCCTCTTTAGTGTTCCCTGAGTCCTGAGGGGAGGCAAATAATGGAGACATACCACTTAGCACTGAATGGTCTAAGGTCTCTCACTTCTGCATAATGTCTAACTGTGGGTATCCATACTTATTTCCATCTGCTGCAGGAAGAACCTTCTCTGATGATTACCAAGAAAGGCCCTGATCTATGACAGAATGTCATTACGAGTCATTTTGTTGCTACATTCCTTTAGCAGAACAGTAGTACTTGATTTTCCTCTAGGTCCCTGGCCAATCTTGTCTCAGGTTCTTGGCCACTGAACAGTGTTCTAGCTCATGGGTTCTTTTTCATAGAGTGGGCCCTAAATCCAATTAGGTATTGGGATGTTACTCCCACAAGCTTTGTGTCACTATTATACTAGTATATCATACAAGCAGGTCATCATTATAGTTAGAAGAGTTTTTAGTTGTATTGACATTTACTTTTCTTCTTTAATAGCATGCAGAGTAATTTTTAATACCACGAAAATTATTCCATGGTGCTCTAGGTAGAATGCATCTTGATTTCTCCATGTTAAATGAGTTGTATATTGATTTTTTTCTCCTCTGGTAATTACTCAAATGAAGTATTTCCTAATAGTGTGCTAATTAGGTATGTTTATATTTGTTGTTATTGTTTTGCTTAGTTTTTTGACATAGATAGTATTACATTATGAAGCTTAGGCATCAGGCTAGACTTGAACACCACATTTTCTTTATCAGCTGCTGGAGTGCATGAATGTCACGTATACAACATCTATCGGACTCCTGTTAATTCTTTTAAGTGAAACATTCTCTACAAAATATTTACCTCCATGTTTTATACTCACCCAATACACATTAGTCCAACAAAACAATTTTTTATAGGCTACACATTTACCTTAGTTGATGGAATGATTACCTAGAATTAATGATGCCAAAGATTTCGTCCATAAGATAGCACAAATCCAGGGACTGTAGTTCTTTCCTGTTATCCCAGAGCTTAGGAGGTGAAGGCTTGAGGTTCAGAAAATCAGGGCCATTCTGGTTAAATAATAAGGTCAAGCCCATCATGACATACGTGAGATCTTGGGCCATCATTTCCATACTCCCTCATACACAAATATTTTTATAGATTAAAAAAATAACAAAAAATAAAAGATCAGGTTATTCTGAAACTTATTACATAGTCTAGGATGTCTTTCAACTTGGCATTCTCCTCTCTGAGCCACTGCATAACTTGGGCATGTAGCTATAGTCCATGTGTCCAGGTTTGGATTTAATTAAGTTATTTACTTGCTAATTTTTTGGCAGTAATATCTTACTCACACATTTGTTATTTATCTTAGCTATTTACATATTCCTCACCATGTTTTTATACTCATGTTTCTAAATTTTCTTGAGACTAGAAATTAAAACAAACAAAACAATTGAATCCCTCACTGAAATCAATAAATACACACAATAGAAAAAATAGAACTTGTTATATTTAAGAAAATAAAACTATTTGGAACTCAGTGACAATATAAACAAGAAAAATTATGAGATAAATGTTATATGCAATTAAATCAAGTGTTTACTATGTGCTATGTTTTATATTACACCTAATAATAATTCAAGTAATGACTATGAGAATCTATGATCCTCCACAATTTATAGATTAAGATATAACATTTAGAAGGACAATGTATACAAACAGACAAGGATGGCAAAGAGAAAAGCTGTTGGATCAAGGTGTTTAAAATGTCATTAATTAGTTTTAAAAAATAAAAATCTTCTTATAAAACACTAAAGCATATACTTGAAATGAGAGTGAGCTGAGAAAAAAACATACATCATATCTAAGCCATGACCCCCATGCAGGTAATCAGTACCTACATCTATAAAAGGAAAACATGAGTAACTTGAGTGCTTTAATGTCTGTTTATGGACCAATACTCAAAGAACAGTCATAGTCAACTAAAAACTTTCAGTAAATAGTAACTTCAATAACCAAATAATTGCAAAAATGAAAAGGAATGGAAGTCATTTTTATACCTTTTACTTTATCTTTTAAACATATATGTATGAGTGTGTTTAAGTATATGGGTAGATGTGCACTCCTGTGTGATTGTAGAGGTCAGAGGAATATTTATTGGAGTTGCTTCTCTCTTTCCAGCACGTAGGTTGTAGGTATTGAGCTCAGGCTGTCAGGGTTGGTGGCAAGCACTTGTTCCCACTGAGTTATGTTGCTGGACAGTGATTAGATTTTTATAAGACTCAAACATGAATTAATATATCTGAATGTTCCAAAGAATATCTTACATATAGTAATCTGATGATAAATAACAGCTTTATTATATAAAGTAAATTTTGTTTAACTTATTAAAAAAATTTGAGCAGGACCCCTTGGCCCAAATCTGCCTATCATAATGTTCTACTTGTAGGATTCTAGGACCCACTGGATCCTTCTACATTGCTATTCTCACATGGTTCTCTCATCTAGAGTCCCAATAGGATGTCCTCCCCTCTGTCCCAGTTTCCTGGTAAGGGAAGGCTTTCATGGGACATGCCCATTGGGCTAGTATGCAGAGGGGAATAAGGGGAAAATGGAAGGGAGCGGAGAATGGGGGGATACAAGGGATGGGATAACCATAGAGATGTAACAAGAATAAATTAATAAAAAAATATACAAAAAAATTTAACTGTCATTCAAATATATATGGGTAATTTTGACTAAAGCTTTAGAAGCATTTTGGCAGTCTCCCATTTAAAATTATTAAAAATTAAATTATTTTAGTGCTTGCACACAAACATACATGCAATTACAATGAGAGAATTAGGAGGTGTAAATGAGAGGGTTTAAAAAGAGAAATACAAGGGAGAAATGTATTTTTTCTATACCCTCAAAAAAGCTCCTATAAATATATAAGCAAATATCCTTGTGAT
Source organism: Acomys percivali (assembly GCA_907169655.1). Taxonomy (NCBI): domain Eukaryota; kingdom Metazoa; phylum Chordata; class Mammalia; order Rodentia; family Muridae; genus Acomys; species Acomys percivali. Next base: position 39,449,896 of record OU015742.1, read on the forward strand.
GTGATGGAGCATTCCTTTGGCATGTACCCAGGAGTGGTATAGCTGGTATTGAGGTATATCAGTTAACCAATTTTTTAAGAAACCACCATCATCATATGGATTTCCAGGGTGTCTATACGTGTTTGTATTCTCACCATCAATGGTGGAGTTTTGCCCTTGTTTCATGCCCTTGCCAGCATGAACTGCCACTTGTATAAGATGGAAATTCTGTTGCTTTGTCTATACTTGATATGAGTAGAGATGCCTAATCTTACTGTAATTGATATGTCATATTTGGTTGATATGAAGGAGAGATTTGTTCTTTTCTAAAGAGAAAGGGAGGGAGGAGGGACTGGGGAAATAGTGAAGGGAAACTACAGTCAGGATGTAGTAAAACAGTAATAATTAATAATAATTATAAAAGATGAAAAAATGCATGAAGGTTTGTAAAGAGCCATTGATATTTACAAGGAATTATTGTATTGTTCTCCCAGGAAGATACAGAAGAGGAGATGTGTTGGTCTTATGTCCGAAAGGAGTCATCAATCTCCTTTTGAGACTGTCTGTAAGACTGCATTGAATTAGTGGACATGTGGATTTCTAGGTCGAGTTTGATTAAAGAAGACTTCATCATATTACTAGGTGAATGTCAAGTGGATGAGAAGTAGACCATGAAAAGGCTGTGTTAACTGAAGACAATCAAAAGCTGGCTAGAAAAATAAAATTAGAATGCTGTTTTGTGATACAACATGCTGATATAAGAGAAGCATCAAATGGCTTAACAGAGAGAGACTTTATACTTCAGGGGAGGTCCAGGTCTTACTCTCTCTTTTTTCCATGTTATTTGTAATGCTCAAACATATTTAATATAGCTTTGGGGAATGTGACATTCATCTCACAGTCAAAGGTGCATTGTTTGAAATGCTGTCATTGGCAAGAGATCTCCATCTTCCTAAGGTTACATTTTACTTTTTTATGAAAATTTTCTTTGCAGTCTGCATCGGATGAATGAAGAAGCCGAGTGATCACCTAGGTTATGCTAGTTAGAGCATGAATGTTTGGCATACTGATTTTGTTCTGCTGCATAATAGTAGTTTTGCAGATAATACTTAAAGAGTAATGTGAAAGGTTGAATTTTAAGTCTATAGTGACATATTTTCTCCTCCACCATTTCCTTGTTTCCAACTAGGTATTATCCTTGAGCTTGGTGTTATACCATTGTGTCAATAGCAAAATATAAACAGAAGGATATTGGCTTGAAATGTTATTTTATACATGTCTTAGTTCTTGCCCTGGCCATGATATAATGAAATACCCAAGTAGCATATTTATCTATGGACTAGGTTTCAGAATGAGAAGACATATTGAATCAAATAGATTCCAGTCATGTTTAGGGCAGAGAACAATCCTCATATTCAAACCATAGCTCTTGATTTATGTTAACACGTTGTTAATATTTTGTTATAAGCCACTTAGAAATGGAGTTGATCTGGAAGAAAAAAAAACAACCAATAAATTAAATGATGTCAGAAGTAGCAATATACTGCAACAAGTCAAAAGACTAAAAGTTCATCTTATAAACCTGTCGTCATTGTCAATGAGATATGGAACAGAGTATGTATAGCATGCCCTGTTTGATATTGATTAAATTTGATTAGTAAAAAGGAGCTAAGAGAAGAATCATCCTCTTTCCAACAATGGAGAAAAGCAAAAGGGATCAATCTAAATACTTTAGCAGTAGAAGACTGAAAAGCCATGGGATTTCTTAACAACTGCCAGAAAAGTGTTTTTACATCATGACAGTCTCCTGCAGCAGGCTCACTATTCCAAAAGGTATGGCAAATAACCCTGTAAAGATCTATGATTGGATTAAGATAGGGTTTGGAAATCTTTCCCATTGGTGGCAAAAATATATTAGAGACAAACATATATTATACAAGGTACAACATTTTAAAATGTAGAGGGGAACAGGAAATAATCTAGTAAATCAACTAATTTTATTATGTATATATATATATATATTATGTTTAACCCATTATACATAGATTATAAATTTCCCGTGTAATCAACATAGAATATAAGACTCCTTTTGTACTGAATGTTTCCTTCATGTGCCAGCACACCTTAATTCACATTAATTGCACTACAAATGATGAGGAACATTTAGAAAACAGGGATGTGAAGTTAGAAACATCAGAAAATATGACATTGCTTCATTTCTGGCAAAGGAAAGAATTAAAAGCTTATAGATATATACCAGTGAAAGCATTTTTTAGTTAATTTTACTGCCATAACAGTTTGATGGGACTGTGATTCTTTGAGACGTAAACTGTTCAGTGTGACTCTCTAGTAACTATCACAACTGGGGTCTGTGATACATTGGAGTTGATTGTTGCCATAGGAAAAGCTAAGTACTACAAGAACTATTTTACCCAGCAAACACACTTTATTTAGATGAAGTTTGCCTCGGTTAGACTGTACACAACTATCCTTCCTGAATTTGGCCACTGAAACATTTAATAAGAAATTAGAAATTTATTCCCAGATAGACATGACTGAAGCACACTGTAAATTAGGAGATAAAATTATTTTTTCCCACAGGAAAGAGATAGCTTTGAATTTGTATCTTGTTATTGTTAAATCATGTGATATTCAGATATTTTAACCTTAATAAAGTGCCACATAAATGGTTCCCAACATTCAACTTTCTCTTGATTTAGTCACATGACTGTTCCAACTAACAGGCCAGTGAGACAGAAGAAAGCTTTACATAAGCAGACTCTTCAGAACAGTATGCATATAAAATTTTGTTTTCCTACAGGGCCAACTCTATGCAAAGAATTTAAAAATAGCCTGATGGAGAGACATGATTTGGCCAACAACCATGTCTACAGATTAATCATAAAAAAATATTTTCTCAGACTATTCACTTCAGGCAAATGATAACAGAGGATATTCCCATGTGATCCATTCCACACTGCTCCTCTCATCCAGAGCACTGTGATGATTTTCTTTAACTACTATATCTAGGTGTGGCTTTTGTTACATGGTGACAAATATCAATACATATAAAATAAAAAAGCACCTAATATCTTCATTTTAGTGTTCACCTTGCAAAGCAAAACTAATAATCATGACATCACCATTATTCTAGGAGTGCCAGGCATCCAGTACTCTGTCCTGTGCATATGTGTCTTAACTCTATGTGTTCTCTGCTCTCCCACTTTCCTTCTTCCTTTACAACTTCCTTACACTGCTTATTCCAGAGGCATCCTAAAACAGACTCTTTAAAACTGATGGTTAGCCTACAAAGGTGGTTGTTTGGAAGGCACTAAATTAATTTGAGTATTTCTACTCTTAGAACCTGTTATGAGATTAACCAAATTGCATTATTGGTACATCTTATTTAAAAATCTCATAGGATCATATCATGGGAAGAAATGCACATCTCTCTAGAATTAAAATGTACATGCAGGTAAATTAATTATCAAATTCTTATCCTGGTTGATTTATTTCTATATAGCCATGATTTTCAACTGTAGAATTAGGTGTATAAACTTATTTCTATGTTAGATAGAAAGCGAATTTATAGCAAAATCAAGAGATGAGGAAGATAGTCTTTACTCATATCACTTAACCAAATCTTAGTAGCAGTGAATACGAATTATATGCCTAAAAAGAATTTTGAGCCTAAGAATTAATGACTCATGAGTGGATTTTATGATTTTACTGTGTGCTTTATGAAATAATTTCATAATCATGCATAATTATCTTAAATATTTTATGAATTGCTGTGCCTTTTAATAAGGTTTTTTAATTACTTAATACAGATTCTAGAAAGATTTGCTAAATATGTAGTATATGTGTGATGAGTCATTTGTCATCCAGAGGGTGTTAAAGAAACTCTTCTTCCTAAAAATAGGATCCCCACAGATTTGATACTGGCTATAATATTTCCCTTGAGATTTTTTTGTTTTATTTCTCTGACTCCATTTTGGTAAGTCATTATACATAACTATAGACATTCGATAATCCCACCAAGGATATAAATATACCTATTAGACCACATCCTATATAGCATATGTTCCACCTCCTCATGCCAAAAGAGCAACTGGAATGTGGACTTTAGGATAAGTAGATTGAATTTTGATATGCCTTAGCTGAATTGTCTGTACTTTGCCCCTAGACTTTCACTGTCTAAAAGCATATGAGAAGTGTATGCATTGACAACAGAAGGACAATTGACTGTGGAAGTCATGACTGCATGTTCTTACTTATTGTGGAAAGATTTTCTACAGCTACAAATACTGACCCATAGCAGGTTGATGTTGGCTTCTCTCCTTGATGGCCATCCACCTTATATATGGTCATCTCGTTTTAAAAGGGGAAATACATATCTAAAAAGTGATTTAGTTTTATTGCTGTTGACTTTTAGTGTTGAAGTTGCAGAAAAAAACACATTAATATCTGAGAAGGTCCAGGTGGGACAAATCCTCTATTCTTGCAACTGGAGTACTCAAAATATAGGTAGATGGAGGGCAAGCCCATTAAGAATTGTGTGGAAAGGGGACACTTGATTAAACCTCTGACAATCTGAATTGTTTGAAAATCACACTTTACATAAGAACTTATTTGATTTCTGAATTTTACATTTTTATATCTTAAAGATATTTTATAGTCTAAAAGTAATGCTTTAATTTTTTTTACTTTTATTGCAGTGTACTTATTAAAAGTACCATAAGTAATCTGGTTTGAGAATTTCAATGAGAATTAGAATACCTAGCAACATAGCTGTTTTGAGGATGCAGAAACAATCCCCATATAAGACTGAAAATATGCATTGTGGAAAGTACGTATTTCAAACAGTAACTAAGTTAGGGTCCAATGTTTAGTTTCTTATGAATGAAGAGATATACTGTAATGGACAAATAAATCTGAACCAATAGCGGTAGCTAAGTTATACCATTAGGTTCTCTACTGTTTATATTCTTTAAGTGGTGGTCTCCACTGACATGAGAAAATACAATCGGTTTTAGGGAATGTTTTGGTTCCTTTAAAAACAATTCAGGTGTGGAATATCGGGCTGCTTCGGATTGTTCACAGTAGTTGACTATGATTTGCATCCTGCTCTACCAGGGGTGAGATTTCTCCAGCTGCACATAGTTTCTGCAAATGACACTTAGAATTCCGAACTCTTGACAAGGTATATAAATATCAGAGTCCTGAGAGGGGCTGCTGCTGCTGCTGCTGCTGCTGCTGCTGCTGGTTTGTTTCTCGTTGTTGTTGTTATTGCAGTTTGTTGCAGTTTGTCAGGCAGTCATGTACAAAGAGAAAGAAAAAGAAATTGAATATCCAGATGGAAATGATCAAACTTACCCCCAAAGAACTTGACCCCTCTAATCAGTATGAAATAGTCTAAAAACAATGATATCCCATTTTTCCTCTATCCTTCTTACTCTACTAACTAGTTTTAAAGGATTGAAAAGGTGAAATAAGAGTGGAGAAGGGTGGAAGGAAGGAAGACACTCAAACAGCTACATTCTGCAGCAGTGGAATAGGGGCCACTGGTAAGAGGAAGGATATGTTCTGTGCAGCACAGACATGCGTATTACAGGTTATGTTTGTTTTCCTGCTGTAGAGGAAAAGCTCTCCAGCTTCAATGTAGCATGCTCACTATTGCCAAGAAGCAGATGATCAAGACAAAGAACCTAGCACGCTCAGTAATTATATTATTCTTATTTTTTCTTTTGTTACATATCACATATACCATTCTATGGACTGATTTTTAAAAATATATTTTATTAATTTATTCATAGTATATCTCAATTGTTATCTCATCCCTTTTATCCTGCCATTCCTCCTTCCCTCCCATTTTCTCCTTACTCCTCTCCTCTATGTCTGTGCCTGAGGGGGACCTCCTCCCCAGGTATATGCTCATAGGGTATCAAGTCTCTTCTTGGTAGCCTGCTATCCTTCCTCTGAGTGCCACCAGGCCTTCCCATCCAGGAGACATGGTCAAATATGGGGCACCAGAGTTTATGTGAAAGTCAGACCCCAAACTCCGCTCAACTGTGAGGAATGTCCTGTCCAGAACATTTGTTGAACCATGTTCATAGCAGCCTTATTCATACTAGCCAGAACATGGAAACAGCCTAAGTGTCCCTCAGTAGAAGAGTAGATAAAGAAACTGTGGTACATTTACACTATGGAATACTACTCAGCTATTAGAAACAAGGAATTCCCGAAATTTGTGGACAAATGGACTGAACTAGAAATGATCATAATGAGTAAGTTAACCCAGAATCAGAAAGAAAGAGTCAAATGGTATATACTCACTTATATCTGGACACTAGCCCAAGGGGTATGTCCCATGAATGTCTTCACTTACTAGGACTGCTTTTTTTTTTTTTTACTTTTATTGAATATCTATGATTTACACATCATGTACCAAAATTCATCTCCTCCCCCTAGTAAAATAGAACAAACAGACAGACAAAAACTCTTATCAAAGAAGCTGTAGTGTATCACACAGTATAGTCTTTTGTCAACATATGTTTACTTTAAGATGTTCATTGCTATGAGTCATAGGTCTGGTTGGAGGCCTACACTATTGTTTCTGGACCTTCACTGGGACTGCTGCCAGAAATCCAGTTGTTGCCGTGTGTCAAGGAGATTCTTAATCTTTGAATCTGCAGGTCCAGCCCCTTTATGTGCTCCAGAAGGTCAGACATGGGTAGATGTTCAGGTGAGGTCCACTCAGAGCCCTGGATCAGGGCCTGCTCCTTTGTCATCAGGGTAGGGCCCACTGTCCCACTCCCATATCCTCGGGGTGGGGCCACTTCTTCCAATTCTGTGTCCTCAAGGCAGGGTCAGCTTTCAGGCTCCCATGTCCCCAGGACTGGATCACTTGCTCCTGTGAGCTCAGGGTCAGCTCTCCTGATCCCAGTCAATTCACCAGATTGTTGCTGGCTGTCAAGGCCTGGATGGCCTCCAACTCCTGTGGGTATTGGATCTTGTGGGCCATCAAGCAGGTGGCAAGTGGAGGTCCCTCAAAAATCTTCATTGGGTAGCTCTCAGAAACCATTGGTGTTGGCCTAGCTCAGCTTCATGTCCTGAGGAACTTGTGGTTCTGTTGATTCACCCCTCAGTCGAGTCTCTAGTTCCATTGCGTGCTCCCTCCACCGCGGGCCTACCTCAGTGCTGCCCCTTGTATCCCCCTCTACATGGTCTAGCTCTCAGCACTGAGCATGGTCCTGTCCTATGAGGCCTGTGGTGTGAGTGGTGCAGTCCTTGTTCGGAGTCCACTAGAACAGCACTCGCTCCTGGAACACCATCTTCTTGGCCCACACTGTCCCAGGCTGCAAGCCAAAAAGCAGCACTGGCAGGAGCAGCAGAGGCCCAGGTCCCTGGGAGCTCACCAGAGCCTGGTCCCATGGTCCTGTGGTGGAAGGGCATGAACACTCCACATGACAGAATTTCCTTATTTCTGGGAAACACCAGCACTGTGTTTTGGAGCTCTCAGTATGGTCCTTTGGTGACTGTTCAATCACTGCTGTTCTGTGAATCAGATATAGTGTGTGATCGATGCCATCTTGGATAATCTTGGCTTAGGTATTTCTAATACGTTGCCCTAAGTGTTTCCTCCTAATCAGGATGCTCTCAGGGGTGAACACTACTGTGAAACTCTGGAATACAATCCTCCACCTCAGAATGCAATGAGGACCTCATCTTTCGAACCCTGTGACCACCAGGTGTATCTGCACTCACCTGGAATGACATCCTTAATAGCAGATAATACGCTGCATTCCTGAGGCTCTGGTAGTAATATTTCTAGGGTTGAATTTTTTCTGGTTTTACAGTTTCTCTTAAATTGTTCTTTTGTGACATTGTCACAGCAGGTAATTATGAATAGACAATACTGTCTTTCTATATGGAACAAAACCTGTGCATCTCCTAATCTAAGCCAATGTTTTGTGATATTTGAATAAATTAGGAATATTGGGCATTTTGAGGAAAAAGTTCTATTTCTCATGAAAGAAATTTTTAAAATCTCATTTAAGAAATACTCCGAAATGGTTATACTCTATTTTTTTTTTCAGATACACTGACTTATTGAATAAGATTACTTTCTGATACTCTGCACTAAATAATACTCATAGTAATATCTTGTTCATCCTAAAGCAATAACTATTGTCATAGTTACTATGTATTTAGGGAAAACATACTCTACAAATGAGCTTCTTCCATAGATTTAATTATGCAAACAAAATTGAAGGAATACATTTTATGGAGTCAGTTTCCTATTTAAGTATTGATTAGAGTAAATGAGTTTACACTCCTGGCTATTAGTGGATTAGAGACCTGAGCATGATTTTGACCCTGTATTTAGATTTTTATTGACATTCATAACCAGAAAGGATTGTCATTTCTTCATAAAATTTCACTTTCATGCATTCTGTTGAAATCTAATTTAGTTATTTAACCAATTATTCTTATTGATCCTTTCAGGGTTCAGTGCACTGCTTAAAGTGATCATCCTATAAGTAATTTCTAAATTTCTCACTTCTTGTTCAACTGATTTCATAATTGGACAAGGAAAAGTTAAAACTATTCTTATTTGTATAGTTATTTTGTACTTTTGTACAGGAATATATGCCAGTTGATGCTTGAGATATGCAAGTTGTAAAAAGATGTTTATCACTTCAGAAGTCAGACTCAGTCAGAGATATAACACTAGAAATAGTAAAATTTAGGACAACAAAGTTTATGCTCAATCTTAGTATCACTGACTATTGTGAAAACAGCATCTTCAAGGACGTGCTATTAGTCTAAAGTCATGAAAATTATAGGAAAGTATCACAGTGCATAGTCATTGAGGAGAGAAAAGACAGATTGGGGGAATGAATGACAGGTAGACCCTGTAGAAGGTATTTTGAGAGTCTACATAAATGACCCTGATGATTGTGCATAATTACAAATCAATGCAGAACACTTCATTTTTCTTTTCCTTTTTCAAATAGAGTTTAAGAGCATCCCAGAAAAGCAGGCAGCTACAGATAAGATATTTCTGAAAAAGCAAAATGAAAACTAAATTATAGGCAGCAATTTAGGTAAGTATTGATGTCATACCCCTTATTTGAAATCTGAGAACTTAAGGTAATATTGTTGATACAACCATGCGCAAACACTTGACAAGATGAAAAGCAAGGTACAGAGATGCTATTGTTATGGATTTTGTGATTTAGTGGATAATATATCCAATGCCTTTCCAATAAAGATTGCAGAGGCAGCCAAGAAGAACTGAAGCATATTCTACTAAAGCCAGAGGATTTGATAAATGTCATATTTCTCTGGAAAACCAAGAGATGTTGAGAAAACATTGGCCCTCAGGTAATTCTGAGAACCCAGGTAAAATTACTTTAAAATATATTGGTTTAAAAAAAAAAAAGAAGAAGTGCAGATGAGAGACTGTACTTAGTAGTTGGAGTTGTGATGGAGATTTGTGTTGCAAAGACACAATTAGTGATGATTACCAAGAGTGAGTTTTGTCTTTATGCAAATACATTAATATGAAACAGAATACAAAGTAAAAGAGTGCCTTACTCAAGTTCAGATAAGGGACGTCTTTAGTTTAAGAACATTTTGAAACAAAAATCATTTGTAAATATAAGTATAGATCATTTAATATGAAACATTTTTTCAATTAAAAGCCAAATAATTGAAAATTGAAATGAGTAAACATATTTCAGATATTTGGAGCATGTTTGAATGCAACTTTCTTAAACTGGTATAATAGGTGACTGCATTCTAAAAAGTTATCTTTATATCCAGAAGAAATATTGCTTTAAACACATCAAAGAAGTTTTGTAGAAGATAAAGACTATTACAGAGATTCTCAACTAATCATATCTAGAGAACAAAAGGCAATGGGATTAATAAAGGCAAGTGATATATCTACAATACAACTTCTACCTGTAGGATTAAGGAACATCAAGTTAGGTGACATATAGAGATCATAATAGACAGAAGACCAGAATATCTGCTGCAAGGTTTTGTTTTGTATATTCACCAGAAAGATTGTACCCATGAAATTTAAATAGTATGGGTACCTAAACAAGACACACATAATCTCATTAGTCAACGTGCCATGCAGTTAGAAGAAAGTTCTCACAAGGTCACATCCCTAGATGAATAGTTACAGACATTTAATGGCTATTAAGAGAGAGAGGGAGAATCTGTTTTGTTCAGAGATGAGCTCTTTGGTAAGTTATCTAATCTCAAATGGTCAACCTTACACATAAATACATAAGAGTATCACTAATTGAATTTATTGGTACACACACAAACACACACACACACACATACACACAAACACACACATGAGTTATGAATTTGGGAGGTAGTCAGGAGGACATGAGAGGATTTGGAGGAGAAGATGAAGGAGTGTAAATTATTATGTGTGTGTGTGTTTGTGTGTGTGTGTGTGTGTGTGTGTGTGTGAGCGCGTGCACATATGTATAGATTAGCTATGAGCTTAATATTTTTTTTGAGCTTAATATTTTTATGAAACTCTAGACAATGAAAATGAATGGGTCTCTGACACTTGTCTTTCACATTGTGACTCTTTTCCTCTTGTCTGTGGTGTCCAACTTTGCTATTATGATTATTGCTTCATTGTATTATATTTTGTTTTGTTATATTTTTTTTGATGAGACAGAAGGCTATCCTTTTCTGAGGAGATAGAAAGAGAACAGATTTTGAGGGTAGGGGAAGTGGAGGAGAAATGAGAGGAGTAGAGAGAGGGGAAATACAAATCAGAATATATTATATGTGAAAATAATGTTTTAGTGAAAAGTATTTATTTATTTTATTTTTAAACATTAAAAAAATTATATTTAAGTAATTTATTCAGATTACATTTAAATTGTTATCCCCTCACTTGTATCTTCCTTCTTCCCTCCCTCCTTCTTTCACCTTATTCCCCTCTACTAGGCCTATGATAGAAGGGGACCTCCTTCCCCACTATATGATCATAGCCTATCAGGTCTCATCCTGCTAGCCTGCTTACCCTTCCTTTGAGTGCCATCAGGCCTCCACACAAGGGAGTACCAGAGTTCATGTCAGATTCAGTCCAGGCTCTCCACACAACTGTGGAGAATGCACTGTCCATTGGCTAGATCTGAATGGGGGGTCTAGGTTTACTGCATGCATTGTCCTTGATTGGTATAGTAGTTAGAGCAGACCCCCCCTTGGTCCAGATACTCCAGCCTTGATGGTCTCTTATAGGGTTCAACGACCCACAGGGTCCATTTCCCCATTCTCCCATGCTTTTCCCACCTGGAGTCCCAATAGGAAGTACCAGCATCAATCCCAATCTCCCCTCCTGCTAAATGAAGACTCTCAGAGTATATCCCTGTTTGGCTAGTGTTCAGTTATAGGTGAGTATATACCACATGTAACTTTCTTGCTCTGGATTAACTCACTCAGAATGATCATCTCTAGTTCCATCCATTTGCCTCCAAATTTCAAGATTTCCTTGTTTTTAATAGCTGAGTAGTATTCCATACTGTAAATGTACCACAGTTTCTTTATTTATTCTTCAGCAGAGCGACATCTAGGCTGTGTGGTGGAGCATCTTTTGGGTATATTCCAAGAAGTGGAATATCTGGGTCTTGAGGTACCTTTATTCCCAGTTTTATGAGAATGTACCAAATTGATTTCCAAAGTGGTTGTATCAGTTTGCATTCCCACCAGCAATGAAGGGAATGCACATCATCTGCAGCATGTGCTGTCACTTGAGTATAGTGTATATAGACATGTTTTTGTTTTGATTTCATGCGTGGGATATGTAATGAGTCTAAACATGTTTTTCTTTTGATCCCTAGTATGAGAAGAGGAACAGACTTGTGAGAGAGCAAGTGATATTTATTCATTTGGAGGTCGAACCACCTCATGTGGGGGCTTGGTTTTTGGCAGCTGAAAAACATGCTAGTACAGACTATGAGAGCACATATATGTGCCCAAAATAGGAGGCAGGGCTTTTTAGGTCTTGGTATTGTTTTCCTGTTCATTGCTCAACTTTGAGAAGCTCCTAGAGAGAACCACTCCAGTGAAGGCTTTGAGGATTTGGGCTCTGGCTGAGGCTCCATGTTCCAGGTGCTTCAAATTCCAACAGCAACATTGATGGAGTTGCTGGTTTGCTGAAATCCTGCTGACAGCACCAAAGAAATTGTTCCCAAGAGCTGAATCCAACAAAGTCTACTTCAGCTGTTCCCATAAACTTCCTTTCTCTCCTATCTAGGGTAGGTGGGTTGGAAGAGAGGTATAAACATTTAAAGAACCCCAAGTAAAGTAGGTTTTAAAAAGCTGGAGCCTACACTTGAGTTTTTGATCTTAGTCATTCTGATAGGTATAAGATAGAATCACAGAGTTGTTTTAATTTGCATTTTTCTGATGACTAAAGACCTTGAGCATTTCTTTTAGTTTTTCTCAGCCATTTGATGTTTCTCTATTGAGAATTCTCTATTTAGTTCTCAGCCCCATTTCTCAATTGAGTTATTTGTTTTGGTGGTGTTTAATTTCTTGAGTCCTTTATTTATTTTGGATATTAGACCTTTGTCAGATGTAGGATTGGTGAAGAACATTTCCCACTCTGTAGACTGTCCCTTTGTTCTGTTGACAGTGTGTTCTGCTTCACAGAACCTTGTCAGCCTCATGAGGTCCCATTTCTTAATTTCTGAATTTAGATCCTGGGCAGTTCGTGTTCTGTCCAGGAAGTTGTCTGTGCCAATGAGTTCCAGATTCTTCCCCACTTTTTTTTCTAACCAATTTAGTGTCTCTGGTTTTATGTTGAGGTCTTTAATCCACTTGGACTTGAATTTTGTGCATGGTGATAAATATGGGTCTACTTGCACTTTTCTTCATGTAGACATTCAATTAGACCAGCACCAATTTTTGAAGATGCTATCCTCTTTCCATTGAATAGATTTGGCATCTTTGTCAAAAATCAAGTGTCCATATCTCTGTAAATTTATTTCTGGATCTTCAGTTAGATTACATTTGTCAACCAGCCTATTGCTATGCCAGTACCATGCTTTTTAAATTATTGTTGCTCTATCGTACTGCTTGAGATCCAGGATGGAGATTTCTCCAGAGGATCTCTTATTGTTGTAGCCATTCTGGTTTTTTTTGTTTTTCCATATGGAGTTGAGAACTGATCTTTCAATATCTTTTAAAAAATTGTGTAGGTGTTTTTACAGGGATTGCATTGAATCTGTAAATTGCTTTTGATAACATGGCCATTTTTACTATGTTAATTCTTCCAATCCATGAACAAGAGAGATCTTTCAACCTTATGATGTCATCTTCATTTCCTTCTTCAGAGATTTGAAGTTTTTTTCATACAAGTCTTTCACTTGCTTGGATAGAGTTACACCTAGATACTTCATTTTACTTGTGGCTATGGTGAAGGGTGTAGTTTCCCTAATTTCTTTCTTGGTAAGATTGTCATTTGTATACAGGAGGGCTACTGACTTTTTTGAGTTAATTTTCTATCCAACCACTTTGATGAAGGAGTATATCAGCTGTAGGAGTTCTCTAATGGAGTTTATCAGGGGCACTTATGTACACTATCATATCATCTGTGAATAGGGATAATTTGGCTTCCTCTTTTCTCATTTGGATCCCCTTGATCTTCTTTTCTTGTCTTATTGCTCTAGCTAGAACTTCAAGAACCATATTGAAGAGATATGGAGAGAGTGAGCAGCCTTGTCTAGTCCCTGATTTCAGTGGAGTTTAGATGCATTTAATTAGATGTGGTCAATTGCCTTGCTATATATACCATCTAAGAGTAGGAGAAGGCTTGAAATAATCAAACTCAGGGCTGAAATCAATAAATTAGAAACAAAGAAAACAATTCAACTAATCAACAAAACCAAGAGCTGGTTCTTTGAGAAAAGCAACAAGATAGACAAACCATTAGCCAAACTAACTAAAAGGCAGAGAGACAGTAACCAAATCAACAAAATCATAAATGAAAAGGGAGACATAACAACAGACACTGAAGATATACAAAGAATCACTAGGTCCTACTTCAAAAGCTTTTATGCCACAAAATTTGAAAATTTAAAGGAAATGGAAAATTTTCTTCATTGATTCCACTTGCCAAAGTTGAATCAAGATCAGAGAAACAAATTAAGTAGTTCAATTTCTCCTAAAGAAACAGAAGCAGTCATTAAAAGTCTCCCAGCCAATAAAATAAAATAAAAATAAAAAAGCCTAGGGCCAGATGGTTTCAGCACAGACTTCCACCAGATCTTCATAGAAGAGCTAATACCAATATTCTTCAAGCTTCTCCACAAAATAGAAATGGATGCAACATTACCAAAATCATTCTATTAGGCCCTTTGAAAGAAAAACTTTAAAAGAGAAAGAATGACGATCAAGATGAAATGTTATTTGCCAGTGTCAATTCTGTAAATTAACTACTGGAGCCAATAGCTTGGGATACCAAACAGAAGAAATGGGGATATTGCATGAATGATCCCTGCAATGATTCTAGAGATTTGAGTCAAAATGGTGAAAATGAGAAAATGTGTCCCTAAGAAAATACAGAAGTATACATTATTGAAATTGCACTTTTATAAGGTTCTTTATTATGCAAATATAGCACAGTTTCTTCATCCAGCCTCATGTTCCTCATCCAGATGAGGGACATCTAGGTTGTGTCCATATTCTGGCTATTATGAAGAAAGCTACTGTGAACATAGTTGAATAAATATCCTTGTTGTATGGTGGATAGTTGGTCTCGGTTTTCTGAGAAAGTGCCAGATTGATTTCCAAAGTGGTTGTACAAGTTTTCACTCCTACCAGCAATGGAGGAATGTTCCCCTTTCTCCACATCCTCATCAGCATGTGCTGTCACTTGATATTTGATCTTGGTCATTCTGAAGGATGTAAGATGGAATCTCAGAGTTGTTTTGATTTGCATTTTCCTGATACCTAAGTATGTTGAACATTTTCTAAATTTTTTTCCATTTTTTAACATATACATTTATATTATTACACATGAATAAAATAAACTACATGTAATAGGAAAAACCACAAGATAATCAAGAATAATATAAATGATACATTTCTTTAAGCACTTCTTAGTCGTCATTCAAGATTTCTTTGTTGAGAATTCTCTGTTTAGCTCTGTGCCCTTTTTAAAAATTGGGTTAATTTGTTTGTTGCTGTTTCATGTTTTGATTTCTTTATATATTTTGGACATTACCCCTTTGTTGGATGTGGTATTCATGAAGCTCTTTCCCCAATAAGTAGACTGTTGTTTTGTTCTATTGACTGTGTCCTTCACCCTATAGAAGCTTTTCAGTTTCATGAGGTCTTGTTTATGAATTGCTAATCTTAGAGTGTGAGCTGTTGGTGTTTTGTTCAGGAAGTTTTCTCATGTGCCAATGAGTTCAAGGCTCTTCCACACTTTCTTTTCCTGATAGTCTCAGTCAGCATATTAGAGTGTGTCTGATATTTATCATCTCTTAGGAAAGCTGGCAGTGGTGACTCTATTATGATAAGGAAAACCTTGTCTTAGATGGTATAGAAAGGGAGGCAAGTAACCCTGGTGATTGTTGCCATGTATCTGTCTCAATTCTTCTGAATTCTGTAGCCTGATCCCTATTATTTTACCTAATCTTTCCCTCTCATATTCATTATAACTTAGTTAACAAATTATAAAACTATATACCACTTGTAATCTTCATTCCTTCATCATGTGTTTCCTCTTTGCAATAATTAATGCTTCTCCTCTCATGTTCTATATAGATTTTATGCTTTCCATAATACCCTCTTACATTCTACAGTAAATTATAAACCAACAGACATAGCTGGAATGACTATCAAGCCATTAGCACCCCTGCCTGATGAAGGAATAAGCCTTATAAGCAAGTCTATCATCATCTCCTTCTCGAGGTCTTCTTCAAGAAAGAATCTAAGCTCCCTAATGTGCAAGTAGTGTTCCTCATCATGTATCTTTGGTTTGCATCTCTACATACAATGTTCTCCATCATGTATGAACTCTATGCATCTCTACATTCAGTGTTCTCAATCTTCTGTCAGATTCTCATAGATCATGAAGCCCAGTGTATTATATTTATAATAATATAAACTAAACACTATTAGTGTTTAGAGTTAAAGGGTATGGATTCAAACATTTTTGTCACCATGTTCATTCATGTTTGTTAGTATATATTAATTATACAAACTAATTTTTGTATTTACTATGACATTTTGCACATGTGCATAATGTACTTTGATTAGGATTCTCCCTCTGTTGTGACAGATTTTCACAGAAACAAAGCTCCAGCTCTTTCATTGGTAAAAACAATGATTTTTTTCATATGAGCTTGGTGAGGATTATAGTGCCTAGACCAGAGAAAAGAATATTTGTGCCCTGACATACTAGTTATAGATTGGCCCTTTCTCTATCACCATATTTAATTGCAAAAACAAACCTATAATTATTATTCACTTTGCAGGGTACTTTGCTTACACATGAGAATTCCATGGATATTTCAGGAGAAGTAGATGGATGAATGCATATGGAAAGTCCTTTTATGCAGTAGAGGAAATAGATTTAGTCTCCTTTGTACCAGGTAATAGTGTTGAAAATTGAAAAGTCAACTACATTTCTGTTTAAGAAGAAACTATACTATGCAGCCAGCCTCATGGGCCAGCTATTTTTGTCTTCTTTCATAAGTGAGACAATCAGGTTCACAAGGCCAAGCAAAGTTGGTGATAGATATTTAGGAAAAAAGTAAAAAGTTTGGGATTTGAAATAATGTAATATCTATATTCAGATATTCTGTGCTTATGAATGGGAACTATTTTCTGTGCTACTATATTTTCTATATGTGAAGATGGAATTTTACAACAACTAAGATCACTTGTCAAAACTGAACCACCTTATAAAATTTCCAGAGAAAGCATGAAAATGGGTATTGATGGTATCATTCAGTTAAAAAAAAAAAGACTTCCTAAGAAGGTATTAAAAACAGGAACAGAAGATTAGTGATATAACAAATTATATAGCAGATCTTTTTTTTCAACTAGCTAAGAAGTGAGTAATCTCTGTGCCTGAGTTCTTGAATTGACATAAGTTTTGATCTAGGTGTTACTACAAGTAGCAAATTTTACATTCAAATAATGGAAGTATTGATTCTTCTAAAATTTATGTTCTCACCCAGTAAGTCTTTAGCAAAAATATTAGTACCAGAAAGAAAACCACACATAAAGAAATCAGGATTCAGTAATTTGCTGTGTCCCACTTAACCTCTGATACTGATACTACCAAAATATTTGACTGTTTTTTTTTTTTTACCAAGTTAACAACATTTATACACTGACAGCACAAACAGATAAGTCTTAATAGAAATAAACCTTCATATAGGAAAGTTTGCATTAAGAGGACGTCTGTGGGATACACTCAGGAACTGAAAGGTATATTTAATCCATAACTGGAAGGTCCCTTCTCACCCAATATATTGAAATCCACCCCCCACTGCTCCTCCATCACTTCTTATACCCACCTCCACCTTTCCTTCCCAATATCATGTACTTTTTAAAAGCCTTTGAGATCCAGGTAGTGTAGTCAATGTGGTCCTGGTGTTGAATGAGTACTTAGTCATAAATTTTAAATTAATTGAGAGACAAACAGAGTGATGTCCAGGATTGCTGCATATGTGACATCTATGTCTCCTTCAGGTCACAAGAACAAATTGCTGTATGTCATTCATATCTGATGATCTGCACCCTTCTAACTGACAGAAACAGAAAAGTACTACAATGAGCAGGATCAGTTTTCCTTGGAGTAGTATGGATGCAAGGGAATGTTACACATTTGTTTTCTCTTTGTTGTTCTTTTTTTTCAGATTTTAACTAGCTTCCTTTAATATTTTGTATTAATTATTCCATTTATATCCCTGTCATAGCCCCCTCCCTCCTCTACTCCCAGTTTCTCTCTCCCTCCATGTTTCCCCCATGCCCCCTTTCCTACTTCACAAAGAAGGGGCGATCTCCCTTTTCACCCATCCCAGCATGTCAAGTCACAGCAGAACTTGATGCATCCTCTTCCCCTGTGGCCTGGCAAGGTAGCCCTGCCAGGAAAAAGTGATTGATAATCAGGCAACAGAATCCATACCAGAGTCAGCCCCAATTCCCCTTAGTAGGGGACCTATATGAGGACAGAACTGCCCATCAGTTACATCTGTGTAGGGGGCCTACGTCCAGCCGATGCATATGCATGGTCCTTGGTTGGTGCTTCAGTCTCAATAGACTCCACTGGGTCCTGGTTAGTTGGCTCTGTTGGTCTTCTAGTGGACCTCCTATCCTCTCTGGCTCTTCCTATCCTTCCCTCAACTCTCCCACGAGACTCCCTCAGCTCCACTTAACATTTGACTGTAGATCTCTGTATCTATTCCCATTAGCTACAGGGTGGGGCCACTCAGAGGACAGCTATGCTGGGCTCCCATCTGCAAGCAAACAGAGTATTGTTAATAGTGTCAGGAGTTGGTGGTCTCCCATGGGGTAGGGCTCAAGTTGGGCCAGGTATTGGTTGGACATTTCCCCAATCATGCTTTTTTTTTCCCCTGAATATCTTGTAGGCAGGGTAAGTTTGGGGATGAAGTTTTTATAGGTGGGTTGGTGTTCCCCTCTTTCCACTAGGAGTTGTGTCTTGTTAGAGGTTAGTGTATTCAGTCTCCATGACCACTGCTATGACTAGGTGTCTCAGTAAGAGTCACACTTGTATTCTCCCAGGAGCCTACCCTGTCATGGGTCTCCAGCTTGTTACAGAGAAGTCCCTGCCCAAAGTTTCTCTTTTCTGTGCAAGCCCTCTCTTCTTCCACTCCTGTTCTTCTCAGGTCTGATAGCAACCCTCATTTCTTTCCATGCTCCTTCTCTTACTCTCTCTTTAATCACTTCCACCATATAGTCCATTACCACATCTGAGTGAGACTTAAGAACCCCTTTTTTGGGTCCTCCTTGTTACTTACCTTCATTGGGTTTTGAAATGTAGTATGTCCTATATGGCTAAAATCCACTAGTAAGTGAATACATACTGTGTGGGTCATTTTGGGTCTGGGTCCCTCACTTAGGATTATCTTTTCTAATTCAATTCATTTACCTGCAAACTCCATGATTTCTTTGTTTTTAAAGCTCAGTAATATTCCATTGTGTAAATGTACCACAGATTCTTTATTCATTTTTTAAATTTTAATAATTTATTCAGATTACAACTCAATTGCCGTCCCATCACTTGTATCCTCCCATTCTTACCTCCCTCTCGCTTTCACCCTATTCTCTTCCCCTAGGTCTATGACCAAGGGGGACCTCCTCCCCCACTATATGGTCATAGGCTATCAAGTCTCATCTTGGTAGCCTGCTTATTCTTTCTTTGAGTGCCACCAGGCCTCCCCACCAAGGGGAGGTGATCAAATAAGGAGCACCAGAGTTCATGTCAAAGTCAGTCCCTGCTATCCACATAACAGTGGAGAATGTCCTGTCTCTTGGGCAGATCAGAGTAGGGGTTCGATGTTTACTATTGTATTGTCCTTGGTTAGTGCAATAGTTTGAGCAGACCCCTCTGGGCTCTGATCCACCCATCATGAGGTTCTTCTTATAGGCTTCTAGGACCCTCTGGATACATCTAGTTCTCCATTCTTCCATACTTCTCTCACCAAGAGTCCCAATAGAATGTTCACCTCTCTATCCAACTTTCATGATAAGTGAAGACTTTCATTGGATGTGCCCCTTGAGATAATGTCCAGATATAAGTGAGTATAAACCATTTGAGTCTTTCTGCTTCTGGGTTAACTCACTCATTATGATCATTTCTAGTTCAATCCATTTGTCCAGAAATTTCAAGAATTTCTTGTTTTTATAACTGGGTCGTATTCCACAGTGTAAATGTACTACAGTTTCTTTATCCATTCTTCTACTGAAGAACACTTAGGCTGTTTCCATGTTTTGGCTATTGAGCATAGGTCCTTGTTGTGTGCTGGAGAATTTTCTGGATATATTCCAAGGAGTAAAATAGCTGGGTCTTGACAAAGCCTTATTCCCAGTTTTCTGAGATAGTACCAGATAGATTTCCAAAGTTGTTTACTAGCTTGCATTCCCACCAGGAATGAAGGAGTGTTTCTCTTTCTCCACATCCTTGCCAGCATGTGGTGTCACTTGAATTTTTGATCTTGGCCATTCTGATGGGTGTAAGATGGAATATCAGAGTCATTTTGATTTGCATTTTTTCTTATGTCTAAGGACATTTTTTCTTTAAGTGTTTCTCAGCCAATCAGTATTCCTTTATTGAAAATTCTGTTTAGTTCAGTGCCCCATTTTTAATTGGATTATTTGATTTGCTGGTGCTTAATTTCTTCAGTTCTTTATATATTTTGGATATTATCCCTGTCAGATGTAGGAGATGTGAATATCTTTTCCCAATCTGCAGGCTGCTGTTTTATTTTGCTGACTATGTCCTTTGCCTTAAGGAAGCTTAATTGTTTCAAAAGGTCTCATTTATTAATTGTTGATCTTAGATCCTGAGCTGTTGGTGTTTAACTCACAAAGTTGTCTCCTGTGCCAATGAGTTCAAAGTTGATTCTTACTTTCTCTTCTAATATATTTAGTGTTTCTGGTTTTATGTTGACATCTTTGACACTCTCTGCATATCTCTTCGATATAGCACTTTACGTTCCTGCTAGAGCAATAAGAGAACTAAAAGAGAGCCAGGGGATATAAATTGAAAAGAAAGATGTAAAAGTATCCATTTTTGCAGATGGTATCATAGCATACATAAGTGACTCAAAAATTCAACCAGGGAGCTCCAACACCTGATGAACATCTTCAACAAAGTGGCTGGATACAAATTTAACAAAAAAAGTCAGTAACCCTCCTATATGCAAATGACAAACGGCCTGAAAAAGTAAATAAACAACACTCTTTAAAATAGCCACAGATAAAACAAAGTATCTTAGTGTAACTCTAAGAAAGCAAGTGGGATATCTGCATGATAACAACAACCTAGAGCCTCTGAAGAAAGAAAATGAAGAAGATATCAGAAGATGGAAAGGTCTTCATGTTCATGGAACCATAGGACTAACAGAGTAAAATATGTCCATTTACCAAAAGCAACGTACAGATTCAATGCAATTCCCATGAAATTACCAAGACAATTGTTTACCAAACTTGAAAGAACAATTTTCAATTTCATTTAGAAAAACAAAAACCCAGAATAGCTTTCAAAAAATCCTATTCTATACAAGAACTTCTGTACTATACAGCAATAGTAGTAAAAACTGCATGTTACTGTCATAGAAACAGCCTCTCTCTCTCTTTCTCTCTCTCTCTCTCTCTCTCTCTCTCTCTCTCTCTCTCTCTCTCCTCTCTCTCTGTCTGTCTTCCCATGTGTATGCTGTGCAGAGATTGAAGTGTATCTTAGAGAAGTTGGAGAAGAGATCTATATTATATTTTTATGAAATTATCAAGAATTAATAAAATTTGTCCACTAAGCTTTCTGTCATCTTTTAAATTTTTTAAAGCCCATGGAGCTCAACTTGTCCTTTTTATGTATACTTGAATATTGAAATGTGTTTTAATCCATTACTATGGATTGTGCAGATTTGAGTTCTCTGTTTGTTTTGCCTGAATATATTCATGTTACAATAGTGGGGTTCTGATCACACGAGTTGATACTCATGGCCTTACTTGTGCCTTACTTTTGGTTAGAGTAAACAATCTGCCCTTCCCCAACAAATTAACTCCAGCCTTTTCCTATGACAATAGGAAGTATTGATGCATAAGCCTTTTTCAAGTTCTTCTCATGCCTGCTTATGTTCCATTAGCTGAAGTAAGGAATAAAACTAAGGCTAGATTCAAAGAGAGGGTAAGACAAAACACTTGATAGAATGTGCTGCGAATGTTTCACATTCTTTCCAATTAACTATATAATTTCTCTACTCCAAAATGATGATTAGATTTTATAAATCTGTGCCTTTTTCCAAGAAATTACTCTTCAGTACTGAGAGAACCCATTGCCAGGGCAACTGTTGGGAGGCAAACATCTTCTAAAAGTTCTGTGACAATGGGATGTCATGGAGGACAAGAGCCATAACTGTGAGCTGTTTGAAGAAAGGGGACTCCATTATTTGCTTGGGAGATTGTCTTTGCCACATTTACTCGGGGAGATCCATGGTAGTGAGTGAAACTCTGTTTTGCATTATTTATTTTACTTCTGTTGTGGCATCATTAAAATCCACACCTGTTTGTTCTGGCATGGTAAGCAGTGATATGGTCTGTAGCAAAATTTCCCACCTCGGTAGCTGAACTGCCTCTCAGTGGCAGACACCTTTTCAACACAGGTGGAAAATGAGCTGCTCTCCTAATTGAAGTGCTTCCTGTTGAGCTTCTTGAAGCAAGACAAAACAGGGTATATTTGGCTCCCAAATTTGTTCTGAGAGTTTCCTAAGACATTCACAGTGAATAAGAAGAGTCAAGTAGCACCAGCTGTGAGTTATACAGAAATTAAAAATTGATTTGCAGATTAGATAACATAATATACCAAGGAATTTTGTACCAAGTAAACAATCCATGCACAAACTCATAGCTCATAACTAATATCTAATATGTGTGGATACTTAAGATACTGTGTGCACTATTCTTTCTACAGCTGTATTTTTTAATGTGTCTACATGTGTAGGTAATCCATCCCACATTTTTGATGGAGTTTTAGTAAGATGCAGATAAACAGATGTAAAATCTCCCCAGTTTCTGAAGGTAGAGAGGATGACACTGATGGAAACATCAATATGGCACCTTTCTCAATACTGTTTAATGGCTCTATGCTTTACTTTATTAAAATCCAAAGACTACACAGCAATGCTGAACATTTATTTCCACTACTCTTGCTATAGGGTACTTTTGCATAGTCATAGTGACCTGTTTGTGGTTAAATGTATGTTAATGTAGTTAAATGTGTCAAGAAATTCCAGTTTTGGTTTTAGCTTTGCTTCTGTTATATTTCTTCTCAGTCCACCTCAGATACCAACTCAAATAGCTTCTAAATGTTTTCTAACCATATTAGCTTTGTTCACATTTGTCTTTTTATGTGGTGTTTGTGTGAAACCTTGTTGCTATTCTATCCTAATCTGACTGGAACTTCTTTTCTACTACGGCATGCTTGATTGATCATCTGGTTTTCCCTTCCTTTAATCTTATCTTTATGAATAACAGTTCTCAATGATGTCACCATTTTTACTATAAATATTTAATCAACTTTACTGAAGTCTAATTCATATACAGATATACAGTCAAGTAAATATGCTATGTGGAGTTTCAGAAACATACTTACATAGACATCTATTACCAGGATCATCATAATAATGTGCCAATAAACTTAAGAATGCTATTTTTATATAAAACAATACCTGTTCAATATTTCCTCTATATTTTTACTTTAGTGAAATCATATAACATGCCTTCATTGTGTTTCAGTTGTTCAAAATAATAAAATTTTTACATTTGTCATATTTTCTCCTTACCGTTGCTGAGTATATTATGGTGAATATATTTTTACAATTTTTCCACTTAGTGATTGACTAGGCATTTGGTTTTTTATGACTATTCTTTCTGTTGTGAATGAGATTGCTATTAACATTTTGAACGTGCATTTGTGTGGATATAATTATTCATTTATCTTAAATAAAACACCTATAAGCAGGATGACTACATTATATAGGAAAAGTATAGTTATCTTGGTCAAATAAGAATATTCAAGCCAGGTGTGGTGGTACGTATAATACCCGTCCTGGGGAGGAGAAGCAGGCCATCTCTGTGATCTTGAGGCTTGCTTGTTTTACATAGTGGGTTCCAGGAGAGCCAAAGAGAATCTGACTCCAAATTAAAGAAGAAGAAGAAGAAGAAGAAGAAGAAGAAGAAGAAGAAGAAGAAGAAGAAGAAGAA
>OU015742.1:39473893-39486197 GCA_907169655.1 Acomys percivali
AAGAAGAAGAAGAAGAAGAAGAAGAAGAAGAAGAAGAAGAAGAAGAACATTCAAAATACCTTTTCTCCTCCACGTACTGGGATCAGTGGGTAGCAAGAATTTTTCTTCTTTATTTTCAGGGACACCAGTCAAGGCTCTGGGGATAACCTGCAAGAGTAATCCTACTTTAATGGTTCTCCCAAGCGTTACTCTCAGCCTTATCAATGCTTGCCACCAGCAGCATATCTGTGATGACTCATGCTTCTCTACCTAGCCTGACACTGGTTTCTGCTGTGGCTCGTTCGTTTTTAAAATTAACAAAATTTTACTTTATATCCAAATAACAACTTCCCCTCTCTCCTCTCATTCAAGTTCTCACTCTTCCTTTCCTTCTCCTCCTCCTCCCCTTCTCATCAAGGAGAGGCCTCTGTTGGATATCAACCAGCCTTGGTGTGTCATGTTGCAGTAAGACTAGGTCCACTTTCTATTCAGGTTAGACAAGGCATCACAGTTAGGAGAAAGGGATCCAAAGAGAGGCAATGGAATCAGAGATAGCCCTGCCTCTGCTTTAGGAGTCCCACATGAAGGCCCAGCTGCACGAATGTTATATGTGTGCAAAGGGCCTAGGCCCATCCCATGTATACTTTATGGTTGGCAGTGCAGTCACCATAAGCCCCTATGGGCCCAGGTAGGTTAATTCTATAGATTTTCTTGTGGTGTCCTTGACATATCTTGCTCCTTTAGTCATTCTTACCCATCTTCCACAGGATTATGCAAGTTCTACTTAATGTTTTGCTGCAGGTCTCTGGATCTGCTTCCATCTGTTAATGGGTTAAACCTCTCTGAAGACAGTTATGCTAGGCTCCTGTCAACAAGTACAGCAGAATATCATTAATAGTATCATGGGTGAGCTGCATATCATGGTATAGGACTTCACTCAAATTCCACTCCATATTATAATCCTGAACTTCATGTAGGTAGGACAAATTGTAGGTCTAAGGTTTTGTGGCTGGGTTGGTATTCCAGTCACTCCATAGGAAGACTTGCCTGGTTATGATGGCCAGTTTAGGCTCTATACCCCCCATTTCTTGGTGTCTTAGCTAGGGTAACCCTCATAAATCCCTACTAGTTTCCATTTTCCTAGGCTTCTGGCTCATCCTCGAAATGCCATCACTCCACACCCATTGTCTCTTCCAGTACTTTCTTCTTCTATGCTCCCTTACTTCCTCTCTCCTCTTCCCATCCTCAATCCTTCCCCAACTAATCCCTTCCCTCCATACACCCCTATGTCTAATCTAGTTCCACCTCTCAGTGAAATAGAGCCCAAGAACTCCACATTTGATAGAGCTGATATCCAAAATACTTTAAGAACTCTATAAACTAGACACCAATAAACCAAATAACGCAATTAAAAATACAGTACACGGGAATCCAAGATGGCGGTGAGCAGTGTGGACCGTGTTTGGAAGCTCCAGTGAACAATTCAGGGAATTGCACAGATTTCTGAGCCAGGAATACCAAGGTCCTGACACCACGGCAGCAGGAGTGCTCCACGGTTCGGAGGGACCAGGGTGCAGAGGACCTGCGTGCCCCTGCACACGGGAGGAGTGCGGATTTTCTCAGATCAGAGCAGCAGTGGCGGCACCAACGGCACCAGCGGCACCAGCGGCACAAGCGGCAGTGGCTGAGGTTTGCAGTCCAGAGCCTTCCGGTGTAGGTGGTTAGTGTGGTGGCTGGTGGGAGTTGCTGCGGGAGAGGGGACTCTGGACAGGATTTGGGTAGTGTGGTGCCTTGTGACACAAACTGGACTCGGCGGACAGTTCAGCCCCAGAGTCCCAGGTACAGCTCAGTGCGCAATGCCGTGGAGACGCTGGCTCAGCGCTGCAAGCAATTGTTCCCAAGGCGCCAGCTCAGTGAAGCCATAGCTCCCCTGTTGTGACACAGGCTGGGCTGAGCACTCAGTTCCAATAAAGGCACCAGCTCAGCCCAGCCGCAGTTCACCTGAGCGCTCAGGTCCACCAAAGGCACCAGCTCAGCACAGTTGCAGTTCACCTGCTGTGGCGCAGGCTGGGCAGAGCGCTCAGGTCCACCCTAGGCACCAGCTCAGCACAACTGCAGTTCACCTGCTGTGACACAGGCGGGACAGAGAGCTCAGTTCCACCCTAGGCACCAGCCCAGCGCAGCCGCAGCTCTCCTGCTGTGACCCAGGTTGGGCGGAGAGCTCAGTTCCACCGGACGCGATAGCTCACATCAAGGAGAAATTCTGCCCAAGACACTAGCTCGCTCAGCGAGCAGTTTTGGGTCCCTGACGCAGGCTGAGGTCAGCATGCATATTCAGCCCAGAGGCCCTAGCTGGACTTGCTGGGCAGATTAGGCCCAGAGATTCTAGCTGAGCTGTGCACACAGGCTCGGCAGCCCCAAGACTCTGCCTAAACTATCCACACAGTATAAGCCCAGAGTCCCAGGCTGAATTCAGCGTGCTGTGTGGGTCCATAGTCCCTGGATGAGTTCAGTGAACAATTCCACCCCAGAGACTTGGGTGGAGCTCGGCATGCAGTTTAGGGCCAGAGTCCCTAACTGTGCTTGGCAGACATATTGGGCCCAGAGACTCTAGTAGAGATTTTGGCACAGTCCTGGCTCTAAGATTCTGGTTGGACACTGTGTGTAGTTTGAATCCAGAATTCCTGGCTGAGCTGGGCTGAAGGTTCAGGCCTGAGTCAATAACTGAACACAGCACGCACTTTGGCCAAAAGCCCCTAGCTGAGCTTGGTGCGCAGTCCCAGCCCAAAAATTCTGGCTGGACCCTGTGTGTATTTGAGCCCAGAATTCCTAGCTGAGCTCGGCAGATGGTTCAGGCCTGAGATTCTAGCTGAGCTTGGCGGGTGTTTCAGGCCCAGTGTCCCTGGCTGGACGTGGCAGGGAACCCAGAAGGGTGTGGATACCTTGGCCAACCCAACGCTCATCCAGAGACCCAGAACGATTGCAGGACCCACAGCACAGGGGAGCTGAGGATCACTGGCTATGAGAGCCCAAAACGACACGGCTAACCTCCTGCCATGCACACTAGTGAAGCATCAGAGCTTCCAGCCTACAGAAATCATGAGGAAACAAGTGACTCTATCATCAAACTACCTCCATCCAACTCGGGAAGCTACGCAACAAAAACAAAGCCGGCAAGATATCTAAAGGACAGCGTAAAAGCATATGCAAAAAATACCAAAACAGCATGGCATCTCCAGTTTCCAGCTATCCCAAAGACAACATCCCAGAGAGCTCAAATACAACAGAAATACAAGAAAATTACCTCAAATCCTTAATAAGGATCATATTAATGAAGGAAACAAATAAAATTCGTAATCAAATACAGGAAGACGCAGCCAAACAGGTGAGAGACATAAAAGAAGCACATAGAGTGGAACTGGAAAAATTTCAGGAAAATGCAAACAACCAGATGAAAGAAATGAATAAAACGGTTCAAGCTCTGAAGACCTATAAAGAAGCAATGGAAGAAACTCAGGAATATACAAACAATCAGATGAAAGAAATAAAAAATCAGTTCAAGATCTGAAGATGAAAATGGATTCAATTATAAACACACAGATAGAAGAAAAACGAGAACGTGAGACCTCAGAGAAGAAGGCGAGCTACACAGAGGTGAGCTTTTCTAACAGAATCCAAGAGACAGAAGAACGAACCTCAGGCCTAGAAGATACAATCACAGATCTTGAAGCAACCATTAAAAAAATGCCAAATCTAGAAAACTCCTGACAAAAAACATCCAAGAAATTCAGGACACCATGAAAAGAAGAAATCTGAGGATAATAGGCACTGAAGAAAGAGAAGATATCAGACTCCAAGGCCCAGAAACTATTCTCAACAAAATCATAGAAGAAAATTTCCCCAATCTAAAGAAGGAGATGCCTATAAACATACAAGAGGCCTACAGAACACCAAAAAGAATTGACCAGAAAAGGAAAACTGCCCGCCACATAATAATCAAAGCACAAAACATACAGAACAAAGAAAAAATATTAAAAGCTGCAAGGGAAAATGGCCAAATAACATTCAATGGCAAACCTATCAGAATTACACCAGACTTCTCAGCAGAGACCATAAAAGCCAGAAGAGCCTGGACAGAAATCCTGCAAACCATAAGAGAGCACAGATGCCAGGCCAGACTACTTTACCCAGCAAAACTATCAATAAACATTGATGGAGAAAACAAAATATTCCATGACAAAAACAAATTCAAACAGTACCTATCCACAAATCCAGCTTTACAGAAGGTACTAAAAGGAAAACTCCATCCCAAAGGGTCAAGCTACAACCAAAACTACTCAGGAAATAGGTAATTATACCATGGCAAAAACACAACTACACAAACATTCGATTGGAAACAACATCAAAATTAAGACTCTTAACAGTCACTGGTCGTTAATATCTCTCAACATCAATGGTCTTAATTCTCCAATAAAAAGACATAGACTAACTGAATGGGTGCATAAACAAGATCCAACATTCTTCTGCATTCAAGAAACACATCTCACCTATAACGATAGGCATTACCTGAGGGTAAAAGGTTGGAAAAAAAATATTCCAAGCAAATGATCACAAGAAGCCAGCAGGCGTAGCCATTTTAATATCAAACAAGATAGACTTTCAACCAAAATTAATCAAAAGGGATGCAGAAGGACACTTCATACTCATCAAAGGTAAAGTCAACCAAGATGACATCACAATTCTGAACATCTATGCTCCCAATACAAGCGCACCCACATTTGTAAAAGATCTGCTAAAAAAACTTAAACCACACATCGATCACCACACAATAATAGTGGGGGACTTCAACACCCCACTCTCACTGAAGGATAAGTCATTGAAACAGAAACTAAACCGTGAAATAACATCATTAACCAATGCCATGGGTCAAATGGATCTAACAGATATCTATAGAACCTTTCAACCAGAAAGAAAGAATATACCTTCTTCTCTGCACCCCATGGAACCTTCTCCAAAATTGATCACATCATAGGTCACAAAGCAGGCCTCAACAGATACAAGAGGATTGAAATAATACCTTGTATCCTATCAGATCACCATGCACTTAGGCTCCAATTCAACAACAACAGAAACAACAAAAAGCCAACACGTACATGGAAGCTAAACAACTCTCTGCTAAATGACACATGGGTCAGGGAAGAAATAAAGAAAGAAATCAAGGAGTTTCTGAATTTCAATGAAAATGAGGGAATAACATATACAAATTTGTGAGATACACTGAAAGCAGTGTTAAGAAGAAAATTCATAGCACTAAGTGCCTTTAAAAAGAAATTGGAAACATCGCACATAAGCATCTTAATGACACAACTGGATGCCCTAGGAAAAAAAGAAGCAAAAACACCAAGAGGAGTAGACGTCTGGAAATAATCAATTAACAATCTAATTAACAAATTAGAAACTAAGAAAACAGTCCAAAGAATCATCAAAACATAACAACAGACACTGAAGAAATACAAAGGATCATAAGTTTCTACTTTGAAG
Source organism: Acomys percivali (assembly GCA_907169655.1). Taxonomy (NCBI): domain Eukaryota; kingdom Metazoa; phylum Chordata; class Mammalia; order Rodentia; family Muridae; genus Acomys; species Acomys percivali. The sequence continues at coordinate 39,479,414 of OU015742.1, forward strand.
GCATATATGCCACAAAATTTGAAAATCTAAGGGAAATGGACAATTTTCTTGATCAATTTCACTTGCCAAAGTTGAGTGAAGAACACATAAACAAGCTAAATAGTCCCATTTCCCCTACAGAAATAGAAGCAATCATTGATGGTCTCCCAACCAAAAAAAAGCCCAGGGCCAGATGGTTTCAGTGCAGAATTCTACCAGACCTTCAAAGGAGAGATAATACCGAGACTCTTCAAACTACTCCAAAACATACAATTGGATGGAACATTACCAAATTCATTCTATGAGGCCATAGTCATGTTGATACCTAAACCTCACAAAGACTCAACAAAGAAAGAGAATTTCAGACCAATTTCTCTTATGAACATCGATGCAAAAATACTAAATAAAATTCTTGCAAAACGAATACAAGAGCACATAAAGGATATCGTTCATTATGACCAAGTAGGCTTCATTCCAGGTATGCAGGGATGGTTTAATATACAGAAATCCATAAATGTAATCAACCATATAAACAAACTGAAAATAAAAAACCATATGATCATCCCTTTAGATGCATAGAAAGCATTTGATAAAATCCAACACCCATTCATGTTTAGAGTTTTAGAGAGATCGGGGATACAAGGCACTTTCCTCAACATAATAAAGGCTATATACAGCAAGTCAATAGCCAAAATCAAAGTAAATGGTGAGAAACTCAAGGAAATTCCTCTAAAATTGGGAACAAGACAAGGCTGCCCACTCTCTCCATATCTGTTCAATATAGTACTCGAAGTTCTAGCCAGAGCAATAAGACAACAAAAGGAGATCAAGGGGATCCAAATAGGAAAGGAGGAAGTCAAATTATCCCTATTTGCAGAAGATTTGATAGTGTACATAAGTGACCCCCAAAATTCCACCAGAGAACTCCTACAGCTGATAAACACTTTCAGGAATTGGCTGGATACAAAATTAACTCAAAAAAGTCTGTAGCCTTCCTATACACAAATGACAAACTTGCAGAGGAAGAAATTAGGAAAGCCATACACTTCACATTAGCCACAAGCAATATAAAATATCTAGGAGTTACTCTAAGCAAGTGAAGGACTTGTTTGAAAATAACTTCAAAACTCTGAAGAAGGAGATTGAAGATGACATGAGAAGATGGAAGGATCTTCCTTGCTCATGGATAGGGAGAATTAACATAGTAAAAATGGCCATCCTACCAAAAGCAATCTACAAATTCAATGCAATCCCTATCAAAATATCCACACAATTTTTTAAAGACATTGAAAGTTCAATTCTGAACTTCATATGGAAAAATAAAAAACCCAGAATAGCTAAAACGATCTTGTACAATAAAAGGTGCTGTGGAGGAATCTCCATACCTGATCTCAAATTGTACTATAAAGCAATAGTAATTAAATCAGCATGGTACTGGCACAACAACAGGCTGGTTGATCAGTGGAATCGAATTGAAGACCCAGATATGAATCCACACACATATGGTCACTTGATTTTTGACAAAGAAGCCAAACACATTCAATGGAAATAGGATAGCATCTTCAACAAATGGTGCTGGTCTAACTGGAGGTCTATGTGTAAAAAAATGCAACTGGAACCATATTTGTCATCTTGCACAAAACTCAAGTCCAAGTGAATTAAAGACCTCAACATAAAACCAGAGACACTAAGTCACTTAGAAGAAAAAATGGGGAAGAGCCTGGAACATATTGGCACAGGAGACAACTTTCTGAACAGAACACCAACAGCCCAGGCCTTAATGTCAACAATTAATAAATGGGACCTCAGGAGTCTGAGGAGCTTCTGTAAGGCTAGAGACACTGTCAAGAGAACAAAGTGACAGCCTACAGACTGGGAAAAGATCTTCAACAACCCTACATCTGACAAAGGTCTAATATCCAAAGAACTCAAGAAATCAAACACCACCAAACCAAATAACCCAATTGAGAAATGGGGCTTGGAACTAAACAGAGAATTCTCAACAGAAGAATATCAAACGGCTGAGAAACACTTAAAGAAATGCTCAACCTCCTTAGTCATCAGGGAAATGCAAATCAAAACAACTCTGAGATTCCATCTTACACCCATCAGAATGGCTAAGATCAAAAACTCAAGGGACACTACATGCTGGAGAGGATGTGGGGAGAGAGGAACACTCCTTCATTGCTGGTGGGAATGCAAACTAGTACAACCACTTTGGATATCTATCTGGTGCTATCTTAGAAAACTGGGAATAGGGCTTCCTCAAGACCCAGCTATTCCACTCCTTGGAATATACCCAGAAGATGCACCAGCACACAACAAGAAAATTTGCTCAACCATGTTCATAGCAGCCTTATTCATAATAACCAGATCATGGAAACAGCCTAAATGTCCCTCAGTAGAAGAATGGATAAAAAAAACTGTGGTACATATACACTATGGAATACTATTCAGCTATTAAAAACAAGGAATTCCCGAAATTTGTGCATAAATGAATTGAGCTAGAAATGATCATAATGAGTGAGTTAACCCAGAAGCAGAAAGACTCAAATGGTAGATACTCACTTATATCTGCATACTAGCTCAATGGGCATGTCCCACCAAAGCCTTCACTTACCAGGAAATTGGGACAGAGGTGAGGACATCCTATTGGGACTCTAGATGAGAGAACCATATGAGAATAGCAATGTAGAGGGATCCAGTGGGTCCTAGAAACCTACAAGTAGAACATTATGATAGGCCGATTTGGTCCAAGGGGTCCCGCTCAAACTAAGGCACTAGCCAAGGACAATACAGGCGGTAGACTTTAAACCCCTACCCAGATCTAGCCAATGGTCAGAACAGTCTCCACACTTGAGTGGAGAGTGGGATATGACTTTCTCATGTACTCTGGTGCCTCACATTTGACTATGTCCCCTGGAGGGGGAGACCTGGTGGCACTCAGAGGAAGGACAGCAGGTCACCGAGAAGAGACTTGATACCCTATGAGCATATACAGGGGGAGTAATCCCTCTCAGGAATAGTCATAGGGGAGGGGAATAAGGTGAAAATGGGAGGGAGGGAAGAATGGGAGGATACAAGGGATGGGATAACCATTGAGATGTAACAAGAATAAATTAATAAAATAAAAATTAAAAAAATACAGTACAGATCTTACCTGAGAATTTTTGATAAAAAAATCCCGAATGGTCAAGAAGCAATTGAATACATGTTCAACATCCATGGTCACCAGGAAAATAAAATCAAAACAACTCTGAAACAGATATACCTTTCAGAATGGCTAAGATCAAAAACTCAAGTGATAGTACATGCTGGCAAGCATGTGGAGCAAGGGGTACACTCTTCCATTGATGGTGGGAATGCAAACTTGTACAAATACTTTGGAAATAAGTTTGATAGAGTCTCAGAAAATTGGTCACAGACACTTCAAGATCCAGCTATTCCACTCCACTACACAATAAGGATCTTTGCTCAACTATGTTCATAGCAGCTTCAAGTATAATCGCAAAAAATGGAAACAACCTCGATGTTTCTCTACTGAAGAATGGATAAAGAAATTGTGGAACATTTATAAAATAGATTTTACTCAATCATTAAAAGCAGTGACATCATGCAATTTGTGGGAAAGTGAATAGAACTAGAAAAGATCATCCCGAATGAGGTAACCCAGACCCAGAAAAACACGCATGATGTATACTCACTTAAAAGTAGATATTAGTTATAAAGTATAGAATAGCCATGCTGTAATCCACAGACCCAAAAAAGCTAAGTAAATAAGAGGGCAGTGCCTTTGGATGGTCTTGAGAGTCTCTGCTTAGGTAATTATTATCTTCTCTACTTAATAGGATAAGTTACGAATCATAACCTTTCTGTGACTTCAGTTATCCTAAAATTATGAGTCGTTCATTTTTCAGTTTTTTTCTGCTGTTCACTAATGACTACAGAATGGCACCTTCCAAACATCCTACATGTAAGACTAGAAAACATAAAGAATATGTTAGACTTTCCTCTTCTTTTCTGACTGTTTTCATAATTTTCTCTTCATCTTTCTTATTTGCAGTATAAGTATGATTTCTCTACATAATACTTTATTTTCATCCTGGGTAGAATGTAATACTAGAAGCCAGATTTTGTTGTTAATTTTTAGATGCTAACCTACACATATGCACCCACCATCTAATCTCTGTTGTCTCCAAGTCTTGCTGTAATCTTTTTTTTCCTGTTGTCCCCTCTCCAGTCTCTGCCTTCTTATACTCTGTATTCTGATTCTCCAATACTGAGCCATAATCAGCAATTTTGCGGAGGCAGAAGAAACTGGTAACTGGGAGACTCCATTACTCTGTTAATTGTTTCTTTTCTGAGTTTATGTGCTCTTATCTACTTTCCAATCTCTGAAAACACAGCAAGATTTTCTAGTAAAGGGGAACTCAATTCTAGCCACTATATCATATTCTATGCTGTAGTTTTGTTTTTGTATCTTAATCCCTCTCAAAGGCTTATGTGTTGAAGCCATATTCCCAGCCCTTGGCTATATGAGTCCAGATTAACCCCTTAACAGAAATGGACTAGTGGCCTAATTAGGTCATAGAGGCAGTCCCTTGAAGGAGACACTGAGACCTCAGTTCCCCACTTCTTCCCCTTATCTCCCGCTTTCAGCAGTTACATTTTCTACATGCACCCATCATGATGTACTGATTCCCATAGGACTCAAATCAATGGGTCCAAATGACTATGGTTGAAACTTCCATAACGTGAGGCATGATAAGCTTTTCTCATTTCTAAGGAACTTTGAGTGTGGAAAGAAGTAACACAAAGGTAACCGGCATAGTTTGTCTTTGTTTTAATTCCTTTTATGAAAGCCAAGTATAACATATAAGGTCCTTACTAAAAAGAATGCAGCTAGTTCTCACAGTTCGAGAGGGTGTGACGTCTAATGCCATGAAGCAAAGTCCTGGTGACATTACATCATTGTTTGAGAAAGAGCAGGACATGGCCACACAGAGCACATCTAGCAACTATGAAATCTCCTCTAATGACCAGTCTCCCAGTTACCTCATCTAATCCTAATTACCCCTCTAGGGTAATTCATTTCCAAATGGCGCTAATATATGGCTTTGAAAATTAAGTGTCAACATGATTTTTAATTTCTGTTTTATTTGGTATTTGACACAGCGCTGTACAATTGACTGAAATTTTGTGCTGTGTACAGAGTATCCAGCTTTCATTGGGATTGGGATCACTTATGCTTTACTCACTGACAAATTCTAAGTGTCCTTCTTGGAGTGTGACATATCTACACTCTTTTGCATGGATCTCCTGGTGTAGAAGCAAAGTGGATCACTGTGCCTAAAAAAGTTTTTCGTTTCCTCAAAAGACATAAACTTTAAATACAAAGTTTTAATTTACAAAAAGTTTTAATTGTTCAAATCAAGTCTGTCAGGCAAAAATGCTTTGGTTATTTTAAGAACTAAACATTGGATCATGCACCAAAATCATAGCTGTAATTTTTCATCTTAAAATAGCATGCACCACTTTATTTTTCCTACCATGTTTTCATTGGATATTTCATGGCAAGAAGGAAAATTAAGACAAATGGGGGTTAATCAGAAGATTACAGATTTTGCAACTATAAAACCATGTTACTTTCCTGAAGTGAATTATATTCTTTTAGGAAAAATGATACAATTCAAGTAAGAATAGCTGGAGGAAAATGCTATCATTTTACCCAAAGACATAAGAAGTTACTCCTCCTTCAAAGACTTTCCCAGACATTGTAGGATTTATATATAAGTTACAACATGTTTAAGTATTGTATGATAGAAATCAGTACTGTAGATCCTTATAATAAGAGGAATAATTAATATAGGCAAAATGAATGATACATTAAGAAACAATTTATTCTATCTCTGAGAGTTTGAATCACAATATTTACAAAACTTACATGGGACTAGTAAGATATTTTAAAAATAAATTCTTACATGTCTATATCGTATATACATTCTCTATCTATCTAATTTCTATATATATACAAAATTTAATTATTACCAATATCCTGAGTTTATTGAGAAGGGGAAATTCCACAACTGTACACAAATTGTAAGTAGATAAAAAATGAGTTTAGATATATTAAGGACCAAATTTTCTGGTTTTCTGAGTGAAAGTTGTTAAACAACAAAATGCTGTGTGCTCATAAAATAATTCAATTATTTTATAGAAACTTTAAGTATTTCTTGAGTGTCTTGACATATCACTAAAAGAGAGACATTTATATTACACAATACAGAGATAATGATCTAATCCTTAGTATTTTAAAAATATTTTCACAAGTTCTATATGAAAGTATTGTGATCAGATATTCTCAAAGTGTATGAATTCTTCTAACAATATTTGGAGTAAAATGTTGACATGTATCTGTAAGCACTTTAAAAACTTACCTCAACTATATAACCAATTTGATCATAAATTATTAAAACTAATTAAATATAAATTTTCTGGGGTCATATTTGGGAGTTTCAAGAAATATCTTCATCAAACTTCTCTACTTAAGAATCAGAGATTCCATTAAGAACTGTTTCAGAGACAACACACACACACACACACACACACACACACACACACACAAACACACACAGCATTTTTCAAAAAAGGGGACTTATTACAAAGGTAAAGATCTACCTATTTGGGTGTTAATTTTGAGGTCATTTCTCTTCCTTTGCCATGAACGAAGCTGTTACTAAATATTGGTATGTAAAAGTATATATATATATATATATATATATATATATATATATATATATATATA
>OU015742.1:39486207-39510099 GCA_907169655.1 Acomys percivali
ATATATATATATATATATATATATATATATATATATATATATATATACATACATACTCACACACACACACACACACATATATATCATTTTTATAGTTCCTCTTTTGGCAAGATACTGTATTTCTAATTTTAGCTTCAAAAACGATTAACTTTCCCAAAGTTAATAGTTTGACACACTAACTTATTTTCATGGGACCTGAAATGAGTGAAGAAAACAGTCTTTCTCTCCATAATTGCCTTGTAATTACTTTGTAAATTTTAGGCATTTACATTTCATCAGATATAAAAGTAATTGCATAATCCTGCATGTCCTTTAAATTCTGCTTGTTTGTTATAATTTAATCACTAAGCCATATCTCGAAAAGAGAGACAGACCAAAAAAGAACAGTCCCTTGCTATTTTTTATCTTTATGAATCATTTTCTCTGTCAAAATTTTGGTATGAAATTTTGAGCAATTTTCTTTCCCAACAATTAATCTGTAATGCTAGCCCATAATAGAGAGATTAGAAAAATGTTGTGTTTCTGCATTTTAGAAAGATACTATAACGGTACTGTCCAGACAGATTTATTTTGGTACATACTAGTTTGATTTTCTATGAATACTGTTGTTGCATTGGCCAATCATCTGTGTCTCAACACCAAAGCCAGATTTATGAGCATGCCACCTGTGCAGTCTCATGAGGCCCTGTGCTTGCCTTTATCATATACTGTTGCCAACATGAAATTTTGTTAATAGTTTTGAGCAAGGAAGGTGAAGTTCATCTTGCATGTAGCTTCAAATTTATGTAGCCAATCTTATGTCACCATAAATATACAATTAGTGTTGCATCCTGTTTTGCTTATGTCATTATTTTAAGCATTATTTTGACTTGATTTTATAAATGAGTGGTGATTCTCTAAATCCCATATGTTAGATTAAAAATGGATATTTCAAACAATTTGCTGACCCAAAAACGATGAAGTGGAAGAAGAAAAAAGTCAGGTACACATTCTGGGTAGTTGACTTTATTTTGACATCTCACTTATAAAAAATTAATTGAGTATGAACTTATTAAATTATATAAGTGAATGTATTGAAAGTTTATACATGGCTTTAGTGGTGAGTATTGATCTGAGACATTCTTGGTTTTATTTCATGTAATCTGGAAATAGATTTCTCATATTAAACACCTTCCTTCTATATGCTTATTCAGTGAACTCAAAATCTCTATATGTTCCATCCCTACAGAAGATAACAGAAGGAAAACTCCAAGTCATGGAGGCTAACTACACCCAGGAAAACACAGGAAATAAAAAACTTCACTTTAGCAAAATTAAAATTAGACAATCACACAAACAGCCTACCAAAACCAACATTAAAATAAAAGGATATAACTGGTCATTAATCTTTATCAACATCAATTGTCTCAGCTGTCTAATAAAGAGATATAGAGTTACAGAATGGATGCATAATCAGGATCCAACAACATTCTGCTGCATTCAAAAACCACACCTCAGCCACAAACATAGATATCACCTAACAGTCAAGGCCTGGAAGAAGGTTTTCCAAGCAAATGGGCACAAGAAACAAGCTGGAATAGCTATTCTAATATTTAATAAAATAGACTTTCAATCAGAATTAATCAAAAGAGATGAGGAAGGATACTTCATACTCCTCAAAGGACAACTCAACCATGAAGTCATTACAGTTCTGAAAATCTGTGCCCCAAATACAAAGGCACCCGCATTTGTAAAAGAAAAATTAATAAAGCTTAAAGCCCACATCAATCCCCACACTATCAAAGTGGGAGACTTCAAACCCCCTTACCAAATTACAGGTCAGCAAAACAGAAGCACTGAGAAATAATGACACTAACTGATGTCATGAATAAAATGGACCTAACTGATATCTATAGAACCTTTCACCTAAACACAAAAGATTATACTTTCTTTTCAGCACCTCATGGAACCTTCTCCAAAATTGACCATACAGTAGATCACAAAGCTCCATATTTTTAAAAATAAGAATTATTTGGTCCTTAGACATAAGTACAGTAAAGCAAATATCACTTTATATTTTAGTAGCATAGTCAATCAGACTTGTATATTTTTTCTGTAAGTACTGAGATTGAGGTTTTTCCCAGGCAAGTTTTAAGGCAGTTCTCTTTTGTCACTGTACTCTTTTCTAATGTTCTGTACTGAAAATGTAACCAGATTTCTTACTTTGTAAATTTCCATAAAAGAGTAGTGATTGTGAATAGGTTATATAGTCACAAATTCTAGACTATAATATGCAAAGAACATGTTTATTAAAGCTTGCATTGTGAAAACATCATACCAAGGAAACAGGGTAGGGTTACTTTAAGTTGACTAATGGTCACTTACCTTCTGTATTCCAAACTAGATCAAGTTTCATTGTGTTCCTCTAATATTGTAATGATTTGTGGGTACTGAGAAAAAGGTAAGCATTGGACAGCTTGTAAAAACATGAATATAAAATTGATATGATATAATTTATAAAAATAAGTCATTATACTACCTATTTAGACTAGGTTCTAAAGTTTAGAAAAAATCACTGAAGTTTGCGTATAGTAGACTTTCATTCTATATTGTCTTATATTCCCCAATACCTTTCTGTTTGTAGTTTCAATATTGTAATAAAATAAATGGCTTGTCTTTAGAAACTTTGTGTGCCTGTGTGTTTGTGTGTTTGTGTTGGTGTGTATGTGTGTTTGTGAGTGTGTGTGTGTGTGTGTGTGTGTGTGTGTGTGTTTTCCAGCTGCAGCACAGTAATGGAAAAGCAGAATGAGAGCTATTACAGTTGCTCTGAAGTTTGATACTGGGTTATCTCTTAAGAGAGCAGCCATAACTCTTACATTGCCTAGATAGGGTTCCAATGGAATTGGCCATGAAAAGTCAGAATATCAAACACTTAAAATGTAAGCAAGCAAACAACAAAAGGCCAACCTGCCTCTGAGTAAAAGAAATTTCATTATGCTTGATTGCTTTAAAAATGGAGGATTAGCTCTATACATACATACATACATACATACATACATACGTATGTATGTACAAGCACATACATACATAAACACACATATAGAAATACAAAATACATAAATATACACATTTATACACACATGTACACCCATACATACCTATATATATACACACATATATATGCATACATACATAATAATTTGCATACAGATTGAATTTCAATTTAAACTAAAACATCATGATTCCGAGTTTTCTTCTCTTAATTTTTATAGGAACATCACAAATATCTCATTTTGGTCCCACTTTAATACTGTGGGAATATGTATTTGACAGTGAAACAAAAATCAAATGAGACAGAACATTTTCTTGGAAATTTTAAAATGACAAGGAAAACATTTTAAAACAGCCTTTAAATATCTATGCAAAGTATTATATATTAATAGAAACTATGACTCAAATGTGAAAGAGTTGTGCTACATACCTGCTATCACAGCACTTGTATGAGGCATGAAGGATGTGAGTACAAGGCTGTACTGGGCCACACAACAAGAGGCATTTGGAAACAAAATAAAAAAGGCAGATAGTGGTTACCCTAGCCATATAAAGAGAAGGAAAAGATTACCTACTAGGAACATGGGGCAAAACCACAGTGGTAACTATATGATTTTAAAGAATAATATTAGAATTAAAAGTGTGATAAAGGAAATCTTAATTTTCATAGCATACTCCACTCTGAAATTATTTCCTGAGAGAAAAGTGTATGTCTCCTGTTTATAATCCCCTTTACATGTACTGACATTGTAACCTACACAGAAACACATATTCTCTTTTTTTCATTTTAATTTTTTTACATATACATTTATATTATTAAACACACACACATATAATAAACTACATACATCAAGAAGAACCACAAAACTATCAGGAATTATATAAATGTTAAATTCATAGTGTTTTGGCTGTTTGTATTTGGCAGCCTTGATAAAAATATCTTTCCTATCTTGATAAGTCTCAAGTTCTGAATGTAAATCAATATCTATCATATCTCATCTCTATCAACTTAAAACATCTATTTAGACCCAAACACTTCTTAACAACTAAGCTTATCTCCTTCTCATCTAACTATTCTTGTCCTGATATTTCCTCTTTTGTCATTTGCACTGCACAGAATTTTTTGAAAGACAGGAGAAAAGCCTCCTCTTCCTCCCACCTGGGTATGCTTGGACACAATTATCTGGGCCTCCATGTGTGTGATGATCAGGTTTTTATGAATCAAAAGAAATCAGATAACCACTGATTGAAATATGAAGATCTAGGAGTTAATGAAGGCTCTAAACAATTACAGAAATAAAATCTAAATGTTGAGTACTTGATCACCGTAGTTAGTAGAATGACTATATAACAATGTGGAGTATTTCAATATCCAGATAACAAAATTGGATATACCATTAGAAACTGAATACTGGTATAAATATTTCCATATGGACATGCTATACTCCTGAAATATATATATATATATATATATATATATATATATATATATATATATATAAAACGACCTTTCCCTTTCTTTAAATGAACTAGCATTAACCACGTTTGGAATGTTTGTTGTACAAAATTTTTATAATATTAATTTGAGATTAACATGTTATGAAGGATAAGGTTAGAAAATTTTTACATTAAACTATGATTTATCATCACTGTATATGAATTGGGATAAAAACAGTAATTTTATACTGTGACTCAGTAATTTCTTTCTTTTTTTTTTAGTCTAAATATATTAAGTAAAACCAAATACCATCAGAGATAGTACATTTGGCTTAGTTCCAATGTGACCAGTGTCCATGGGGAGCAGAGAAGACCCCCCAGGCGAACAAGGTGCACGGTGGTGCTGATGAGGGGACAAGGGACAAAGCCACCTTCTGGAAATGTAAAAGCAGGCATCATTCTGTTAGTGGGAGTCAGTCAGCACAGGGGGATCTCAAGTTTTCCTGAGCAGGACTAACAAACACTAGGCCTGTCAGGGAGGAAGCCAGAATGTTCCTAGAACTCTGTACAGCAGGCTGGCTGGAGGGCAGCAGGAAGGGCATTTCCTCTCAAGCACTTGGGGAGCACAGTGACCACCATCATAGCCCTCGGGAGGCATGCCTGTTCATAGACATGCTTTTCACAGTAAATCCGACCCTCTACAAAGAAATGGCCCTTCTGTTCAGGTTGGTGCCAGAGTCAGATCAAACATAACATTCAGGACGGCAATGATGGTCCCTCAGCTTCACAAACATGCCAACAATGCCAGTGCCACATTTTCACACATGGGCACCTTCTAAGCATTTCCAAATGATGCAGACTCTGGTGATTGGAGCTTTTACACTTCTAAACCCTGAAGGCTTTTTTGGATGCCCTTTCCTGTCTGAACCCAGGATCTCCTGCAGAGGAATGAAGGTCTTGGACTGTTTTCGGCAGGGTGGGGGGTGGGGTTGGGGTTGGGGGTGGGCGGGGGAGACAGGGGCAGGAACTCTCTTAACTCTTGCTTCTCTGGGAGCATCTTGTAAATTTCAGGTTCTCTGTCAATGGTGAGGCTGTCTGAAGGATGAGGCTGATGCCAGGGCCTGCTGTCCATCTCCTCGCTACTGGCTGTGGCCTTCGACTCCACAGTGTTACTGAAGTTAGAGATGTGCTAGATGTTCTTAGGGGAGTAAAGACCAGCTGGGTTGTTGTACTGGTTCGTGATGACTCGCGAGCATTGCTAGGAGCCGGTGAGGTAGTAAAGGGCATGGTGCTTCAGTTGTGGGCTCTTCCTATGTGCAGGACCTCTTGAGGTTCCATCGCTAAATTCATCTTATATGATTGATATTTCCCTCCTTCGCTCTCTAGAGGAGACCAAATTTTCTGCTCAGATCTGGATACTGTGAGTGTCATGTTGTCTGTGTAGCCCTTGATTTTGTTCTGGGCTTCCAACTGTGCCATACTGCTGATCTGTTCTCCATTGGTGGTTGTGATTAAATCTCCAATATATAAATTATCTATAGCAGTCTTGCTTCCAGGAGTGACCCCAGGAACAGCAAGGGGTTGCTCAAAGTCCTTGCTGCCCGCAAGGCAGTAACCCCAGGGTCCTGGTCCCTGGAGAACAATCTGTTTGATTGTCATTGTTAGGCACAATCAGAGAGGTTCACACAGACAAGGTACTGAACAGCACGGCGAGCAGGGCTCCGGAGTAGCTCGATTCAGTAATTTCAATACTAGAAATAAGACTTCTTGTAATTTACACAATAGGAATTTCATTAATAGTTTATTTTAATTGTAATATGGTAAACTAAAGAGGAATTCCAAATCTTTCCCATTTCCCTCACTGGTATGTGAACTCAGTTTCGCTGTGCTTGAATTCCATGGTTATGACTGCTCAACCCAGACTATAGCCCATGCAATGCTTTGTCAACTCGGGTTAAAGGACAGTCAATATCTTTTGGGATCCAGAAAAACTGAGTGGTCATATCAGAAGTTCAGCTTTCATGCCCTCTCAAAGGATTCTACATAACAGGAATAGTGGAGAGAGATAAAAGAGTTCAGCTAAGTATAAACAAGTAGATCGATAAAGTCACCTTAAACCTTTCATACCAGCATAGTTCCAAGTTGGTGTCATGTAGGAAAAAACAAACTTGCTTAGTCAAGATTTTCATGCATTCCTGATCTAAGGAGTAAACTCCTGCCTTTTATTACTATTTGTTAATTATATACTTTTGATAATTAAACCAAAACTAAAACAGCCAAACAATTAAATAATATAATAATAAAAACTGAGAAAATCTCAGAAGTTGAAACAGTGAATACTAAAAATAGTTCAAGATTAAGATTTATTTATACATATGAGTACTATATTTGCATGTGTGCCTGCTTGACAGAAGAAGGCATTAGATACTATTATAGACGGTTGTGGGTCACTATGTAGTTGCTGGGAGTTGAACTCAGGGTCTTTGGAACAGAAGCTAGTGCTCTTAATCACTGAGCCAGCTCTCCAGTCCCCTAACAGTGGTTCAAGATTAATTTTCTGTATCTGCCTATACCATTCACATGATTTCTCCAAGACAGATGTTACTTTGCAGAATCATTCAAAGACAGTATTGTTACATGATCACTGAATGAGAATACTGTCTATGAGACTGTTTTGTACTTGACAGAGGAGTGGATTTGATATACTATTTACTCATCAATAGGAAATAAATCAATAAGATTGCATGTTAATCTATAGAAACTTGATGAATTGAAAAATATTTCTTTGATAGAAATAGAAGTGAGTTCTGCCCAATAGAAACAATAACCCAAAGCGTTATGACTGAACTGAAGAGCCTGAACTAGCTTTACAACTAATTTAGTATCATATTTCTATATTTCTATTGAATAAATGTATTAACTTCTTCCTTTAGAAACAGCTTTCTTAGTTTCATAATGAGTTAAGTAAACCTTTGGAGAATAAACCTATTAGATTTTAAAAACCAAATCTTCTGTCAGGCTTCTAAAATCTAGGCCCCAATTCTGTTTTCTAAACATCATGAGAGAAGAAATGTTCTTTATACTGACAATTTTACAAAATGAGAACAGACTTTGATTTTATTTCATATATTAGAAGCTGAGGGAGCATCACAAAATCTGAAGTCCTCTCACTTAAGAAAACATATTTCAAAGGTATTCTAGCAATATATCTATATAAACAAAACTGGGTAATTTTTTCTTTGTGATATGTAATAAAATATTTTAAGCTTTGTCTACATCAATGAACAAGCAGCATTAAGTTTAAAGCATTTAGAGAATGTTATTTCTGCAAATATGTAATATATTAAGGCCTTCTTTCTGAGTTATATAGATCCTATACAAAATTCTGTTTATAAACAATAGACATCTTTCTGATGCATTCATGGATGATGTATCTTTAAATTTTACTCTGAGAACACTTATAAGCCAAAATTATAAATAGTGTTTTTAGTTTTATATTTTTATGTTACTTGATATAAAAGTATTTTAGTGTGCCTTAGTATTTTCTAAACTGGAACTAAATAATTTTAATTTATTATTTATTTGTTTGTTTTCATTTGGGAAGATATATTGTCCTTCAAGAGCCAAACTAGACTGAAAATTTTAATGTATCTCAGAATGGCCTAATATTCTTGGCTGTCTTCTTACTTCAGCTAAGAGTTGTGACTACAGACATGATGCTCATGGCTAATGAAAAGTTTATAATAGTATGCTTCCTTATTGCAATATCATATCCTATATTGCTTTTATGTTCCTGATTCAAAAGAATTAAATTTTATTTAATTCCACTGATATTATAGAACACCTACTTTGTTCTTAAGGGTAGAATTTTTCATTAATTAATTCATATAATCACTTTACAGACTGATTACAGGCCCCTCCCTCCTCTCCTCCTATTTCTACCTTCTTGTCCCCATTCCCCCATTTCCCCTTCCCCTTCTCCTCAGAAAATAAGAGGGCACCCATGGCTACCAACCTACCCTGGGGCATCAAGGCACAGCAGGACTAAATGCGTCTTCTCTCACTGAGGCCAGATAAGGCAGCCCAGATAGGGAAGAGGGATCCAAAGCAGGAAGCAGAGTCAGAGACAGACCCATATCCAATAGGGTATGACTAAGCTGCACATCTGCTACATATGTGTAGGGGACCTATGTCTAGCACATGCATGCTCTTTTGTTGGTGAGTCAGTCTCTGTGAGCCACCAAGTAACCAAGTTGGTTGACTCTGTAGGTTATCTTCTATTATCCTTTACCCCTCTGATTCCCTCAAACCCTTCTTCCTGCTTTCCACAAAACTCCCCTAGAGTGGCCTACTATTTGGCTGTGGTTCTCTGCATCTGTTTGTACCAGCTGCTGGATGAAAGCCTCTCAGAAGACAGTTATGCTAGGCTCCTCTTTGCAAGCAGCGGTTTGCTCTCCCCTAAGGGATGAGTTTCCAGTTGGGCCAGTAATTGGTTCACCATTCCCTCAATCTCTGTTCTATCTTTATCCCTGCACTTCCTGTATGCAGGATGAATTTGGGGTTGAAGATTTTATGGTTGGGTTAGTGTCTTCCTCCCTCCACTGGAAGTAACACCTATATTTGATGGTTATAAATAAATGGATTAGTGAAGATGAACTTTGTCAGCTTCATCTGGAATGTCAGGAAAGATTGTCTAAAGGTATGTGCTGATATTGTCAACTTTTGGGGGAGCTTCTATATAATATTTAAAGTATTTTCTAAAATTTAAGAATTTAAAATTATTACTAATTTGTTATATATCTAGTTATAAATCTAGTTTTGCCATTAATTCCTATATTTGTTTTATTCATCTAATCATTTACAAAGCAGAACTGCGTTGTATTCTCAACCTTAATTTTTATTCATTTATTCTGGTTTTTTGAGACAGGGTTTCCATGTGTAGCCTTGAGTGTCCTAGACTCACATTGTAGACCAGGCTGGCCTTCAACTCACAGTGATCCCCCTACCTCTGCTTCTGGAGTGCTGGGATTAAAGGGGAGCACCACCATGCCCGGCTCAACTTCAATATTTTATTGAAAGCAAGAATGTATCTATTTTAGGGCCAACTTCAATACCTTTAGAGGGAGTTATTTTAGTTTTTGTTACATTGTAGTTGTGCTATTACAGTTTCGTGAGCTTCACAGTGTGGATCAAGTAAGCCCCTGTTGCATAATAAAATATTCGATTCATAATCTCCTGTTTAAAAAGGTTATACCTAAGAAAAGCAAAAGTAATCCCTTATATGCTTGTGGAAATTAACAAGCCAAAAATAGTCAAGTACAGGCTGTGTTAATGATTTATCTATGCATCTTTGCTAATTCTGTATATAGAATTTCACTACAGAATTTGTGTAGTCAAAATGTCAGATCAAATCAAGTCAAAATAGCAATTCTGAATGTGAAATTACATTGTTCTGCCATGGGGAAAATGGTGAATGGAGACAGATATGACTACAAACAGGACATTCTGTTCTAATAAAGATGTTTTTAAAATAACATGAACACAGATGCAGACACACAGTACACAATCCAAAAGAGTCACTTTTGAAATGCAACATCTAATGTCAATACGATGAGCTGGGAGACAGAACAGTTTGGTTTGTCACCACACTCTCCTATACTTATGAAACAACAATATGGTAGGCTTTTCTTATGATCCTGTAATTTTAAGTCTAAATACTTGTTTGCCACCATCTATTTACAGAGTTTTAATCTTTTCCCTGTTTACCTTTATTCCCATGACCCCACACCATTATCTGAATGTAACAACCCTGTGCATGCCATTGGAACTACTCCACAGAAATGGCTCTTTGTGTTCCCACCCTCTCTGTTCAAACTCTGACAGGTTTGTCTCTCACTACAGCCACTATTATTTTTCAGTTCTCATTATTATACCTTTAATTCTATCTTACCCATTTATTTCTAGTTCTTTATAATTTCTTTTCCCAGTTACAGACCATTATCTCCCTTTGTTATGAGTTTTCTCCCCTAATCATCTTCTATTATCTCTTATTTTAGTACTTGGCTTTCCTTCTTTGAAGTCTTTTGGTTTGAACTTCAAGTAATTTGACCCTTTTTGTTAATTCTCTGACTTATCACAGACCCATTATCTATTTTTTCCATCTTTCATCTTTTTTCTATATATTGAAATTCATACAATGGTATGGTTTAACTGCAGCCTGCCAGGTGATGAGCTGTAGAGAGCTGTCAGAAGGTGAACAAACAGGCTTTTATGATAAAAGGTTGGAGGAGAGCATACATGAGGTTAAAAAATAATAAAAGCTGCCATTAAAGGATTTAGGTAGTTCAATGTTCATGACATGCTTGCAAAAAAATAAAAAGAGAGAAATGGACTGAGAAGGTAATGACATCATGACAAGAGGAAAGCACTATTTATCTCATCAAAGCTCAGTGAGCTTCAAGGCTATATCACATAAAGCATGTGTTTTAAAGTAGTTTGTGGATGATTAGATCAGAAAACCAATATTTGAAGTCTGAATGCATACAGCAAGGCACTGTGAGGTAGAAACAGAATCTGATGTAGCATGAGGTGGGGGAAAGGGAATCACTGTCTGTTTAACACATTTCTTTTGAGTATTTTTTTCTATGAAATGAACTGAGCAGAATTTGGTGCAATAGATACAGCTCCTGGAGTCACAACTGTTATCATACTTTTGTATGAAAAGGTCTTAATTAAAGATTGAGAACTTTCTACTTATTTTGTTTTTTTACCTCAGGTCATTCAAGTCAGAATCTAGTATTCTTTATGTCTGTGTAAGTGCCTTAACTTTTGTATATTTAAGAAATAAAGTGTCTGACCACAGGCACTTAATAAAATCTTTTGAGATAGATAATAACAGATCATTTTGCAAACAAAATGGAAATCTTAGCTAAAATTTACTATATACTCCTGTTGGCTATATTTGTTTTTATAGATTTGTTTTTTATTTGAAAATAGAATATTTTTCCCTTCATACATTCTGACCAGTTTCCCCTCCCTGCACTTCTCCCAGTTCAGAATCCCCAATTACCCTCTTCCCCAGATCCATTTCTTCTCCATTTCCCTTCAGAAAAGAGAAGGCCTCCAAGAGACAAAAACCAAGCAATACAAAACAAGATAAAGTAAGATAAGCAAAATGCCCAAATATCTACATTGAGCAAGGCAAACCAGTAGGAGGAAAATAGTCCTAAGAACACAGAAAAGAGTCTGACACACCCACTTCTCCTATTAGCAATCCCACAAAGCACCAATTTAAGATCCATAACATATACAAAGAGGACCTGGGGCAGAACCATCCAGGCTCCTTGCCTAGTGCTTTAGTCTATAAGAGCCCATGGGAGCCCTGTTTAGTTAATTCAGTGGGCCATGTTCTCCAGGTATCCTCTATCTGCTCTTACTCCTACAGCCTTTTTTCCCCACTCTTCTTGGCGTTCCCTGAGCACTTAGGGAAGGGACATGATGGATACCTCCAGTTTAGACCCACATAATGTCTGGCTGTGGGTCTCTGCATATTCTCTTCTCTGCTGCTACAGGGAGCCTCTCTATGACTGGAAAAGGCATGGATCAATGAGTATAGGAGTCATATTATAATTTATTGGCCAGATGTGTTTAGATCTGCCCTAGGTCTCTATGTTATCCAGTCTAAAATAAAAAGCCCAAAAGATATAGGAAAATATTTTACCCCAATATGTGGCACTAGGACTTCCTAAAGATCAGAGTAGTTTTGAAACAATATAAATAGTGGGAAATGATTATATACATCAGCATAAATAAATATAACTACCATCAAATTTATTTGGGAAAATTTAAACATGCCAATACTATTAATTTTAGGTAAGGTGTAAGATGACTTCTAATACACCTTAACGGTATGAAACTTAGAATAAAAAATCAAAAGGTTTATGCATCTAACTATCATAATGAAAGAATTTCAATCAAAGTCTATAATCTTCTCATATCTTATGTGTTATAATGTCAAAATTTGGCATAGAACTTAACTCTTGACATCATTGCATCTTATCTTCATCTCCATCAAGTATCACCACTCCCATGTTGTGGCTATTGTGAATAGAGTGGCAATGAACACGGTTAAGCAAATATCTCTGTAGTGGGATATCACATCCTTTGGATATATTCCCAAGACTTGTATAACTGGATTATGCAGATGGTCTGTTTCTAGCTTTTGAGGAATCTTAATACTGATTTCCACAGTGGATGCATCTATTACAACTTCTACCAGAAATTAATAAAAGCTTTCCTTTCTGTTCCAGTATTTGTTTTATTTTGTTTTGTTTTTTATTACAGCCATTCTGAGTGGGGTAGGAATTCATCTCAAAGTAGTTTTAATTTTCATTTTCCTGATGGCTAATGATATTGACCATTCTTTAAAATATTTCTCAGAAATTTATATTTCATTGTTGAGAAATATCTATTTAGTTCCATATCTCACGTTTAAATTCGGTTGTTCTTAATGCTTAGTTTCTAAAAAAATATTCTAGGTTAGTAACCTTCTGTATGCATATACATATATATATCACATATATACATATATGTATATTCTGTGGGTGCCACTTCACTCAAATTACGAAGTATTTTGCCAAACAGAAGCATTTTATTTTCATTTGGTTCCATTTATTAATTGTTTATTTTAAAGCCTGGGCTACCAAGGTTCTGTTCAGAAAGTTCTTTTCTGTAACTCTAAGTTGAAACATAATATATACTTTCTCTTCTATAGGATGCAGTATAGCATAGCTAATGTTGTGGTTTTGTTCTACATAAATTTGAGTCATGTAAAGAGTGAGTGGTGAAGTTAGTATTTCATTTTTCTTACAGCTTATCCAGTTTCACCAGCATAATTTGTTGAAGATGTGGTCTTCACTCCAATGTTCACTTTTGCCTCTTTTCCAAAGGCTAGGGGGCTAGAGGAGTGAGAATGTGTATGTGAGTCATAAATTCTGTACCATCAGTCAATGCAGGCAGGAACTTCTAACACCAAAAATACCTTTTAAAATGCCAAATCCTTTCAGCTATAAAAGAGTGCTAAGACACCACACACACACACACACACACACACACACACACACACACACACACACAAGTTTAATGTGAGTTACTTTTTATAATTGGGTAGCAATGTCCCTGCAAGTCACCCCATGCTAACAAATAAAAAGTAATGTTTCAGATATGAGTTTTCTTTTTTGGAATTTTTCCAAAATTCAACCAATTATGTCACATACATCTTTGTACCATATATATTGTTGCCAATGCTCTTAGCTGCTCTCCAAAACTTGATGGTAAGATGCCACTGCTGAATATACCATATACTAAATCAGAATATGTAGACATGAAGCTGGTACTGACCCGGGAACGTCATCCCTACTGGCTAGCCTTCACAACAAGTATGCACACAAACCTACGTTTAAAAAAATTAATAATCAATCTTACCTGTCTGGGAAACCTCTGAAGTACAATAAAGATTGGCCAATCAAGACATGCCTACAAGTACAACCGTGACATGAAAACTATGAGTGTCATCAATCATTTTTTGATTGGATTTAAGACATCCTTTGTGAAATGAAATGCGTACCTGGCACTATTATCAGAGCCGAGAACCTGTGCCTAGACAGGTTGTAGGTCATAGGAAGAACCTATTACTAGTATTTTTCTAAATGAACATACTATTAAAGTAACACTCCAATAATTACTTTGATACTTATTGATCAATACATCTCTCAACTCTTATCAGAAAAGATTCTGTTTGTAGCAGATGGTGATCAATATCTATAACTGGACCAGAAATAAAAGGTCACAGAATGTTCATAAGACCACACTCTCTCTTCCCAAATTTGAACAATCATTGTGGAAGAGGCAACAGAAAACTAAGAGCCAGAAGTGGTAAGTGACTATGAGGAAATAGTGATTTATGGACACAGCAAGGTAGATGAACACTTGAACTCACAGTGGATATAACAGCATGCCCCAAGTAAGCAAGACAAAAAATCCCCAAAATGGAGAGGGAGGGTAAGAATATCAGGGACTGACACTGACATGAACTCTGGTGCCCCCTATTTGATCACTTCCCCTTGGTGGGGAGACCTGGTGGGACTCAGAGAAAAAGTAAGCAGGTTATCAGGATGAGACCTGATAGGCTGTGATAATATGGTAGGGAAAGAGTTATCCTTCTGTCACAGGGCTAGGGGAGGGGGATAGAATGAAAGAGAAAGGGAGGAGGAAATGGGAAGATAAAAGTGAGTGGATAACAACTGAGATGTAATCTGAATAAATTACTTAAAAAGAAAGAATAAAATCATAGGGGAGGGGAGTAAGGGGAAAATGGGAGGGAGGGAAGAATGGGAGGATACAAGGGATGGGATAATCATTGAGATGTAACAAGAATAAATTAATTTAAAAAACAAACAAAAAATCTACCTGCTGCCTGCAGATGATGAGCTATTGGGAATTGATAACTAGTGGGAGAGGAAGAGTTAATTTTCTTTAAGTGTTTGATTCCTTGTAGGTCAACCACATTCCACAGAAGACTCCGACTCAAAATTATCAGGGAAACACTAAACATAGTTAATCAGTTTTTAAACAAACAAGCAGGACGCAGTGCTTGGTGAGTGGGGAATGAGAGATTTGGCAGGAATTGGAGAGTAAGGGAGTATAATATATGATCAAAATACATTTTATTAAAAACTCAACTAGTAAGTTATAAGTAAGCATTTTTACTTAGGGAAAAAATGAGCTCAGGAGAACTAATGTACATCAAAGTAACTATGTTCAATTTTAAATTGCATGTTTGAAAAATTTAAAGACAAAGTGATTCTCACTACAAGAAATATGTAATGATATGAGCTGTTAGTTATTTTGATAGCTGTATTCATTTCATAATTTCTTTGCATTTCAAAACATCACATTGTATGCTTAACTACTACAGATAAAAATAATAATGGTCTTATCTATTTAGAGGCATTTAAATATTTCTCTTCTGTTTCCTTCCATTTTTTTTTCTAAAAAGATGTTGGGTTTTTTTGTTTTGTTTTGTTTTGTTTTTAAATGAAGGATAGTATCACTTGTGTTTTAAACCAAACATTGTGTAATTTTTAGGAAAATCCATACATTTATTTTTATTTTAGTTTTATTTAGTTAATTTATTCAGATTATTTCTCAATTGCTATCCCCTCACTTGTATCCTCCTGTTTCCCCCTTCCCTCCCTCTTGTACCCTATTCCCCTCCCCTAGGTCTGTGACAGAAGGGTACTTCCTTCCCCACCATATGATCACAGCCTATCAAGTCTCATTCTGGAAGCCTGCGTATCCTTTCTCTGAGTGCTTCCAGGCCTCCCCACCAAGAGGAAGTGGTCAAATATGGGGCACCAGTGTCAGTCCCTGCTCTCTAAACAACAGTGAAGAATGACCTGTCCATTAGCTATATCTGAATAGGGGTTCAATATTTACTGCATGTATTGTACTTGGTTGGTGCAGTAGTTTGAGAAGACCCCCATTGGTCCAGATCTGCTCATCTTGATGTTCTTCTTGTAGATACTATGGATCCTTCTATTTTCCCATTCTCCCATACTTCTTTCATCTAGAGTCTCAGTAGGAAGTCCCCACATCTATCCCAATCTCCAGTAAATGAAGACTTTCATGGGACATCCCTTTTGGGCTAGTGTCCAATTATAAGTGAGTATATATATCATGTACATCTTTCTGGGTCTGAGTTAACTCATTGAGTGTTATCATTTCTAGTTCTTGCCATTTGCCTGCAAATTTCAGGATTTCCTTGTTTTTAATAGCTGAGTAGTATTCCATAGTGTAAATGTACCACAGTTTCTTTATCCATTCTTCAACTGAGGAACACTTAAGTTGTTTCCAGGTTCTAGCTATTACTAATAAAGCTGCTATGAACATGGTTAAGCATATGTTCTTATTGTGTGGTGGAGCATTTTCTGGGTATATTCCAAGGAGTAGAATAACTGGGTCTTGAGGTAGTCATATTCCCAGTTATCTGAGAAAGCACCAGATTGATTTCCAAAGTGGTGTACAAATTTGCATTCCCACCAGCAATGAAGGAGTGTTCTCCTTTCTCCACATCCTCACCAGCATATGATGTCACTTGAATTTTTCATCTTAGCCATTCTGATGGGTGTAAGGTGCAATCTCAGAGTTGTTTTGATTTGCATTTCTCTGATGACTAAGGATACTGAGCATTTCTTTGAGTGTTTCTCAGCCATTCAATATTCCTCTGCTGAGAATTCTCTGTTTAATTCTGAACCCCATTTTGTAATTTTGTTATTGGGTTTGTTGGTGGTTAGTTTCTTGAGCTTTTATATATTTAGGATATTAGCCCTTTGCCAGATGTACAGTTGGTGAAAATCTTTTCCTTGTCTGTAAGCTGTCGCTTTGTTCTGTTTACAATGTCTTCTGCCTTACAGAAGCTTCTCAGCCTCATGATGTCCCATTTATTAATTGTTGACCTTAAGGCCTAGGCTATTGGAGTTCTATCCAAGAAGTTGTCTCTTGTGCCATTGAGTCCCAGGCTCTTCTCCCTACTTTTTGCTAACACATTTAGTGTCTCTGGTTTTGTATTGAAGTCGTTAATCCACTTGGACTTGAGTTTTGTGCATGGTGATAAATATGGGTCTACTTGTATCTTTCTACATGTAGACATCCAGTTAGACCAGCACAATTTTTTGAAGATGCTATCCTTTTTCTGTTGAATAGATTTGCCTTCTTTGTCAAAAATCAGGTGACCATATGTGTGTGGATTTATTTCTGGGCCTTCAATTTGATTCCATTGATCAACCATCCTATTGCTACGCCAGTACCATGTTGTTTTAATTACTGTTGCTCTATAGTACAGCTTGAAATCACATATGGAGATTCCTCCAGAGGATCTCTTATTGTACAGAATATTTTAGCTATTCTCTGTTTTTTGTTTTTCCATATAAAGTAGAGAATTGATCTTTCAATATCTTCAAAAAAGTGTTTAAGAGTTTTCATAGGGATTGCATTGAATCTGTAAATTGCTTTTAGTGAGATGGCCATTTTACTATGTTAAATATCCTGATCCATGAACAAGGGAGATCTTTTCATGATCTGATGTTATCTTAAATCTCCTTCTTCAGAGATATGAAGTGTTTTTCAAACAAGTCTTTCACTTGCTTGGTTAGAATTACTCCTGGATGTTTTATATGGCTTGTGGCTATCATGAAGGGTGTAGTTCTCCTAATTCTTCCTCTTCAAGACTGTCATTTGTATATAAGAAGGCTACTGACATTTTTTATTTAATGTTGTATCCAGCCACTTTGCTGAAGGTATTTATCAGCTGTAAGAATTCTCTGGTGGAATTTTGGGGGTTGCTTATGCACACTATCTTATCATCTGTGAATAGGGTTAATTTGACTCCCTCTTTTCCCATTTGGATCCCCTTGATCTCCTTTTGTTGTCTTATTGCTCTGGGTAGAACTTCAAGAACTATATTGAAGAGATATGGAGAGAGTGGGCAGGCTTTCCTGGTCCCCAGTTTTAATGGTATTTCCTTGAGCGTTTCTCTATTTCATTTGGTGTTGGCTGTTGGTTTGCTCTATATAGCCTTTATTATGTTTAGGTATGTGTCTTGTATCCCTGATACCTCCAAAACTTTAAACATGAATGGGTGTTGGATTTTGTCAAATGTTTTTTCTGCATCTAAGGAGATGATCATGTGGCTTTTTCTTTCAGTTTATTTGTATGGTGGACTACATTGATGGATTTCCATATATTAAATCATCCCTGCATTCCTGGAATTAAGCCTACCTGGTCATGGTGAATGATATATTTAATATGTTCTTGTATTTGGGTTGCAAGTATTTTATTGAGTATTTTTGCATCAATGTTCATAAGAGAAACTGGTCTGAAATTCTCTTTCTTTGTTGGGTCTTTTTATGTTTAGGTAACACATGACTGTGGCCTCATAGAATGAGTTTGGTAATGTTCCATCCATTTCTATCTTTTGTAGTAGCTTAAAGAATATCGGTATTAGCTCTTCTTTGAAGATCTGGTAAAATTCTGTGCTGAAATTATCTGCCCCTGGGCTTTTTTGGTTTGGAGACTTTTAACGACAGCTTCTATTTCTGAAGGAGAAATAGAGCTATTTAATTTGTTTACCTGACCTTGATTCAATTTTGGCAAGTAGAATCAATCAATAAAATTGTGCATTTCCCTTAGATCTTCTAATTTTGTTGCATATACGTCTTTTAAGTGGGATCTTATGATTCTTTGTATTTCTTCAGTGTCTACTGTTATATCTCCCTTTTTGTTTCTGATTTTGTTAATTTGGATAGTGTTTTTCCGCCTTTTAGTTGGTTTGGCTAATGTTTTGTCTACTTGTTGATTTTCTCAAAGAACCAGCTCCTGGTGTTGTTGATTCTTTGAATTGTTCTCTTTGTTACTAATTTATTAATTTCAGCCCCGAGTTTGATTATTTCCAGATGTCTATTCCTCTTGGGTGTTTCTGCTTCTTTTTTTTTTTTAAGGCATCCAGATGTATCCTTAAGTTGCTTATATGGAATGTTTCCAATTTCTTTACAAAGTCACTTAGTGCTATGAATTTTCCTCTTAGCACCACTTTCAATGTGTCCCACAGATTTTGTATGTTATTCTTTCATATTCATTGAATTTCAGGAAGTCCTTAATTTCTTTCTTTATTTCTTCCCTGACCCAGGTGTCATTAATTAGAAAGTTGTTCAGTTTCCAAGTGTGTGTAGGTTTTTTGTTATTTCTGTTGCTGTTGAAGTCCAGCCTTTGACCATGGTGATCTCATAGGATACAAGGTATTTCAATCTTCTTGTATCTGTTGAGACTTGCTTTGTGACCTCCTATGTGATCAATTTTGGAGAAAGTTCCATGGGGTGCTGAGAAGAAGGTACAATCCTTTGTATTTCGGTGAAAAATTCTGTAAATATCTGTTAGATCATTTTGATTCATGACTTTATTTAATAATATTATTTCTCGGTTTAGTTTTTGTTTCAATGACCTGTCCTTCAGTGAAAATGGGGTGTTGAAGTCTCCCACTATTAATGTGTGGGGATAAATGTGTGGGTTAAGCTTTGTTCATAGTTCTTTTACAAATCTGTTTGCCCTTTTATTGGGAGTGTAAATGTTTAGAATTGTGATGTCATCTTGGTTGACTTTACCTTTGATAAGTATGAAGTGTCCTTCCTCATCTCTTTTGATTAATTTTGGTTGAAAGTCTATTTTATTAGATATTAAAATGACTATACCAGCTTGCTTCTTGTGTCCATTTGCTTGAAATACCTTTTTCACCCTTTTACCCTGAGGTAATGTCTTTCTTGTCACTGAGATGTGTTTCTTATATACAAAAGAATATTGGTCCTTGTTTATGTGTCCATTCAGTTAGTCTGTTTCTTTTTATTAGAGGTTTGAGACAATTGGATTGGAGAGATGTTAATGACCAGGCCTGTTAAGTCCCTTGATTTTGATGTTGGTTACAGTAGAGTGTTTGTGTAGTTCTGTTTTTGCGAAGGTATAGTTATCTATTTCCCATGTCATTTTGTTTGTAGCTTGTCCTTTTGGGGCAGAGTTTTCCTTCTACTAACTTCTGTAAGGCCAGATTTCTGGATAGGTACTGTTTGAATCTGTTTTTGTCATGAATATCTTCTTTTCTCCATCAGTGGTTAATGATAGTTCACTGGGTACAATAGTCTTGCCTGCCATTTGTGGTTTCTTCGGGTTAGCAGGACTTCTGTCCAGGCCCTTCTGGCTTTTATGGTCTCTGTTGAGAAGTTGGGTGTAATTCTGATAGGTTTGTTTTCATATGTTACTTGGTCCTTTTCCCTTGCAGCTTTTAATATTTTTCTTTGTTCTGTATATATATTTTTTGTTTTGATTATTATGTGGCAGGAAGATATTCTTTTCTTGTCTATTCTATTTGGTGTTCTGTAGGCCTCTTTTATGTTTATATGCATCTCCTTCTTTAAATTCATGTAATTTTATTCTACAATTGTGTTGAAAATATTTTATTGGCCTTAGAGTCAGGCATCTTCTCTCTCCTCAATGCCTATTTTCTTCAGGTTTTATCTTTCATGGTGTCCTTAGTTTCTTGGATGTTTTGTGTCAGGAATTTCATATTTATCATTTTCTTTGATGGTTGCTTCAAGTTATGTGATTGTATCTTCTACTCCTGAGATTCGTTCCTCTATCTCCTGAATTCTGTTAGAGAAGCTTACTTCTGTATTGCTTGCTTTCTTCTCTAAGTTCTCTTGCTCCCATTTTTCTCTGTCTGTTCCTTTATCATTGTTACCGTTTTCATCTTCAGATCTTGAATTGATTTATTGATTTCCTTCATATGTTTGCTTGTATTTTCCTGAATTTCTTCCAGTGCCTCTCTATAGGCCTCTTTTATGTCTTCAACCTGTTTGGCTGCATATTCCTGCATTTGATTATGGATTTTATTCAGTTCCTCCATTATTATTTTTATTACTAAGGATTTGAGGTCATTTTCTTGTATTGCTATTGTGTTTGAGTTCTCAGGGTTGCTTTCTTTGGGATAGCTGGGATTTAGAGATAGCATATTGTTTTGGTTTTGTTGTTTATGTTCTTTTTACGCTGACCTTTAGTCATCTTGCTGTTTCTGATATTGGAAGGTAGCTTCTGGTGTTCTTCCCCAGTCATTGAGAGTAGATTGTTGGTGAGTGATTCTAGGTCCAGGGCCCTTGGCTGTGGGGATCAGGGAACTCTTTCCTGCAACAGGCCTGTGACATGATTTCAGCTCAGGAGACTTTGATGCACACCCTGGGCTCTTCACTGGGTCAGCAGAGGTAAGTGCTGGTGCTCTGTAGCCCCAGGATCCATTTGAGGTAGCATATGTAGAACCTGTTATCCTGTCTTTGGCTAAGCTTTGAATATCCTGCCCTCAGGTATGAGGGCTTTGAACCCTCATCTTAAATCACCCTAGAATTCTTGAACCCTGCTGACTTATAGCCGTTGTTTAGGTTGCTGCCTGATCCATCCAGGCAGCTACTCCCTTCTGACTGTTGTAGGTTGGCTAGATTTCTACCCTATCCCCTCAGGCCTGCCAAGCCTCTCCAAAGAGTGTGGGGGTCCTACTGGGCTGTGGCTCCTGGCTAGACTGTGTAGTCCTTCCCAATTGTGTAGGAACAGTCTCCTGGGGCCAGTAGCTAGGTTTCTGCCAGGTCTTGTTCAGACCTCACAGCTGTGGCAGCTAAGATACTTCTGATTGCATGGGAACTCCTGCTGGCTTGGGTCAGCTGGTTAGTTTTCTACCCTATGCCCTCAGGCCTGCCCAACCTCCATGGAGAGTATGATAGTCCCTACTGGGCTGTGGAGCCTGGCTAGGCCAGGTCAGTTCTGCCCAGTTGTGCAGGAAGTCCACTGGGGTAGTTTGCTAGGTTTCTGCCCAGTCCTGTTCAGACAATGCAACTGTGGCAGTTCAGTCTCGCTGGTTTGGGAAGGCTGGTTAGTTTTCTAACCTATTCCCTCAGCTCTGCCCAGCCTCTCCCGAGATTGTGAGAGACCCTGCTGGGCTGTCAGGCCTGGCTAGGTTGGGTCATTTCTGCCCAATTGTGCAGGAGGTCCTCTGGGGCAGTTTGCTAGGTTTCTGCCTGGTCCCATTCAGAGGTGTAACTGTGGTGGCTGAGTCCCACCATACTTTCTTATAATGTGACAGGATGTCATTCTTGAGGTCAGAGGTATCTTAGAACCATAAATATGAAACTTTAAATCAAACCAAACTCCAAAAAAAATTAATGTTTTACATTTATAAAATAATATATTTATTGCCCTGAATTTCATTTTATTTTTATCATGTCATTTTCCATTACATTATAAAAGAACATTACAGTAATTTTGTATATTATGAAAATTTTAATTTTTGTAACTATGCATTCCTCTTAGAGCTTTGTGGTCAGCAGCTTGGACATCCTGCTATCTTACTTTTTTTTTTTTTTTTTTTAATATATGCCCTTGCCTCATTCACTGCCTTATTTCTTATCCAGAGAAAATTGATAGCTTACTGAACCATTTTGTATTTGTGGTAAGCATGCTTCCTTTCTAGAATCTGTTACCTCCTCATTCTGAATGTGTGTGTGTGTGTGTGTGTGTGTATCTGTGTGTTAGTATGTTAGTTAGTGTGTATGTAGCTGTGTAGATTGTGCAATGGGTAGCACACACTTGTGTGCACATGTTTGGAGGCCAGATATATATATGTGTGTTTTGTCTGGATCACCTTTCTTCTTCAATTTTGAGACAGAGTCTATAGCTACATCTACATAACTCGAATCCAGATAGAATGATCAACCAATGGGCTTCTAGAATCTACATGTCACTGCTCAATCAACACTGGAGTTACAAGAGTATGCTTCTCCACCTGTCTTTTTATATAGGTACAAGAAATCAAAGCTCAGGTGTTCATGTACCACAATATGAACTTTATCATCTTCCCACACCTGATTGCTTTTTGTCCGTAAAGTATTTTTTTCTGGGAAAGAAATACTTAAATTTAGTGAGTTAGAAAGCTTCCTTTAGAAGACAAGGAAGGAGAGGATGATATTACTATCAGCACAGGTAACATGGTATTGAAGAAAATGAAAATTCAGGTTTTTTTCCAATCTTATAATTTCTGATACTAATCAAAAGTTGTTCTTACCTTGGCAACTATCTAAGCTACTGAGTATCTAAGTATGAACAATGTAGTTACTTTATTCTCTTGCATGCCACCATGGAGTCTGGAAAAGATTAAAGCATGTTAAATGAAGCTCACATTCTCTTTCCCTTTGAAAATAGACAGATAATTCTAGAGTTATGTAATTTCTTCTTCTACATAATTTTCTCTGGTCGTTATATTCTTTTTAATGTATGGCACCATAGCAATAAGAGGATCATCACAACCACATCTGAAGTAAACAAAATTTCTTCATAGCCTATTAAAAAAGCACATACTAATTGTTTTTAATCACACTTCTATTGTTGTGAAGAGGCACAATGACCAAGGCATCTCTTATAAAAGAAAGCATTTAATTGCAGGCTTGCTTACAGTTTCAGAAGATAGTCTATTATTATCATAGACTATGATGAGAAGCTTGGTGTCATTTCAGTGGGCATGGTGCTAGAGAAGTAGCTGAAGTTATGCATTCTGTTTCATACACACACACACACACACACACACAGATAGAGAGAGAGAGATATACAGAGACAGAGAGAGAGAGACAGAGACAGATAGAGAAACAGAGAGAGAGACAGAAAGGGTAGAGACAGAGAAAGAGACATAGAGAGAGAGAGACAGAGGTGGAGACAAAGACACACAAACACACACACACACACACACACACACAGAGAGAGAGAGAGAGAGAGAGAGAGAGAGAGAGA
>OU015742.1:39520204-39533145 GCA_907169655.1 Acomys percivali
CTCTCTCTCTCTCTCTCTCTCTCTCTCTCTCTCTCTCTCTCTCTCTCCCTCTCTCTCTGTGTGAGTGTGTGTGTGTGTGTGTGTGTGTGTGTGTGTGTGTGTGCTCTCTGCCATTAAATATTCACTTGATTGACTTTGTTTTATTTTGTTTCTAAGTCAGCCTCTAGTTACATTTACTTTGCTTTTCAGGTACTACAGGAACCATCATAGGCCTCAGTATTCTCTCTTAATGTCCAGAGAGGGTTACCAAAACCAAAGAACAAAACACTTGCCGAACAAAGACAAGACCAGATCTTACCACCTAGAATTACAAACTTCCAAAACTCAGATGTCTATATTGCAATGTAAAAACAAAATAGATAAAACCTATGATAAAGTGTCTCCACTAGAGCTCAGTAATCCTATTACAGCAGGCCTTAAGTATTGCCATATAGGAAAAGCACAAGAAAAATGACATTAAATAACCTTTATAAATATGATAGAGTTTTAAAGAGGAAATAAGTAAATCTGAAAAAACAAACAAATAGTGGAGGAAAATGAATAAAATACTTTAAGACCTGAAGGTGGAAACAGAATCAATTAAAAATAAGTCAAACTAAGAGAAATCTAGACATGAAAAATTTAGAAACTCAAACAGGAACCTAAGAGGTAAGCATGACCAATGGAATGAAAGAGATAGAAGAGAGAATCTCAGGCACTGAAGACAAGATAAAAGAAATGGATACCTCAAAAAAGAAAATGTTATATCTAAAAAATTCTTGTACAAAAAAATCCAGAATAACTGAGACAATATGAAGAATGTTAAATATTGGAAGTATAGCAATAGAGGAAATAGAGGAGTTGTAGAAAATATTGTCAACAAAATCATAGAAGAAAATTTCCTAACCTAAAGAAGATGTGTATCAAGGTGCAAGGAGTGAGATTAAAGGTGGTGGCACTGATTGCACACTGCTTCTAATTAGTAAGACAACCAGGAGTGCACAGTGACCTAAAGGCCAAACTGAGATCTACAAAACACCAGTGCTGCAGATACTCAGGTGAGAGGGATCCACATTGTGTGGTGCACAAGTGAGTCCATCTCCTGGCTACCAAGGTAACCAACAGAAAAATCCCATGCAGCTTTGGTTTCTCACCACCCTCTGTCTATTGCTTACTGGATCTGGAATAGGGGAACAGACAGGCATAGCTAAGTCGTGGCACCAGACACAATCCACATTAGCTGCCTCCTAAGAAACAATGCAGTGCGCCCAAGTATCTTTGTGTTCTGACCTCTCTCAGCCCCCCCAGCTGCTTGCTAACCTATCCCAACTGAGTCACAAAACAGAAAGGCAGAGCCCTGCAATCTCAAGAGGTCCTGTGGAGCCTTTGAGCAACTTTGGGTTCCAAACTCTTTAGTCCCCCAACTACTTACCAGCCAGGCTCATCTCTGACATAGAGCTGAATCCGGGCTCCATCCACAATCTGCATTAGCTGCCATCCTGTGAGAAACTTTGAGCCTGGGTTGATCTGGCCTGCCTGCCTAAAGCATACTGCTCTGACACAGCTAATACACAAAGCAGACAGGCTGAACAGAGACCTGTATGGGTCACAGTCCTCATTAGCTGCCATCCTGCTACCAACTTCTGGCTCTGATCTTACCCTGCTCATATGCAGCTTATTGGTCTGATCCATCTAGGGCACAGAGCAGAGAAGGCCGACCAGAGAACTGCGTAGGCCACATCCCACATTAGCTGCCATTTGGTGAGCAGCTTTGGGCTCTAATCTCTCTCTGTGGGCCAGAGGTTTACTGGCCTAGCCCAACTGGGGCACAGAATAGATAAGCAGAGCCCTGCCATTTCAAGATGACCCATAGAACACCCCAGCAGCATTGGGCTATGGACCCCTCAACCTCCCAGTTGCTTACCAGCCTAGCTAATCTGGGATAAAAAGCAAACCAAGACTCACACTTGCTGCCATCTCAAAAAGGTCTGTGGGACACTAGAGCAGCTTCAAGCTTGAATACCTCACAGCCCCCCTGTTGCTTAGTGGCCTAGCTCATCTGGAACACAGAGCAGATAGGCAGAGCACTGCAATCTCAAAAAGGACTGCAGGGCTCTTGAGTAGATTTGGGCCTGGAAATCTATCACGCTACTCCTTTCCTGCCTGAACCACCTGAGATACAGACAGAGAACCCAACTGAAAGGATCTGGTGTAGTCTCTAACACCCACTGACCAACATCCTGAATAGGCCTCTGAAGATCCCTAACAAACAACCTTGGGCTTGGAGCTATCTTTACTTACTCCCAACTTGTCTGGCCCACATGGGGCACAGACTGAGATCCCATTGGAGGAACCTCTATGCCTGCTAACACTGGAGACAATCAGATGCCTAAAGGGCAGCACAAAAGACTATCAACAAAACTCAGCTCCGTATAACACCACCAGAAACCAGTGATTCTACCATGCCATGCTCTTGAGATATGAGCACAAGGAGAAGACTTTAAATTTGTGGTGATAAAATGGATAGAAGCCTTGACAGAGGAAAATAAATCACTCAAAGAACACAGGAAAATACATTCAAACAGATGCAGAATTAAATAAACCCTATAAAGAAGTACAGGAAAATACATCCAAAGGGATGAAGGTATTGCATAAATCCTATAAATAATTACAGGAAAATTCAATCAAATGGGGGAAAGAAATGAATAAGACTATTCAAGACCTAAAGAGGGAATTAGAAACAACAAAGAAAACACAAGGTGAGGCAATGTTAGAGTTATAAAATGTAGAGAAGAGAACGGGAATGATAGGCACAAGCAATGCTAACTGAATACAAAAGATAAAAGATAGAATCTCAAGTGTGGAAGATATGATAAAAGTTATCGATACATCAATAAAATAAAATTTCATGACACAAAACATCCAAGAACTCTGGGACACTATAAAAATAACAAATCTAAGAATAATAGGAATTGAAGAAGGAGAACTCTCCAAGGTCCAAGACCCAGAAAACATTTTCAACAAAATCATAGAAGAAAACTTCCCCAACCTAAAGAAAGAAATGCCCATTAACATACAAGAAGCCTACAGAACTCCAAATAGATTGGACCAAAGAAGAAAATCCTCCCACCACATAATAAAACATAAAATGTACAGAACAAAGAAAGAATACTAAAAGCTGCAAGAGAAAAAGTTCAAGTCACATATAAAGGCAAACCCATCATGTTTCTCTAAAGAGACTATGAAAGCTAGAAGGGCCTGGACAGAAGTCATGCAAACATTAAGAGGCCACAACACAAATCCAGACTAGTACGCCCAGCAAACTCAATCAACATAGATGGCGAAAACAAGATATTGCATGGCAAAACCAAGTTTAATCAGTACCTAACCACAAATCCAGCCTTACAGAAGGTACTAGAAGCAAAAATCAAACCCAAGAAGGATAACTACACTGAGGAAAACACAGGAAATAAATAACTCCATACCCACAAATTCAAAACATAGAAACATACACACTCTGCCACCACCAACATCAAAACAAAAGAAATTAACAAACACTGGTCATTAATATCTCTTAATATCAATGGCCTCAACTTCCCAATAAAAAGACACAGACTGACAGAATGGATGTGAAAACAGGATCCATCATTCTGTTCCACACAAGAAACACACCTCAGCAATAAGGATAGACATTACCTCAGAGTAAAGTGTTGGAAAACTGTATTCCAAGCAAACAGACCCAAAAACCAAACTGGAGTAGGCATTCTAGTATCCAATAAGATAGACTTTTAACCAAAACTAGTCAAAAGAGAGGTGAAAGGTCACTTCATCCTTATCAAAGGAAAATACACAAAGACAGTATCTCAATTCTGAACATCTATGTCCCAAATGCAGGAGCACTCACATTCATAAAAGAAACATTAGGAAAGTTTAAATTACACATTGAACCTCATACATTAATAAGGGGAAGCTTCAACATCCCTCTCTCACTAATAGACAGACCATCAAGATAGAAAATAAATGGAGAAACAAGGAAACTAATAGAAATCATTAAACAATGGAACCTAACTGATATCTACAAACCATTTCACCCAAACAAAAAAGAATACACCTCTTTTCAGCATGTCATGGAACCAGGTCCAAAATTGACCATATACTTGTCCACAAAGGAAACCTCAACAGATACAAGAAAATTGAAATAATCCCTTGTAGCTTATCAGACCACCATGGATTAGAGCTGGAACTCAACAACAAAAGAAATGACCGAAACTACAAAGTCATGAAAACTGAACAACTTCCTACTCAATGACATCTGGTTAAGATACAAAAACAAAACAAAACAAAACACAAACAAAGAGCTAGATTAAAAACTTCCTAGAATACAATAAAACTGAAGGCACAACATACTCAAACTTATGGGGCACAATGAAAGCAGTGCTGAGAGAAAGCTCATAGCACTAAGTACCTTTATAAAGAAACTGGAGAGATCCCATACTAGCAATTTAACAGCACACCTGAAAGTTCTAGAACAAAAAGAAACAGACACACCAAAGAGGAGTAGACTGCTGGAAATCATCAAACTCAGAGCTGAAATCAATAAATTAGAAACAAAGAAAACAATTCAGAGTCAATGAAACCAAGAGCTGGTTCTTTAAGAAAATCAACAAGATTGACAAACCTTTAGCCAAACCAACTAAAAGACAGAGAAAGAGTATTCAAATCAACAAAATCAGAAATGAAAAGGGAGAGATAATGACAGACACTGAGGAAATCCAAAGAATCATCAGGATTTACTTCAAAAGCCTATTTGCCACAAAATTAAAAAACCTAATGAAATGGAAATTTTTCTTGCTAGCTACCAACTACCAAAATGGAATAAAGATCAGGTACACTAATTGAATAGTCTTAGCACACCTAAGGAAATAGAGGTAGTCATCAAAAGTTTCCCAACCAAAAAAAAAAAAAAAAAAAGTCCAGTACTACATAGATTCAGTGCAGAATTCTACCAGATTTTCAGAGAAGAGCTAATACCAATTTGCTCCAAAATATTTCATGAAATAGAAACAGAAGGAACATTACCAAACTCATTCTATGAGGCTACATTCACCTTGATACCTAAACCACAGAAAGACTTAACAAAGAAAGAGATTTTTTTCAGACCAATTTCTCTTATGAACATTGATACAAGGTACTCAATAAAATACTTGCAACCCGAATTCAACAACACATCAAAACTATCATTCACCCTGACCAAGTAGGTTTCATTCCAGGCATGCAGTGGTGGTTCAATATACATAAATCCATCAAAGTAATTCATCATTTCAACAAACAGAAAGAAAAAAACCACATGATCATATCCTTAGATTCTGAAAAATCATTTGATAAACTCCAACACCCATTCATGTTAAAAGTTCTGCAGAGAGCAGGGATACAAGGCACATACATAAACATAATAAAGTCAATATATATCAGGCATATAGCCAACACCAAACTAAATGGATAGAAAATTAAATCAATTCCACTGAAATAAGGGACAAGACAAGGCTGTCCACTCTCTCTGTTTCTCTTCAATATAGCACCTGAAGTTCTAGCTAGAGCAAGATGACAAGTTAAAGGAGATCAAGTGGATGCAAATCAGAGAGAAAGAAGTCAAGCTATGACAATTCACAGGTGATATGACAGTTTACATAAGTGACCCAAAAACTCTATCTAGAAACTTCCACAGATGATAAATACCTTTAGCAAAGTGGCTGAATAAAAATCAACTCAAAAAAAAAATCAGTAGCCCTCCTCCATACAAATGAAAAACAGGTAACAAAAGAAGTTAGGGAAACTAATCCCTTCTCAATAGCCACAAATAATATAAAGTATCTTAGTGAAACTCTAACCAAAAAATGTGAAAGATTTGTATGGAAAAAAACTTTAAATCTCTGAAGAAAGAATTTAAAGAATATTTCAGAAGATGGAAAGATCTCCCATGCTCCTGGATTGGGAGAATCAACATAGTAAAAATGGCCATCTTACCAAAAGATTCGATGCAATTCCCACCAACCAAAGACCATGTGTGTTGTGGACCTAGACCCTCTGCTCAGATGTAATAGTACAGTCTCCTTGTGTGTCAGACAATGTGGAGAGTAGGGACTACTTTGGATGTGCAGCCGGCTACCAAACTTTGATCACTTCCCCCTGGCAGGGCAGCCTTTTCAGGCTACACTGGAAGAGGTTATAGGTAGTACAGATGAGACTTGATAGTCTGAGATCAGGTGAGAGGGAGAAGTGCTCCCCTTTCTGAGGGCTAGGGGAAGTAGGGAGAAGGAATGAGTTTGGGTGGCGATATCAGGAGAGCTGAGGGAGGGAGATACAATCATGATGTGAAGAATTTAAACTGCAGAACAATCAGGTAACTTATACTGCTAATCCCACTATATGGGAATAGCTCTGAGACTGGCTGAGACATGAGTGTCTAGGCATAGACAATGCTTCTTGTTGGTTACAGAATCCCTGCAACTTATTAGATGCCATTCTTTTTATTGCATGAATGAAGATACAGAAATATTCTTTTTCTGCTCATACAAAGAGTAGAAAACCAGCCTTAATTGTTCTGTACATCATGCACATCTTATGAATGTATAATTTTCAGACTGTATAATGCTTATGAGAAAGTATATGTTTTCAGAACAAAAGAACAAGACATTTACATTGGATCAGACCTGACAGGATTCATTCCTCTCAGCATGCTGGACACTGACATGCTGCATCCTTCATGTTCCAGCACCAAGTGCTTCAGTTGCTTTTCTTCATCAGAACAAGACAGCTCCCAGGACACTTTTGAAGAAAGCTTCCAATCCCAATTGGTCCAGAGTTTTAGTCTGTCTCACACAGGACAACCTGGCATTTCTCATCATTTAGATAATAGGCCACAAATGCTATTTCTAGCTCATTTAATCATTTCCCCAATTTTATTTGGGTCCTTACAAAAGTATTATTCACCCAAATCAGCAGGAAGAAACTTTAAGAGAACAACACCATGTTTCCTTTAAGGGGGTTGGGTAGGTTTTTCCGTTGCTTTCTTGGGCCATAGAGGGTTATTTTCAATGGGAGTTGGTTATGAGTTATTATCTGTCTTATTTAGAGAGAAAACAAGGTTGGACTCAGGGATGTCTCTCTCTTCCTTTATTTTCCATTCTTAGGTCTAGAGAGGGGTTGAAGAGATGAAAGGGAGAATATAGAAATATATAGGAAACATAAAACAAAAAGTAGAGTAGTGAATCTACTTCTCAACTCTCTGCATTAATTGTCACTCACAAGGTTATTTTTAATTCACTGGTATAGAATTTTGTATATTGATACAAAATATGTTTAATTATAGATACAGTGGCATAGAATTCAAATGTAAGACTATTCTTCACACACAATATATATTTCTACTGTAATATGCAGTATTGTAACCATGTAACTCAATTATAATACAAGGATTATTTCCAATACTTGGAAAGTGCTATTGCAGGCTGTTTAGGATAAATAAGTTATACAAGTTAATTCTTAGTTGATCAAATCATGGTCATTTCAATTACTAGTCTATTTTTATCATAAGAATATACAACTGAGGTGAAAATATAGATATGGACTATAGAAAGATAAGGTAAAATAGATAAGGTCTTCAAAATACTCAGAGACATACAGAATATGGCATTTAAAATGTTTTTTATTACTTTAAAGATTCACTGACAATGAGACAGGTTAACTCCTTGTAACAGCCAGACTACCTCAAAGTGGATGATTAGCATCAAAGAACCTCCTTACGGAGATGGCTTCAGATGTGGCAAACAAGCCACTGGGCAAAAGCTCCTCATTTCTACCACAGACAGAATTCTGCCTAAAAAAAGGGCAAGCTTGGATGCAGGCAGAGTTGATGGCCAAACTGGCCCCAGACAGAGTAAGAAAGTCCTCAATAGTTGCTGCCTCACAAATATGTCTGTCTGGTCTATTGGGCCAGAAGGCTGACGATAAAATCCAATGTTATAGAGAGTTTTGTGCAACTGTTCAGCAAGCCGACTGTTCTGTCAGCTTCTCACTGGGAAAGCTGCTCACCTGCACTCCCAGTATACTCAGGTAATCAAATTCCTTCTCAAGTCTCTGATGAGGTTGAAGATCAGATAGTTCAATTTTACAGTTAAGTTTAGCTGTTTAGGGGTTAAAATATTTTTAGGTCTAGATAAAGGTTTTAAGTTGATAATAATGAGATATGATAGATCTTGATTTAAATTCAGAATTTTAGACTCACTGAGATAAGAAAGATGTTTTCTTCAAGGCTTCCAAATACAAATAGCCAAAACACTATGACTATAATTGTATATATGTATATATATATATATATATATATATGTGTGTGTGTGTGTGTGTGTGTGTGTGTGTGTAATAATATCAATAAATGAAAATTTAACGTTTTAATAAAAAAGAACAAAAATGAATGTTACTGTCCATGAAAAGAAAAGGAAGGTACAAGGAGAAT
Source organism: Acomys percivali (assembly GCA_907169655.1). NCBI lineage: Eukaryota > Metazoa > Chordata > Mammalia > Rodentia > Muridae > Acomys > Acomys percivali. Next base: position 39,528,696 of record OU015742.1, read on the forward strand.
ACAGAACATCAAATTGATTGGACCAGAAAAGAAAGTAGTCTGAACCCATAATAATCAAAGCATTAGTCATGCATACTGAAGATATATTATTAAGAGCTAGAAGGGAAAAAAGATGAATTAACAAATAAAGACAAACCTATTTAAATATCACCTGACATCTCATTGAAGATTGAAACCCAGATGGACCTGGGAAGATTTTCTACAAAATCTAAGAGACCACAGATAATCAGCATAGACTATTATACCAAGCAAAATATTGAATCACAATAGATGGAGAAAATAAAACCTTCCATGATGCATCCAAATTTAAGCAATCTTTATCTACAAATTCATCCATATAGAAGATGCTAGAAGGAAAACTCCAACATAAGGAACTTACCTACATTCAAGTAAACATAGGGGAATATATAATCCCAGAAATCAAGGAGACATGCACAGACACACAGAGTCAAACACACGTATACACATCACAACAGCAAAATAACAGGAATTAACAAACATTGCTCATTGATATCTCTTAACATCAATTGTCTTATTCCCTGGTGAAAAGTCAAAGACTAACAGAATGGGTAGGTGCCTAAATAAGATCCATTCTTCTGTTTCACCCAAGAAACATACTTTAAAAAATTTTTTTAAATTAATTTATTCTTGTTACATCTCTATGGTTATCCCATCCCTTGTATCCTCCCATTCTCCCCTCCCTCTCATTTTCCCCTTATTCCCCTCTCCTATGACTGTTCCTCAGAGGGATTACCTCCCCCTGTATATGCTCATAGGGTATCAAGTCTCTTCTCAGTGACCTGCTGTCCTTCCTCTGAGTGCCACTAGGTCTCCCCCTCCAGGGGACCTAGTCAAATGTGAGGCACCAGAGTACATGAGAAAGTCATATCCCACTCTCCACTCAAGTGTGGAGACTGTCCAATCCATTGGCTAGATCTGGGTAGGGGTTTAAATTTTACCACCTGTATTGTCCATGGCTAGTGCCTTAGTTTGAGCGGGACCCTTTGGCCCAAATCTGCCTATCATAATGTTCTACTTGTAGGTTTCTAGGACTATGGATCCTTCTACATTGCTATTCTCACATGGTTCTCTCATCTAGAGTCCCAATAGGATGTCCTTCCCTCGGTCCCAGTATCCTGGTAAGGGAAGGCTTTTGTGGGACATGCCCATTGGGCTAGTATGCAGATATAAGTGAGTATATACCATTTGAGTCTTTCTGCTCCAAGAAACATACTTTAACATTAAGGATAAATCAGGAAGAGATGAGGGAGGGGGCAACAATCAGAATGTAAAGTGAACAAATAAAACATAAAATAAAATTTAAATTAAAAAATATGGTCCAGTATCAAGTAGACATCATCCCAGTGATGATGCAAAGATGGTACAGCTGTTTCAGGGAAATGAGAATTAAGCTGCCTCAAGATCTAGTTTTACCATCTTGGGCATATATCCAAAAGACACTTTATTCTACCACAGAGACACTGGCTTCTTGTGCTAAATAAGTACTGATATTGTTATTGCTGGGCTTTCTCTGATACTTCTGATGGTTTAATTAAGACATGGGGACTTCTATACAGTTTAAAGTGATTGGTCTTTTGTTGGGGTAATCTCTCAACTAGCTATCTAAAGTTATCCTGACCTATCTTCCATCCCATCTCTCCATTTGGCTTTCACTGTCTGCTTCCATCTCCATCCAGCCCCCTTCTGCTTTTTCCCACATCTCTTGCATCTCCTGCCTATCTGAGTGCCCAGAAGTCCCACCTTCATTCTTCTTGCCCCAGCTCTAGACCTTCACCTCTTCATTAAACAAAAAAGCCACTTTCCAATCTGAACCAATCAGCAGCATGATAAGGCCAGGTCCATCTCTTATGGATATCCCTTTGGCAGGCGAGGAGGGATAAGCATTTACAAATAGAAAATCAGTGATGGACCACAGAAATGAGAATATAAAAATCCTGCCAGTACTTAGCTCTCTACCAACAAACAGAATTAATTGAAAAAACAAGGGCACACCTTAAGGCCCATTCCATGTGTTGTAACCCAATTGCAACATTATTTGTGTGAAAAAGTATCTGGAACTAGATAGAGCAAAGATGTAGGGTTAAAGAGGAGTAAGAAGGGAAGATACAAGCAAAGGATATAAGGGCATATTTGACCACATCCCCTGCATAAGGAGGCCTGGCAGCACTCAGAGGAAGGATAGCAGGCTACCAGGAAGAGACTTGATATGCTATGAGCATATACATGGGGAGGCGGTCCCTCTCAGTCACAGTCATAGGGGAGGGGAGTAAGGGGAAAATGAGAGGGAGGGAAGAATGGGAGGATACAAGGGATGGGATAACAACTGAGATGTAATATAAATAAAGTAATAAAATATATTTTAAAAGAATAAAAAGCAGATAATTAAATCTACTGGCCTCAAATATTTTACATTGGTATTCAAATATTCAACATTGATATCATAGATTGATGGATATTTAAGAGTATTATTTATCAATTTTTACTTTATGTATTGTATATGGTATGCTGATGGAAACTTAAACTGTATATTGTATGTTGTTAGAAATTTAAGATCATTTTGTTCGACATTTATTTAATGTATTACACATGTACAACTTATTTGAAAAGGTAAAAAATAACTGTTATAACTTGTTCAGGATGATTGGTCACTTGTAAATCTTACTAGATACTAAATTACTTCCTTACAGAATAAGCTTTATTTAGGTTCTTGTATATGTTTTCAAAAGGAATAGATAGGGAATGGATAGAATAGACAAATAGATGGTCTTCAAACACTTCAGAGATCAACAGAATATGGCATTTAATGATAAAGGCCTTGTATGACAGAGAGAAACATACACTCTTGGCAGCAGCACCTCTAGTCTAATTATGCAGACATCAAGAAACAATAGTGGCAGGTAGCCACTGGACTGAGGAACTGTGCTTATCTCTACTGCTGATGACTGACTAACCGTCCACTATGATCAAACCTGGTACTGAGAAATTGGCTGCCCAGATTTACAGACACTGGCTGAGGCAATCCTTCAGAATTTTTGCTTCACAGAACAGTCTGTCAGGTAGTTTTGGGCCTACAGGCTGAAGACTGAATGCTCCAGTGATGGAGAGGAACCTGTGACTGTCCAGGTAGTCAGCTATCTCTGTCCTGTCTATATTCTTAGAAGTTAGTTGCCTGCACTTCCTTTATAATTAGATGGTATTTCATTCTAGGGTCTCTGATGGGGTTGAAGACTAGATAGCCACAGTGTTATTATATTTGAAAAACTTTTGACACTAGGATAAGACTCAGTATGATAGGATAGATATTAGATATTAGAATAATTTCTCCAAGATTGTCAAATACAAATGGACTTAATAGTCTTCTGTTAAGTGGACATAATAGTAAACTGCTTGCAGCTTATATATTTTTTCAGTGCATTTCTTTTCTTTCTTTCTTTATATATATATATATATACATATATATGTATATATATTTTTTAATTTTTTTATTCATATTACATATCAATTGTTATTCCATCCTTTGTATCCTCCCATTCCTCATATTTTTATAGCTATGAATTAGTTCATCACCAAACCACCATTAGAGAAGTTTCCTTTCGCAGAAACTGAAGATTAACACAGAAAGCCACAATCATCATGCAGAGAATAAAAAAGTGAAGCACTTATGTTACGCCTATACGCCAAGTCTCAAAGGTTATCATGGAAGAGGGGAGAGAAAGATTTTAAAAGAGAGAAGTATTGTATACCTGCAACAAAATAGTATTTTCTGGGCATGACAAGGCAATTGTACATCTGAACTCCCTGCAGCTGTGACTGTATGCACAGGGACCGACCAACGTAAATCTGGATGAATAAATGATAGATAATCTTTTCCTACTCATCTGTTCACATTTCCTCATTAATTCATGGTTTCTCTGGAATGCCAATTGTTTTTGAGATTTCCTATAAAGCATGAACCAATTAAAATTGATTTTTATTAAAACTGGCTGGTCAGTACAGCTGCCAGTGATGACCTGTGTTCATTGCAATTCTACAATGACATACACGGGTTTATGGAACAGGCTTCTACCAGGACATGAAGTTAATGTCAACAACCCATGTTCTGTATGTAGCATGAGTGAGACTAATGACTAAAACTATCTATTATTGCACTACATCAACGTGATAGGAACTTGGCACGTGGAGTATATGAGTTGCTATCAATCAAGAACATTCCCTTTCAGTCTTCCTTTGCACTTCTTTGCATTCTTCTTTAAAAGTTTCTTTCCTTTTCTTATTTATTTATTTCACAGAGATCTATCTGCCTACCTTTGCCTCCTGACTGCTTGGATTAAAGACATGAATCAGAATGCCTGACATTTCTTTCATTACTAACAAAAATATGAATTTCACACACACACACACACACACACACACACACACACACACACAC
>OU015742.1:39543924-39573458 GCA_907169655.1 Acomys percivali
ACACACACACACACACACACACACACACACACACACACACACACACACATGTATATTATATAAAACTATATACAGATATTAGTTTTGTGTCAACTACTATTGTATTGCTATTAAACATTTTATGATACATTAAGATTTTAAAATATCTTTTATTGTTTTCTTATTACTTTTTGCTTAGGTACTTAATAATCTTTACTCTTTATATTGAGTGTTTCTTCCAAAGTAAATTTAATTCAATCTTCATACTATCATCACACATTTTAATTTTCATCTTACAATCTGTATGCATTCTCTAATATATGTACATTCATTCTTTTATTTTGACTAGTTTTTAGGATTCCCATTTAAGTGGCAAAACAAGAGATATCTTATTTCAAGTGATTATCAATTTTTTTATGTTTTTACTTATATGGTGTTTACAAAATTCTTTTTACATTGTCTGTTTTCTTCCCTTAATTTTAGTTTCTTTCAGAGGTTAAAAAGAACAAAAACCTATTTTTAAATATTCCTTTGGCATCATTTGTGTTTTGTCTTATATTATAATCTTCAAATTCAAGGGAAAAGCAAAGTAGTAATTTTTGACATTTCTCTATAAAAACTGAAGCTTATTCATTTTAAGATTATTTGTTAGAAAGCAAGTCTATCCTATATCTTGCTGTTCTGGCTTCATTTATGATTTTGGAAAAATGTCCTGAACAAAATCAATTTAAGTGAGAAAGGCTTATTCCATTCATAATATGTGATTTCAGCCCATCATTTGAAGAGAAGCTAAGACAGACACTTGAGCAGCCAATTACCTCACATGAAAGGTCAGAGGCAGAGGGAAATAAATGCATGTAGGCTGACCTCCTTGCTTGCTTACTTATTTGATTGCTTACTTGATTTCTTTAAGCTAGTTTTATTTTATGCTGTTTAGAACCCCTGCACACATGGTGTTGCCTACTGTATAATGGGTTTCCTTACATCAATTAATAATCAAGACAAACGTTCACACACATGCTTACTGCCCAATTTGATCTAAATAAATATCTAAGACACTCTTTATCTAGGTGATTTAAAATTTTTCAAGTTGACAGTTAAAACTAACCTACACAATATCTTTTAGAATTATCTCGATATTTTTTTCAAATATACATTGCTTATAATTTGAGTATGTTTATTGACATAGCTTTTGTGTTTTTTAAATAACTACATTATCACTGTGCATAAATATATGGCTTCCAACCACAAAAAATGCATTCTTATACTCTTTACTTGAATTTTCTTCAGGAACTGGTAATATGTTAATAAAAAGGGAAATAAAGAGAGAAAATTATATATTAATTACATTTCATGTCAATAATCATAGTATGTATTTATAAGGTTTAATATAATTTATAACATAATTATTCTAGTAATTAATAATTATATAATGTAATTAATAATATATCAACATTAAGTAGCTTCTAGTAATATAGGTAAGAGGATACATTATTTTATGACATCACTCCAATGTTGCATGATCAAAAATCAATAACCATCAAGTGAGCTCTCAAGAGACAGTCAATACAAAATATTTGATATCTATTTATCTGATAAGGGATTAATATGCAGCATCTGTACACAACACTAAGAACTGAATCCAGAAGAATTTAAATCAACCTATCAATTTATGAGCTGAAGAATTGGAGAGATAATTTTCAATGGGAAAAGACAAGTGTTTGCACATGTTCAAAATCCATAGACAAAATGTAGCTTCTGACATTTCTCGAGATAGAATATCCCAACAAATCGCACATTATTGTGGTTTTAGAATATATCTGCCCCTTTCAAAATGACCTTTGAACATTGTATGCTGGCGTTGTGTTGTATCTATATCAGCTGGGACTAGACTCCACAATTTTGCATTTTCATTGGATGTAGATTTCTTTAATGGTCTTTTACGAAGTTCTCTTGATAAGGAGTGCTGCTAAAAATGACCTTACCAAGAACAACAAGAGATATGACAACATGGAAAGGAGAAGGCTCACAAATTCTCAATCCTAGACAAAGAACTACAGGCAACTAGGAAATTCTGAGAGCAGGAAAGATAGTCTTCCCAAAGAAAAAGCATACCAATTAAATATGCAACCCAAATACTAAGCCTTGAAAAAAACATATTCATACAAGGAAGTAAAATAATACTGATCAGATTGTATTTGTGAGTGTGTGTATGTGTGTGTGCATGTGTGTGTGTGTGTGTGTGTGTGTGTGTGTGTGGTGTGTGTATGTATGTATGTATGTTTAACAACAATAAAGGAAAAGAAACCATGAATCTGACTGCAAGAAAGAAGGCATTGTATGCGAGGGTCTGGAGGGAGGAAAGAGAAGGGGAAAGAATTTAAGTATATTGTAAGAACAAAATATTAAATATAATTTAAAGGAAACTAGGGAATATAGTAAAATAAGGGCAAAATTATTCTAAACATTTGCTTTGGAAAGATAAAATAGGAGAATGAAATTTGAAAGTAAAATACAAAGTAGTAATACAATAAATTGGAATAATAGAAATCCAAATTGTTTAACACTGGATATTAAATAAAACATTGCTAAGGCATCTATTGTAAAAAGTCAGAAAAATTATTGAATAATAAAAGCTAAGAAAAAAGTGCATACAATTTAACACAGTGGACAAATTTAAATCAATATACATAATAATCAAAATGAAATAAGCAATTATCTAGAAATTATTAATTCATGAGTAGATAGAATCAAATTTTATTTAATCCAGTGTATATTGATTTCATTTCCTTTTAAAAAATTGGTTCAAGAAGTAAAGAAAACTAGAAATTATATCAATAAGAAGAGACTATATTTTTATCCTAGAAAAAGAACAACCAAAAATGTACAAACTAATTTCTAATGATATATAAATGCATTGCAAACATAATTATATATAGTATAAAGAAAAAAATTATGTCTGGTAAAGAAGTATATTATATAAGAGGAAATAGAGATGTTTGTTTTCAAAAATAAAGGAATAGTAGTTCGCAATGTTCAGTTTAATTCTACTTACTGGATCTGAATGAATATTTTATGAAATTAACAACAAAATTCCAAGACCTAATATACAAGACAACAGCAATTTCTAACAAAGGAACCTAAAAATGGAGATTCCATTTTCTTTCTTTTTTATTGTCTATAGTTTTTATTCCTTGAATTAAAAAAATAGAAGTAGGAACAGAGAAGATGGCTCAGATGTAAACTGGTTGTCTATTTTTAAAAAATGTTTACATGTACATTTATACTATTATACATATATATAATAAACTACATACACCAAGAAGGACCCCAAAACAATCAGGAATTTTATAAATGTGACATTCATAATGTTTTGCCTATTTGTATTTGGCAACTTTTGAGACAACTTTCCTATATTGGTGAGTTTACAATTCTGACTGTAAATCAATATCTATCATATCTCATCTCTATCAACATACAAACTTCTATTTAGACCTTAAAATATCTTAACCCCTAAATAACTAAGATTAATTTTAAACCTAAACTATCTTGTCTTCAACCCCATCAGAGACATGAGAAGGAATAAAATTAATTACCTCAATAAACAGGAAGTGCAAGTTTGCAGCTTCCAAAATAAGAACATGATGGAGACAATTTGCTGCTGGAAGAGTCACGTAAACCTCTCTATCACATTGAAGAACCATCTACGGCCTTCTTTCCCAATATATCTGTAAGACATTTTTGTGAAGCAGGAACTATTGAGGACTTGCTTATCCTGTCATGGCAGATTTGTCTGTCAACTCTGCCTGTGTCCAAGCTTGTCCACTTTTAGGCAAAATTCTGTCTGTGTCCTAAGTAAGGACATTTTGCCCAGTGTTTGGTTTGCTACATTTGAAGCCATCTCCATAAGGAGGTTCTTTGATGCTCATCATCTTCTCTGAGGTAGGCTGCATGTTGCCAGGTGTTAACCTGTCTTGTTGTCAAAGGATCCTTAAACGTATAAAAACACTTTTAAATGCCATATTCTGTAGTTCTCTGAGGTTTTTGAAGACCATATCTAATTATTTTACCTTGTCTATCTATAGAATTATATCTATATGTTAAACCTAGGATGTGTATTCTTGTGATGAAAATAGACTAATAATTGACCTGACCATGAGTTGATCAAATAACAATTTACTTGTATTACTCAATTATTCTAAACAGCCTGCAATAGCACCTTCAAAGTATTGGAAATAAATGTTGTATTATAATTAAATTGTATGAGTATACTATCTTCTATTAGAGTATAAATATATTTAATGTGTGAAGAATAATCTTGAATTGAATTCTATACCACTGTATTGAAATTAAACTTATTTTGCATCAATATACAAAATTCTATAGCAATGAATTAAAAATAGCCTTCTTTGTGAGTAACAGTTAATGCATTAAGGGGAGGAATAGGTTCAATAATCTATTTTTTGTCCTGCCATCCCTATTTATTTATATATCTCCCCTTCTTTCTTTTCAACCCTTATCTCCATACCTAAGAAAGAAAGATAAAGGAAAAGAGAGACGTCCCTGAGTCCAACTTCATTTTCTCTCTTATTAAGATCAATGATAACTTATAATCCACTTCCAATGAAAACAAACATCCATATCCCAAGAAAACAACCAAATCATACCTCATTCTCTTTAAGGGAAATTGGACATTGTTCTCCTTTTAAGTCTTCTCCAGGATGATTTGGGATGAATACCTTTGTAGGTGCCCAAATATAATTGGAGATAATGGTTAAGCAAACTTGGAATTCTACATAGAGTGTGGTGGGAGGAGGGATTGCTGCTGAACCTCTGACATGCACTCTGGAGATTCCATTTTCATAAAAAGATGAAAATGAGATGTACATAAGAGTATACCAGCCTTGTAAGCTGGTAAAGGAAAGATGTTTAGAATTTATCTGCAAATCAACATATATGGGAGGAAATTAACTAATTCAGGAGCCCATGAAACACAGATAACAATCTGTCACCATCTAGTACAACCAAGTGATGATGAAGTCAGAAAAAAACACATCAAAAACATTGCAGCATTATTGGCTATTACCTGAGCAAGGCCATAAGAAAGTCAATTTAAGAAATGTCTGGAGTGTTTCTATTCCCCAACATACTCACTTCTAACAGAGAACTAGAGATACCAGGTAATTATACAATCTATAACTCAAGATACTTCTCCAACAGCTTTTCGTCATCCATCTGACTTGTATGAAATATATTATTTGGTCCCTTGTGAAATTGGTAAAGACCAAACCATAGAGAATTATATTGTATATTATCATAAATCCCAGTGTAAAATATACTATTTTTGGCCCAAAATTGCATCATTAAAAATCTTCTAAGTGAACTCTATATTTACGTACCAAAGATACAGATGTATAATTTTGCTATATCACTTACAGACTCCATATTCTAACTATGATGGGAAATATATTTGGCAGCATATTATTAAAATTAAATATGGAAATATCTGATCATCATGGTACATAGCAATGTGTGAATAGAGGATTTGTATACATACATACATACATACATACACACATACACACACACACATATATCCCATGTGTGTGTCTTTCTCTCTGTATCCATCTCTCTCTCTCTCTTTGTCACTGTCTCTCTGCCTCTCTTTCTCTCTGTCTTTTTGTGTATGTAGGTAAAATTGTGAATAATTATAGTAATCACTATATAGAGTACAATGTTTATAATTGTATTATTCATAGTTAATGTACAACACATGACTTCAAATCAGCATCTATAAAAATTAGGTCAAATTAACTCAAAGATGTAATATAAATGTCATTTAATCAAGTAAAATTATGTCCAATAAATACATTTTATGAATGCCTAATAAATATCTCAAGGATGCAGTATAAAATATTTTATTAAAAATTTGGAAATTTTAAATCATAAATATGAATATGAGTTCCCTTTGAGAAGGGCAATAGTACATATTAGGATGGGTTACAAAGCAGTTTCTTGTAGATGAAATTGCTATGTATGTTGACATGGACATATGAGCAAGTTCTTCTTATGATCATTTGTTGAACTGCATCCTTAGTTGTTGATTTACTATTATGTATATTTAACATACTACAATAAAAAGAATTAGTGAAATAAGCAGACAAGAAAATGAGGCTCTAATATCATAGGAAAGTCTTGCTAAGGAATTTGAAAATTATATTGAAAACAGAGATAATTTTGACTTCACAAATCTGAAGTCTTCTATATTATCCAAATAATGAAAGATAAGTGATACCCAAAGAAATGATTTTCAAATATAATAAGCTTGGTACTAAGATTGAATGATTTCTAAAAATTCTATTTATAAAGTACAGAATGAAGACCCTTTCAAAGACTACAACTGTTAGGCCACTAGCATGAGAAATATATTTGGCAAATAATGACAGACATAGATATGACATAAAATTCAGTAATAATTGAGAAAGCAAAATAATACAAATGCTAGGCTTTCATAAGAGACTTCTAAATTCAAGTATCCATTAGTCTGTAGGGTATGGTATTAGAGTATAAGGTGTATTCTTTTTAAAAGAATATATTTTATTAATTTATTCATATTACATCTAAATTTTTAGCCCATTCCTTGTTTCTTCTCATTCCTCCCTCCCTCCCTCCCATTTTCCCCTTACTCCCCTCCCCTATGACTGTGACTGAAGGTGTCCTCCTCCCCCTGTATATGCTCATAGGGTATCAAGTCTCTTCTTGGTAGCCTGCTATCCTTCCTCTGAGTGCCACCAGGCCTCCCCATCCAAGGGACGTGGTCAGATATGGGGCACCAGAGTTCATGTGAAAGTCAGATCCACTTTCCACTATACTGTGAAGAATGTCCTGTCCATTGGTTAGATCTGGGTAGGGGTTCAAAGTTTACTGCATATATTGTCCTTGGTTGGTGCCATAGTTTGAGCAGGACCCCTGAGCCCAATCTGCCCATCATAATGTTCTTCTTCTAGGTTTCTAGGACCCTCTAGATCCTTCTATTTCCCCATTCTCCCATGTTTCTCTCACCTAGAGTCCCAATAGGATATCCTCTCCTCTGTCCCACTTTCCTGGTAAATGAAGATTTTCATGGGACATGCCCCTTGGGCTAGTGTCCAAATAATAGTGAGTATATACCATTTGACTCTTTCTGCTTAGAAATGATCATAATGAGTTAACCAAGAAGCAGAAAGAGTCAAAACATGTACTCTTTTTAATATTTTTAGTTAAAATGCATTAATTTGTTGCATAGTCTTTATCATGATATTTTTATTGATTTTCTTTTCTCTTCTACATCTCTAGTCATTGTTTTTTTTGTTTATGTCTTTTTCTGTCATAGATTCTATATATATCAAAACTGTATATGACTTTCCTTTGTGAATCTGGCTTATTTCATTTTAAATTATGACTGATATTAGTTTCATCTGGTTTCCTTTAAATAGTACACATATTGTATATGTGTGTGTGTGTGTGTGTGTGTGTGTGTGTGTATGTATAGTGAATAAAATTCTTTGTGCAGCACACTGTCCTTATTTATTCACAGAATGGGCATCTAGGCTGATTCCATATGTGAGCTACTGTGAATAGCTCTATGATAAAGACGGGGGTGCAGAAATCGATAACAATGCCTAGTCACAAGTTTTCTTTGACCAAGCAATTACATTTTAAGTGCTTTACTGATAAGATTGTGCATGCACAATCAATCATGTGTGTATATTTTCACTCATAATTTTAAAAGACTGCATAATACTTAAATGTATTAATTCATAACCATGTATATAAACTCTGATGAACCCATTTTTTGTAATTCTCAAATGTGATAGTATGGTATGACTGAACATGAAGAAAGAAATAACCTGGGACAATGAAAATAGCAATTGAAAGAAAAATATTTCTTGTTGGATTCCATTTCTCTGTAAAAGGAAACATTCAATAAATACCTAGGATCTTTCATATCGCTTTACATGTTTTCTTTCTTTTCTAAAAGATAAAGAAAAGCGACTGCAAAGCAATGAAAATGGCAGTACTGAGGATGGAATCAGAGAGGAGAGAATACCTGAGAGCTTTCACTTTTTCTGTACTATTTGAATTTGATTCAATTTATGGAATCTTTTCTTATACTAATTGAATATTTAAAAGGGAGAAAAGAGCATCAAATAAATCCAGGACAAACGTGACTCACATTTCTATTGTAATATCTGCATTCTACAGTATATTTCTTCAGTGGTATGCTGAAAGGGTTAGTTAGCATTTACAAGAGTATTGAGCCATGCAGCAACATGAGCAATGCACAGACGATAAACGAGTGCCCACCTGTTGTGATTACAATTCATTCTCACTGAATTCACACAGGAAATGTCAAGAAAAAGTGTATAGTGCACTCACATTACTGCTGAAGAACACAGTCAGAACCTGCTTTGCCATGGTCCTTGTACGAATCTTACAATTCCCCATAATTATCTTCCTCTGAGGAACACATTAAAAACGAAGCTGTTTCTTGCCACTAAACTACTACTTGAAAATAACTATGCTAAATATGGATTTTGATGAGTGTCTAAAGGATTTTTTGCTGCCAAGAAATATTCATCTGAACATTCAGTATATGTTTTTTAATTACATTAAGTGAGACTTCAGAACATCTGACATCTGTTTACTAGTAAACATTTAATTAAGTATTTGCGTATAACAATGCTAAATGAAATGTTTTAAAGAAGCTATTAGAGTATGCAGCTTTATGTTCAATCCTCACAAAGTCAGAGAAAGATTATAGAGTCTATTATGCCATCCAGAGACATTTGTTCCCTATTATATCTTCCTTTCCATGTTTCCATGACTGATCCATGTGACCTCATTCCACCTTTTCCTCAGGTTTGCTTCTTTATATCAGAACCATGGGTTAAAACTTGTTTATTTATGTGCAAAACTTGTGCATAAGGCATTTAAAAATCATTTGTTTCCTCAATAAAAGAATGAGTCTATCATAATTGCCATTTTCAGTATTACAAAAAAGCACAAAATCAGCAGGCAGATGGCCTTATTTAATATCCAATCTGTTCTCTACCTATGAGACTTAAAAGTTCTGTGGCCTGTATTTTGTCAGTCCTCAAATGTCAGTTTAGTATCTAGCAATAGTTTGAACCTATCTCCACAAGAGAAAATTGTGTTGTTTGTGTGTATCTGAATTCTAGATGCCCTTACATGTTTTTTTTTTTCTGATAATAATAGTTCCTTTATATCCGCTGGTGTCTTAACTATACTGTGTATCATATCTCCCATTTATATGGATTGTTCTGTTTATTTCACAAAGATTGAATTCCATGAATTAGCTACTTTGTTTCACAGGTAAATCATCCATATGTGTGAAAATTGGTAATTTTTCTAAAATCATATAACTACTAAATATAGAAAGAGAATATTACCTTACTCATACCTATTAAAAACAATGCTTCAATCATTCTTTGAGTTGGCCTTACATCAGCTTCCCTACCCTGATGGCAGCCTGTCTGACAAGGGATGCATCTTCCACCTATGAGATGGAAAAGATCAGCTGTTATACAGGGAATTTTAGGAATGCAGACTGACCTGTGGGTACACATTCCCATCTTTTGAGCATTTGAATGGAATTAGAAAAGAGAAGTGGGTTTAAAATTTGTGCTTGATTGACTTGAATCCTCCCCCGTCCTCTGAGATCCTGGTTCTCAGACCTTCAGACATGAGATGTAAAATATAGGACTAGCTTCTGCTCCATGCTTTCAGGCCTTTCTAACTACTTCTCTAGACTTTCTGGGTCCTAGGTAGTAGATAGAATATTAGACTACAAATCTCCATAATTATGGAGGTATATTTTATATTACATAAAATGTAATTATGTATAATCCAATACATTATTTTACATGCAATTTACACATTTACTGTTAGTTCTGTTTCTCAAAAGAGCCTTGACTAATGAAACCTGCTTCTTTATGTTCCTTTTAAGAAAAAAATGTTAGACATCACCAGCATATTCTGGGTGTAAGAATAAAGGTATATAATCAACCAGTAATCTTAATGTTAAGTATCAGATATCTTTTAGGTAATACAGGCATATAAATACTAGGAGAGGACAATGAATAAGGGGAGGGATCAAAACCACAGTAAAATCATCACACCTAGTAAAAGCTAAGTGTGGGGAATCCATGAGAGTCTCCTTCCCACGCCTTCCATCTTCTCATCTTCCATTGTTCATATTGAACTGATTAATGAGCATGCTGATACAGAAAGTTGTAAATAGTAGTTCACAGTGGTCTGCTCACCTGCAATGAGTAAAGAAGAAAAGATGGCTCATATCACAGACATTGAACTTTAGGATTCCTTTACGCTGCACTTAGAACTTTAGCCTTTACTCCTAGTGTACCAAAATGTCTCTGGAGGATTACACACCAAGTACTGAAATAGTAAGTTATACAATAAAATAGCATTACCCTATCATCTGCTAAAATATATTCCATAAATTGGGTATAAAATGGGAAAGAAGATACTTCAGAATCTAGTTAAAGGATGCTTAGATTGAACATAAGTTGGTGACAGGGCTAAAAGGAATTCACACGATGACTTTTCATAAATTAAGTATAAAATATATACATAAAGAAGTAACTGCAACATCTGAAGATTTTTTGACCTATTAGATATAGGATGATATGGTTCACTAAGATATGAAACACTTTAGTTGAGACGTAAGGAAGACTTGAGATGGAGTAGATGGTTCAGCAGCTTCTTAAAATGTCAATTGTTGTTGGATATCTAAAATAACACTGTATTTGCCAATAGCAACTACATGTTTGACACTATGGACTGTTGTAGTTCATTAGTGGTAGCTTTCTTGAATGGCTGCCATCTTTCTAGGAAAAAGAATATTTTCATAGTGTTGTGATGTTAACATTTCACAGCATCATTGTGCCATGAAAATAGTATCAATTAAATACAGGCTTCTTTGGTAGACAGATTAATCTTGTCACTTTCTAGTCTGAACCCTCAAAACCTTGGCTGTCTGTTTTGTGGGGTTTTTTTTGTTTTGTTTTTTGTTTTTTTGCAGGTGCACACACATATGGCCCAACAACCTTGTGGCTGTGAGTCTTTGAAATTACAAGAGTAGGCATAGAGCAAGAAGGTAGACTATCAGGGTTTATATCAGAGTACAACTGAATCAGGGAGTTGAATACTGAAAGTAATTTTAACTTCTTTCCAGAGAACTGGAACTAATTACTCTCTAAAATATTTAAATCAAGATAAACATGACAGTAGCTACATGTAAAGCCCTGTGCCTTTTAAGATTACTCCGATGCTCATGAAGCTACAGCATCCTTGACATCTTTATACTGTTCACATCATATCACTTTTACAGTACTATTTTTTCAAATGAGTTGTCTTAAAATAAAGCCTTGTGTAAACAAGGCTAGACTTAGCAATAAAATGTGACTGTTAGCCCATCTCTGCCTTGGCTACTGCCATTATGTAGTTCCGAATTAGTCAGTGTTCCAAATAACTAGTAGTGTCTTGAAGTGGACACAATAATCCTGATGAGGTATAATAAAGTATCACATAGTAGCAATTGCACGGATGTGGATGGCCTAGTAATAGAACTTGGAATCCTGTGGTAATTATAGTTGCTTATGTAATGGTAATTCTTTTATCTGATCCTAACTGCAAATATGAGCTTAATCATTTATATTTTTGTTTTAAATTTTCCTTTCATAAAAAGAAAAGCAAAAAAGGTGTCCTAGGAAACTTTTCATCACAGCAACTGAATAATAGCTCTCTAGAATCAGAATTCTTCTTCAAAAACTTTAAAACCAAAATGAGGATCTTATGACTTAGAAGAAAGGTCTAAAAATGAACTTTCCAAGAAAATGAAATTTTTAAAAAAGGATGAAACTAGCCAGCACTTGACCCTAGAACATATATTGGATAGGTGGTGAGAATTTTTTGGTTGTTTTTGCTCTAAATGTAGGGTGTTCTGGTTCTGCATTTCCACTATCCTATATTATCCACCAATTTCTCCAGTATGAATTATTGATAACATATTTTGGAAGATTATTATACGATGTGATTAAAGTTTGCAAGCAGAGCAAGTGTTTATAAGCTTGACAGTGACTGAAGGGGTGGAAGATGTCCGTACTCAGTCAGCAGAGTGTGGGGACAGCTGTTTCATCAGTAATGCCACGTATGACATAAGATTGATTAACTTTACTCCTTTATAAATTTAATTAACAAACATCTGCATCTACAATCTATTCCCCATAGTTCTGACATTTTCTTCATGTTGAAATATCTTTAGTTTATTGACTGAACTTTTCTCCAGCAGCTATTCTGACAAGGTTAACAATTGATTATATGGTAGACTAAAACAATGGATGGAAACAATACTTGAGGTTAAATGTAAGGCATTCTCTCTCCTCCTCCCTCCCTTTTCATCATTTTCTTCACTCCTTCCCCTCTATTTTTTTCTTTCTTTCTTTCACAGATGTCAAAAGATAAAACCTTCATGTTCCCTTCCATGTCTGTAGTCTGTAGTACATGTATAAGGAAATTTCAGATCAATTTAGTTCCAGTTTCAAAAAATAACCTGTGATTCATTATACAGATCTTGGATGTATTTTTACACTCCTGGGCATATTCCTTTGTCCTTTAGCGTTCCTTCAAAATCCACCCAGGGTTTGATCTTCAATAATGGCAGATTTATTGCTGTGATAACAAGGAATAGACGAATCTTTCTGATTCCCCTTTTTATGAATATAAAGACCAAGATGTAGATTCTGATGGAGCTTAGGAAAATTATTTTACGAATGACCTCTAGTGGGTCTAAAAGCTCTCTCAACTATGTTCCCTTCTCTTAAGATTATTTCAAAGAATATTCCTGACTACCAGCTCTACCTGCCTTGTCAATGGTCTATATAGGAGCCACAATTTAAATTGGCCTCCTGGCGACTCTTGATAATAGCTAATATTTATATGGATATAGACCCAGGCCAATGGAACACTGTTTGGAAGCGGAAAATTACAGACATATAGGTTTTAAAAAAAAAGGTCTTCATTTTTTATGGAAGGAAATATGTTCTTTTAATATGCTGTGATTATTTTTAGATGTTGAGATGAGAGCATGACTCACCACCTTCCACTGCTTCCACTCCGTATGCTGGTCCCCACTCATCTTTCCTGACATATCGTGCTGATGAAGGGAATGACAGCCTGTTCCCCACACTGTGGTCATCAGTGTGTGCTGCAGCTGCTTCTGGAAGTATAGGTACTCTATATCTTCAACAGATATTCTCTCATACAATACATTAGTATTCTGGGGATAAGTTCACATTACAACCGAAAGTACACAGCAGCACAAAGGGCATGTGATGAGAATACTTTCCAAGTGGCTAACAAGCTAACAAAATACCAGAAAATGACTTTTCATGCTGACTTTCTCCTCATTTTTTTTTAGATTTGAAACATTTTTTATACATAACAAATAGTAAAAATAGAATTACTAGTATACAGATAATGAGATCACTTGTATAAACTAAAATATAGTTCTAACTGATATTAATCAATAATCATGAACTTGAAAGGAACTGAAATAATTAATTTTGAGTTGTGAAAGTTTCTAGACGATAGTATACCTATTAATATAAACTCTAGTAGTTAAATTCTGTTACTGCTATTGTATGATGTCTTGAAGATATAGTATAGACATAGGTTTATCTTATAGACACAGACAATTTGATTAATTAAAATGTAGGTAGTACTTGAGATCCAGAAACCTACTTCAAAAAGCTGTGCTTAAAAACAGTAACTGCATGAATTTCTTGACACGTACTAATTTTCACATTTCCTTAACTCTAATTAATATTGAGTTTTTTATTACTAAAAGTTGCTTATTATGAGAGTAGGATTGTGATATCTTTGATAATTTTATTAAGATAGTGAATATTATTCACAAAACAGTGTTATTTGAAACACTAAATAATATCACAATTATGAGGAACTTAGCACAAATTTACAAGACGTTGTTGTCACGATGGTGAATAGAACAATAATGGTTGGGGCTTAGGTGATATCCCCAAATAGAGCACGTTGACAGTTGAGAAATCTGCAGAAGCAAGGTCACTCTGACCTTCTTCAGTCTGTCTTCCCTGAAGCATGGTTACAAAGGTCTCCTGGACTTATTTCCTAGTGGAAAGAACCACCTTGTTAAAAACAAACAAACAAACAAAAAAACCACTGAGAAGAATGTGAGCAATAGGTTTTCTGAGTTCCCATTCTTTTTTTTTTAATTTTTAAAACTTTTATTATTATTATTATTATTATTATTATTATTATTATTATTAATTTATTCTTGTTACATCTCAATGGTTATCCCATCCCTTGTATCCTCCCATTCTTCCCTCCCTCCCATTTTCCCCTTATTCCTCTCCCCTATGACTGTTCCTGAGAGGGATTACCTCCCCCTGTATATGCTCATAGGGTATCAAGTCTCTTCTTGGTAACCTGCTGTCCTTCCTCTGAGTGCCACCAGGTCTCCCCCTCCAGGAGACATGGTCAAATGTGAGGCACCAGAGTACGTGAGAAAGTCATATCCCACTCTCCACTCAAGTATGGAGAATGTTCTGACCATTGGCTAGATCTGGGTAGGGGTTTAAATTTTACCGCCTGTATTGTCCTTGGCTGGTGCCTTAGTTTGAGCTGGACCCCTGTGCCCAAATCTGCCTATCATAATGTTCTACTTGTAGGTTTCTAGGACCCTCTGGATCCTTCTACTTTGCATTTCTCCCATGCTTCTCTCATCTAGAGTCCCAATAGGATGTCCTCCCCTCTGTTCCAGTTTCCTGGTAAGTGAAGGCTTTTGTGGGACATGCCCCTTGGACTAGTATGCAAATATAAGTGAGTATACACCATTTATCTATCTGGTGCTATCTCAGAAAACTGGGAATAGGGCTTCCTCAAGACCCAGCTATTCCATTTTTTGGAATATACCCAGAAAATGCTCCAACACACAACAAGAAAATTTGCTCAACCATGTTCATAGCAGCCTTATTCATAATAGCCAGATCAAGGAAACAGCCTAAGTGTCCCTCAGTAGAAGAATGGATAAAGAAACTGTGGTACATATACACTATGGAATACTACTCAGCTATTAAAAACAAGGAATTCCTGAAATTTGTGGACAAATGGATTGAGCTAGAAATGATCATAATGAGTGAGTAACCCAGTAGCAGAAAGACATAAGTTCCCATTCTTTATTATCTTTTATTGTGCTTCATATGTCCTAACTTGATTTTGCACAACTAAGCACATTCTTTTTTAAAAATTTAATTTATTATAATTTATTCAGATTATATCTTGACTGTTATCCCATCCTTGTATTTTCTTGTTCCCATGCTCCCTCCCTCTTCTGCCTCATTGCCTTCTGCTAGACCTCTGACAGAAGGTGACCTCCTCCCCCACCATATGACCACAGACTACCAAGTCTCATCCAGATGGCTTGCTCCCTCTTCCTCTGTGTGCCCAGAATCCAGCTGCATGGCCTAGGATTGGTCCCAGTCCCCCTGCTGGGTGGAGTATCTCAGAGGACATGTTGGCCTAATATCCATTTATAAGTGAGTATATACTATGCATGTCTTTCCAGCTCTGGTTTACCTTTTCTAGTTCCACCCATGTGCCTGCAAATTTCAAAATTTCCCTGTTTTTAATAGCTGAGTACTATTCCATTGAGTAAATTTACAACAGTCTATTTTCCATTATTCAGCTGAGGGACATCTTTAGGTTGTTTCCAGGTTCTGGCTACTACAAATAAAGCTACTATTAACAGAGTTAAGCAAATGTTCTTGTTCTATGGTGGAGCATCTTCCTGGTATGTGCCCAGAAGTGATATTGCTGGGCCTTTTTGTAGCACTATTCCTAATTTTCTAAGAAAGTGACAGATTGATTTCGATATTGGTTGTACAAGTTTGTGTTCCCATCAGCAATAGAGGAGTGTGCTCCTTCCTGACATCCTACCAGCATGTGGTATCACTTGAATTTTTAACGTAGCTAATCTGGTAGGTGTAAGATTGAATCTCATGGTTGTTTTGATTTCCATTTCCTTGATAACTAAGGATGTTGAACATTTATTTTGGTGTTTCTAGGCCATTCAGTGTTCCTCTGTAGAGATTTATCCGTTTATCTCTCTACCTCATTGTTTAATTGCACAATTTGATTTGGTAGTGTTTAATATCTTGAGTTATTTTTATACTTTGGATATTAGCCCGAAACCCTTTGTTGGACATAAGGTTGTTGAAGCTCTTTTCCCAGTCTGTTCTGTTGACAATGTCCTTTGCCTTACAGAAACTTTTCTGATTCATGTTTCATGTTTCTGTCCCATTTGTTAATTATTGATCTTAGAGCCTGAGCTGTAGGTATTTGTTCTGTTCATGAAGTTGTCTCCTATACCAATGAGTTCAAGGTTCATACCCTGTTATTCTTTTAACAGATTTAGTGTGTCTGGCTCTATGATGAAGTTTTTAATACTCTTAGACTTGATTTTTGTGTAAGGTGAAAAATATGGATCTTCTCATTTTTCTACTTGTAGACATCCAGTTAGATCAGCACCATTCACTGATGATGCTGTCTTTCTTTTATTGTATGGAGTTAGTTTCTTTGTCAAAAATCAAGTATGTGGGTTTTTGGGGGGTCTTCAATTTGATTCCATTGATCAACAAGACTATTTCTATTCCAGAAACATTCTATTTTTATTGTTTTTGCTCTCATCTTAATATCAGGGATGGAGATTCCTCTCAAAGACCTTTTATTGTACAAGATTGTTTTAGCTATTTTGTGTTTTTTGTCTTTCCATATGAAGTTAAGAATTAATATTTCAAGTTCTGTAAAGATTTGTGTAGGTATTTTTATAAGGATTGCATTGAATCTGTAGATTGCTTTTGGTAAGATGGCCATTTCTAGTATGGCCATTTTCCTAAACACAAGCATGGTTGATCTTTCCATCTTCTGATATCTTCATCAGTTTCTTCAGAGATTTGAAGGTTTTTTTTTCATACAAGTCTTTCACTTGCCTGATTAGAGTTATACCAACATACTTTGTATTAATGTCAAAGCTATAGTTTCTCTAAAATATTTCTCAGTCTCTTTGTCATTTGTATACAGGAGGGCTACTGATTTTTTTTAAACTAATCTTGTATCTGTGCACTTTGCTGAAGGTGCTCATCAGCTGTATCATTTATACAGTGGTATTTTGGGATTCATGTACACTATCATATCATCTGTGAATAATGATACTTTGACTTCCTCCTTTCTAATGTGGAGTCTCTTGATCTCCTTTTGTTGTCTCATTGCTTTAGCTAGAACTTCAAGTACTATACTGAAGAGATAATGGAGAGAGTGGGAAACCTTTTCTAGTCGCTGACCTTACTGGAATTTCTTTGAGTTCCTCTCCATTTAATTTAATGTTGGTTATTGGCTTGTTGTATATAGCCTTTATTATGTTTAGGTGTGTGCCTTGTAATCCTGATCTCTTCAAGACTTTAAACATGAATGGCTGTTGGATTTTTGTCAGCATCTAAGGAGATGGTCATGTGGTTTTTTTTTTTTCTTCCAGTTTGCTTATATGGTGGATTACTTGATGGATTTCCATATATTAAACTATCCCTGTATGCCTGGGTTAAAGCCTACTTTGTCATGCTGAATGATATATTTGATGTGTTCTTAGATTCAGTTCAAGAGTATTTTATTGAGTATTTTTGCTCCAATGTTCATAAGAGAAATTGGTTTGAAATTCTTTCTTCATTAGGTCCTTGTGAGGTATTAGGTATCAACTTTGAAGGTCTGGTAGAATTATTCACTGAAACCATCTGGCCCTGGTATTTTTGTGGTTGTGGGACTTTTGATGACTACTTCTATTTTTTCAGGAGATAGAGGATTATTTAATTTTCTTAATAGGAGACTTCAACACTCCCCTCTCACCAAAGGCTAGATCAGGAAACAGAAGCCAAACCGAGATAACAGATGCTATGAACCAAATTTACTTCACAGATATCTATGGAACTTTTCACCCAAACACAACAGATTACAAATTCTTCTCAGCACCTCATGGAGCCATCTCCTGACTTTACGATATAGTTGATCACAAAGCAAGGGTCAAGAGATACAAGAAGATTGAAATAATACCTTGTATCCTATCAGACCACTATGGAATAAAGCTGAACCTCAACAACAATAGATATAACAAAAAGCCCATACACACACATGGAAACTGAACAAGTCTCTATTCAATAATAACTGGGTCAGAGAAGAAATAAAGAAATTAGTGACTTCTTAAAATTCAATACAAACAAAGGTACAACATACCCAAACCTCTGGTATACAATGAAAGCAGTGCTACGAAAAAAATTCATAGTACTTGGTGCCTTCTTAAATAGATTGGAAATATCTCATATAAGAAACTTAATGGAACATCTGGAAGTGGTAGGAAAATGAGGCAGACATCTAAAAGGAGTTGATAGCTAGAGATAATCAAACTCTAGGCTGAAATAAATAAATTGAAAAAAGGAATAGTTCAATAAATCAAGGTATCAAAGAACTGGTTCTTTGAGAAAATCAACAAGATAGACAAACTGTTAGCCAAACTAACTAAAAGGGGGAGAGTCACTATCCAAATCAGAAACATAAAGGAAGACATAAAAACAGATATGAAAGAAATCTAAAGAATCATTAGGTCTTACTTCAAAAGCCTATATGCCTTATAATTTGAAAATCTAAATGAAATTGACAATTTTCTTGATAGATTCCACTTACCAAAGTTGAATTAAGTGCTTTCTTTTAAGCAGAAAAAAAATTTATTTAATAAATTTATTCAGATTACAACTCAATTGTTATTCCATCATGTGTATGCTCCCGTTCCTCCCTCACTCCCAGTTTTAACCTGTTCCCCTCCCCTAGGTCTATGACCATGGGGGACCTCCTCCCCCATTATATTGTCATAAGCAATCCAGTCTCATCTTAGTAGCCTGTACTCTATAAAACTCTTATTTTGTCTATCTATCTATCTATCTATCATCCATCTATTTGTTAAGATAGAATTGCATGTAGCAAAACTGGCCTCAAAATTGCTATGTAGCTGAGGCTAGCCTTTAAATACAGGATACTTCTGCCTCCTCCTCTTGAGTCCTTGAATTGCAGACACACATGGTCCATCTGATAAAATTTCTATAAAGTAAACTCATTATGATTTTTTTAATTAAGTAGTCTTTTAAAGTGAGGTATCAATAATAAGAATCTCAACTGGTAAGTTTAATACTAAATCTTCTCCCATACATAATCATAATAATTTTAAATACGGTTTCAAAATTTCTCAACTATGAAACTAAAATTTACCTATAACCACCACTAAGTATGATAAAGGTAGTTAGGAAGTCATCAAATAATTGAAGACTAGTTAAGTATTTCTGACTCATTGAGGAGATTATGGTATCTGATCCCTTTGTGTTAATGACTTATATTCACTAGGGAACTATCTTTCAATCACTGACCTCAAGTATAACATTTTAAAAAATATATTGCTATATCTCAGATAGTCAATTAATCTGGATCTTCTACAACATACAGATGGAATTGGGTGCTATGAGAACTCCAATGTTCAGCCAGTAAATTTTTTCTCTTTATCTTCAAAAAATTATATATCACATAATGGAAGAATTATGTATTGAACTTTTAATGTTATTAAGTTCAAACCTAGCTAGCTGAAAAATTAAACTACAATAAAATGAGCTTGGGTCACATTTGAAAAAATTATGACAAAGGTAAATTTTTACATTTACCTTATGTAAATGGTATGCTTTCTACAGGAACGTTCCAAGGAATATGCACATTATTACAATTATTGGTATTGGTATTCAAATCTGGTAAGTAAATTGTTTGGTAGCACTGAGAAATAAGTTCCCTATGCCATTTTATTTTTCTCATATTTAGGAGACAATTATTTATTTGCAGTCGATTTTATCAAGACATAGTCATGACTCATGTTCTACCCCGTGCCCAGCCAAGATGCCCACCCACTTGCTCCTCCACACTCCCTTGTTCTGTCTCATTTCTGGCCTACTGCTCATATTTAAAGAATTATCCTTTGCCAACTTTTCCATTATTCCTCTGCCCACCTTGCTACTTCCAAAAGTAATCTGTCCTTAGCAATTTTCTTAGACTGATCAAATAAAAGATCACAACTGTAATTTACTTTTTACAAAACAGAATACAGAGGGTAGAGAAATGGCCATACTCTTGTACCCATCATCATCACACACATTCAGCACTCCCACCCATGCAATGTCCCTGATTTTTATTCTCTATGTGACTGATGGATAGATACATGCTAAAATATCTTTATTAGGTTGGACAAAAAAAAACAAAACAAATATTTTTCAAGGTTGTTTAAACCAGATGATATTTGACAACAATTTACAGATTTATTCACATAATTCTCTCTAGAGATATGCTTTTTGATATGAATTTTAAAGTTTGAAATGTATGGTGGATGTTTCAAGAAAGCAAGAAGAAGGCATACCCATGGTGATTTGTCTGGCAGCTCAGTTTCTTTGTCTCCTTTTCTCTCTTAGTAAAGATAGTTAAGGATGAACCTTAAAACTAGCAATATCTTGAAAATAAAATGGGAAAGCTCCCCTCTCTCTTAAAGAATGTAGAAATAAGTGTTAGTAATTCAGAACTGAAATTTGAGCATATTCAAGTCTATTATTGAAAGGTAGATGGGACAAATAAAACTTAGCAGAAGTACTTTCTAGGAGAAGTTTCCTTTGTATTCTATGTTACTGTGGGCATTCTCTGTAGGGAAATGAAGAACAGTGATTGACCTCAACTTTCCCACTGCTTGTTCCAGTGTCCATGACATAACTTATTTGTAAATATGACTTTCAGCAATGATTCTACCTGTCTCCTCAATTGGAATCCCATTTGATATCCCAAACTCACAGAAGTCCTAAACAATGTAAATAATTCAGCAGTCAATACCACAGCCCTGTCTTTAAACTCCAAACCAAATAATACTAAAGCTTAAAACATAAATATTGACTGAAATGCTTTCCAGGGAATATTTTTCCCTGGAAATCTAAATCTGGACTTTGTATAGATACTCACTCATGTAGACTTGAACAGTTCAGTATATGCAGGCTAATACACTGTATTGTGAATATAGGAAGATAGCTTCAGGGTAGACTTTTACTCTTTATTGAGAAAACTGGGGAACACTGTCTAAATTTTAAAAGCTTATAAAGGATATAAAAATGATCATAGGAACAGCATGGAATTATAAGAATTAGGTAGGCATTGCTCTATATATTTCAAGTTTTGTTATCAAAAGTATTTGAACTTCTATATCTTAATAATATCACTATAAACAGTGTTACTAAATATCAAAGTCATGCATATTTCTCCTATACTCCTTTAAATTGAAATTTTGCAACATGCAGTGGTATTTGTAGGGAGGTAGAGAGACTTCACATACAAAAACTACTAAGTAAGACAAATAGTAGAGATACAGCCAGTCTCCACTTGTTATCATATTCTTAATTATTATTATTGTGGTTGTTTGGTTCTTTGATTATGAAAATTAATAAAATATTAAAAAGGAAGAATGTCATAAGAATCAGGGTATTATTTCTTTTTGCTTCAAGTCACAGTAATGATTCAGGGCTATTAAAAAGACATTCAAATAAGCCATTATGACTGTGACTTGCCTTCATCATCACTTTGATGGCATTAAGTAAAGAAAGTTTCAAAAAACTGTGTCAATGTTAGTGTGGAATTAGCAACATAGCTTTAGTTGTTTTAATAAGGTAGGTTATTATAGAAAACTTGAAAAGCAATGTCAAACTAAAGGTTTGAAAACAATAGTAGATATCTTATTTCATTTCTTAGACTATCATAGGTTACTGATTTCATATTAATACAAATTGGATTTTCTTCATTATACATATTGAATGAAATGAACAAACATAAAAATATGAATTTGATGAAAATAAAATACAAATTTAGGGCAGGATAGATAGGTGTCTTAAAAGTTAAGAGCATATATATTCTACCTAATGGAGGAACCAAATTCAGTTCTCGGTTACTCCAGCTTCAAGTCATATAATACACTTTATGTCTTCCACAGACACTACACACACATGTACAGCCCCACACACATATTTAAACCCACATACATAATTAGAAAGATATCTTTTAAAATAAATAAAATATAAGTAAATATTTAATATCCATAGGACATTCACAACAAAATTTTATCAGAGTTTGAGGATAGTCACATTAAATGATAATGTTTATAATGAATCAATTTAAATTGTTCACATTTAAAGTATCATATAAACTTTTAATTAAAATATATGGATAAGTTGACAGCATTCACACATTCACATGCCTCTTCACTAAGCAAAATGTGTCCTACTGACATTTTTATCTAATCACAAAGTGTGTACACAAATTAAACAAATGCTCACTATAGTGTATTTATCCTGATAATAAAGTACACACACACACTCACACACACACACAAAGGCATAAATATGTTATGACAATCTGCTGAATTTGTTTAGTGTTGCTTGTGTGAATATGATTTCAGAGCTGACCAGTCTATATTGGATAACCAATTATGGTACTCATTCTTGTGAAAGACTAATTTTCTTTTCTTTTTCTCAGCAGTCCTTAGTTGCTCTTTGTCTAGAGTCAGGCCAAGTGAGATATTCTTCCTCGGTTAGTATGTCTGTTTGTGTCCTCATTGTATGGGTCTTATTTTGACATTATCATTGATGTTAATGTCTTTATTTTGCATTAGTTATGAGAGACACAGAAATATATAGAAGTTTGGAACATTTTATAGGAAGGAAATTTTAGGGTTTATGTATTTGTTTGTTTGTTTGTTTATCAATTCTTTGAGACAGGGTTTCTCTGCTAGGCTTGGCATTCTGGAATTCACTCTGTAGCTCAGGGAGGCAAGGAACTCAGAGATCAGCTTTCCTCTGCCTCCCGACTGCTGGGATTAAAGGCATGCACCACCACAACCTACCTAGGGTTATTTTTTTTTTAACTTAAAAAATGTAAGTAGTTATAATTTCTTAGAAAATACATAAAAGTAAATCTTAATGTTTAATCTGGTCCTCTACATTTTAAAGAGATTACTCAATGCTTCTTCAACCCAGAAATGAGCTATTATCTCAAACAGGCTAGGTGGTACACAACTCACTATATAATTTTTTTCTATTTTTAAGTAAAATTTGTTTATTTTTAATTTATTCACTTTACATCCAGATTGCAGCCCCTCCCTCATCTCCTCCCAGTCCCATTCTCCCCCGTCCTATCTCATCCTCCCTCCCCTAGTACCTAGAAAAGGGGAACCCTCCTTTTCTACCATCTGACTCCAGCCTATCAAGTCTTACTTGGACTACTTGCAACTTCTGCGGCCACCCTGCCACAGGGAAGTGATCAATGAGTGTGCAACAGAGTCCACATCAGAGGTCAGAGGCAGCCCCTACTCTTCATATTTTAGGATTATCATTTAAAAATTATTCTACTGCTACTAAATATGAGGCAAAAGAACAATATTTTTATGTCAAGTCCTTCAGTTTTTTTTTTTAATCCAGAGCCTCAAAAAATAAACTATCACTCAATCATTAAATATTGGGCCAAAATATGAATCAACCAATTCTAAATATTAGGAAATAAAAGAAGTTCAAAGAGACTGAGTAAGTGGCTCAGTGGCTCAGTTCCTGTGTATGTGTAAGCTCCATCTTAAGACTCAGAGTAAGGAGTGAGGACAGGTGGCTTATTTTACAAATTACTTATTGAAAATTACCCAAATAATTGTGCTGGAAAACACACACCTAACATTCAGGTTTAGTGTCTTGTGTACATTACTTGATACAATCTAAATGTATTTCTTTCAAATATTTTCCCTTTGTTTGTGGGGGCCAAAAAAATAATATAACTTTTTCTACACCTGATATTAAACCCAACTTGTTTTGTTATTAAATACTTAATATTGACATTTCAGAAGCTTTCATATGCTTACCTATGGTTGTATTAGCTAACATACTTGAAAAAGTATTCTATGCTACTACATATTTCACTATTTTAAAATTAATATGACATATCACATATGTAGATAGGGAAATTGATATTTGGTAGACTTTCCAATATGTTTAAATATAGGAGTCAGTAAAATTATAGGACAATATAAAATAAAACAAAACCTTGAACATAGCTAATAATGCTTTGTTAAGAGATAACACAAGAATGTTATTTCATTATTTATGAGAATCAGGTAAGTTCTACAACTATTGACAAGTAGCTTTGCTCTTCCTTAAGATGAAAGTTTTAAATATCATTTTAGGAACAATACTGTTTTCTTTGTTTCCACAATATACTAGTATATACACACAGAGACACACACAGACATGTACACAAAAACACACAGGCTTTTTTATATAAATTTATTTATTTCTTTGCTTGCTTGATTTTTGTTTGTTTATTCACTTTACATCCTGGTCGTAGCTTCATCCTTCCTCATTTACTGGTCCCATGCTCCCTCCCTTTCTCCCATTCGCTATTCCTCAGAAAAGCTCCCCTTCCCATCCACCCCAGATCATCATGTAGTATAAGGACTAATCATGTGTTCTCCTGCCCTGTAGATTGTAAGGCAGTCCTTCCAGAGAAAAGTAATTGAAAACCTGGCAACAGAGTCCATGTCAGAGAGAGCTCCCTCTCCTCTTACTTGAGGAGCCACATGAAACCTGACTTGCATATCTGCTACATCTTGGTAGGGGTAATATGTTCAGTCCATACAAGGTACTTGGTTGGTGCTTCAGTCTTAACAAGCCTTTCTGGGCTCTCGCTAGCTGTCTCCGGTGGTCTTCATGTGAAGCTCCTCTCACCTCCAGATCCTTTTCTCTTTCCCCCACTTTTCCACAATGCTCCCTATGCATCATTCAATGTTTGGCTGCCTCAGCATTTGTTTTAAAGTGCTGTTGGGTAGAGCTTTGTAGGGAGCCATGCTAAATTCAGCCATGTTAGAAATCCCTTGCTTAGGCTGCATGCTGTAACTTTTGAGTTGTTGACCTTTGCTGAAGGAGGTCTTGTGTTTAGGCTATCTTTGGATTGTTTACCTTTGAAAGTAATAGAGAAGTTCTTACAGGGAATTACCCAGAGATATAGTGAAATTCTTACAGGGAACTACTCAGAGAAATAGGTAAGTTCTTACAGGGAACTATCCAGAGAATTAAGGAAGTTCTTACAGGGAGCTATTCAGAGGATTGTATTCTTGCTTGGGGGCTAGAGGAAGTGAGATTACAATAAAGTTTATGTTATCCTTACTATATAATGTCTATTTCCCTGCATTAAAGGTAGTTTTGATCAGAAATCTCCAGACTTCACTCAATTTTCCTCATGTCTCTGTCTCCCACTTTCAAACCCCACCCCTCTTCCAGGGAACCCTGTTCGATTTGTCCTGTGGGCCTAGACAGAGTTTCTCAGAAGACAACTCTGCTAGGCTCCTGTCACCAAGTATAGCAGAGTATCTTTAATAATGTCATGAGTTGGTTTTCTCCCATGGCATTGGTTGGACATTTCCTCAATCTGTATCTATGCTATCTATATCCCTGCACATCTTGAAGGCAAGCAAACCTCTCATATCCCCTCCTCATCCCAGTCCTGGGAACCTTCTGTAAGTTAGGTCTCTAACTGGTCAGAGAGCTGCCCCCACCCACAGTTTCTCTTTTCTTTATAGGACTTTTGTCCTCCCACCCCTGCTCTCCCCATATTTCTCTGTGTTTTCTCTCCTTCCTTGTTCCATCTCATTAACCAATAACTCCGTCTATTCTATTACCCTTTCTGAGAGAGATTTAAGGAAGGTCCCTTGGATCCTCCTTACTTATCTTCCTTGTGTCTGTGAATTGTAGTATATTTATCCTATAATATATGGCTAAAATCCACTTATAAATGAGTACATACCATGTGTGTCTCTTTGAGTCTACATAAACTTACTCAGAATGATCTTTTCTAGTTTCATCCTTTTGCCTGCAAATTTCATGACTTCTTTGTTTTTAATACCTGAGCAGTATTCCATTGAGTAAATGTACCACAATTTCTTTACCCGTTTTTTGTGTGAGGGCTAACTAGGTTGTTTTCAGATTCTGGTTATTATAAATAAAGCTTCTATGAACATAGTGGAGCAATTGTCCTTGTTGTATGGCTTTTGGGTATATATATAGGAGCTCTGTGTTGAGGTAGAACTGTTGCCAGTTTTCTGACAAAGCACCAGATTAATATTCAAAGTGGTTTTACAAGTTTGCATTCCCACCAGCAATGGAGGTGTGTTTCCCTTTTGCCACAACCTCAATAGCATGAGCTGTCACTTGTGTTTTTGACCTTAGTCATTCTGACAGGTGTAAGATGGAATATCAGAGTAGACTATCATTTAATTTTATTGGCCATGTCCTTGGCCTTACAGAGATTTTCAGTGTCAAGAAGTCCCATTTATTGATTGTTTGTCTTAGACCCTTAGATGTTGGTGTTCTGTCCAGGAATTTGTCTCCTGTACCAATGGGTTAAAGGTGCTTCTCCATTTTCTCTTCTAATAGATTTAATGTATTGGGTGTTATGCTGAGGTCTTTTATTCATTTTTTCTTGAGTTTTCTCAGGGTGATATATATCGATCTATTTGTATTTTCTACATGTAGGGTTCCAGTTAAACCCGCACCATTTATTGAAGATGCTTTTTTTTCATTTTATGGTTTTTAACTCTTTTGTAAGAAAAATAAATTGTCCATAGTGTGTGGGTTTATTTCTGGGTCTTTGATTTCTTTACATTGATCAAATAGTCTATCTCTATGCCAGTACCATGCAGTTTTTATTACTGTTGCTCTGTAGTATAGCTTGATATCAGGGATCAAGATATCTCCAGAATTTCTTCTATTGTATAGGATTACTTTATCTATTCTGGATTTTTTGGGTTTTGTTTGTTTGTTTGTTTTCCCATATGAATGATGTAGTTCCAAATTTTTATGAAGGCACTTAGTTCTATAAGCTTTCCTCTAACCACTGTTTTCATTGTGTTCTGTAAGTTTGGGTATGCTTCACCTTCATTTTCGTTGAATTATAGAAAGTCTTTCATTTCTTTTTTTATTTTGTCCCTGATCCAATGGTCATTGACTAAGGCATTGTTCAGTTTCCATGAGTTTGTAGGTTTTCTGTTGTTTTTCTTGTTGTTGAGTTCCAGCTATAATCCATGATGGTCTCATAGATACAACGGGTTATTTCAATCTTCTTGTATCAGTTGAGGTTTGCTTTGTGACCATGTATACGGTCAATTTTGGATAAAGTTCCATGAAATACTGAGAGGAAGGTATATTCTTTTGTGTTTGGATGAAATGTTCTGTAGATATCTCTTAGGTCCATTTGATTCACGATGTCTATTAGTTTCATTATTTCTCTATTTAGTTCTGTCTCAATGATCTGTCCATTGGTGAGAGTGGGGTGTTTAGATCTTCCACTATTAATGTGTGGTTTTCCATATTTGATTTAAGTTTAAGTGATATTTATTTTATGAATGTGGGTGCTCTTGCATTTGGGGCTATAGAGGTTTAGAATTGAAACATAGTCTTGGTATATATTTCCTTTGATTAGTATTTGGTTGAAGGTCTATTTTATTAGATAGACTATTAGATAGAAAGTCTATACTAGAATGGCTACTCCAGATTGTTCTTGGGGTTTTGGCATGGAAAACCTTTTCCAACCCTTTAATCTGAGATAATGTCTATCTTCATTGCTGAGGTGTGTTTCATGTATGAAGCAGAATAATGGATCCTCTTTTTGTATCCATTCTGTTATCCTGTGTCATTTTATTGGGGAGCTGGGGCCATTGATGTTGAGACATATTAATGACCATTTGTGGTTAGTTCTAGTTATTTTGCTGTAGAGTGTGTATGTGGTTCCTTTCTTTTTGTTTGCAAATGTGTGGTTTTTTCCCAGTGTTATCCTGGATGTAAATAGCCTCCTTGAGTTTGGTTTTTCCTTTTAATATCTTCTGTATGGCTGGGTTTGTGGTATCATATGGCCCTGGGTTTATTTTTTGCATGGTTAAGCTGACCTTTAGCCATCTGGTTGTCTCTGGTGATAGCTAGCCTGGTAGTCTCAGGCAATTCAGGAGTAGGTACAGAGGACTGTGGCTGCACAGGCCTCCTTAGTTTGGCAGATAGATGATGCAGTTAGAACCTGAGTACTGCTCACATCTGATGGCCTAGTTTCAGGTGAGACAGGCTGGTCTAGAGTCAGCAAGGAGATGACTCTAAACTGAATGCTGCATGGGTAAACCTCTAGCTTCTTCAGCATGGCAAACAATGGGGGTTGTGTCCTCCTTACAGGTCATCTCTTTGCTGGCTTTGTCCCAGGCAGAATGAATAGATCAGGAAGCTCACAAGTGAGCTTTGACATTACAAAGTCATCTGGAGAGCTAACAGATGCTGGCTTTTCAGAATTTGATCAGCAGTGCAGTTGTTTGGTGGCCAAGCAGGGCTGTGCTCTTAACACTCATCTGGGGTCTGCCATCTTGGATCCATGCCTTGTATGCTCATTTTGTCCAGCTGGTCTCTGCAAGGGGAATAGTAGAACTGTGGATTATGGTTGGAATGCTGACCCTGGGTAGTTAGGTGCTGTCCTCAGGAAAGCAGGGGGTTCCAAGTTCTGATTGCTGGTGCAGATCACCCCTGGAACTGGAGACACTTGCTTTCTATAGGCACAATGCACAGTGTACTGAGGGATCTTGTGCATCTCCTGGACTGGACAGCTGTGGGAAGCCTTGAACTGTGTGTGTATCACCAGCTCCTGGGATGTCCAATCCCACTGGTGAAACACCAATTTTGCTGTTTTGGAGTCAGTTGTTAGATTACTCACCATAACCACAGTCTCTGGTGTTCTGCCCCTGAGATACAGTACACCTTGGCATCCACCATTTAGAAGTCTCCATACACACATTTCATTAATCAATTTTAATAATATAAATTCATTAAATGGGATTTTAAATGGATTGAAAATATAAATAATAGCAACATAAAGGTTCTGGAATAAAACAGATTTTCTATATAGTTTAAACAAAAAGATTATTTATGTAGAGTAATTGAAAAAATCTTCAATATAGCCTTGGTTACTTTACAATGAAGCGCTCCTCTTCTCTCCTGTATATTGCCTGGCCATAACGGTTTAAATAAAGCACGTGATCTCCACATTTCACACTCAAGCACACACATGTGTAGTGGATGTAAACATGTTTTTGTTTTGATCCCAAGTGTAGGATGGGGAACAGACTTGTGAGAGAACAGGTGAATGTTTATCCACATAGAAATTGAAACTTTTTATGGGTGAGGGCTTGGTTTTTGCCAGCTGAAACACTTCCTAGTACAGTATATATATATATATATATATATATATATATATATATATATATATAT
>OU015742.1:39573468-39584471 GCA_907169655.1 Acomys percivali
TATATATATATATATATATATATATATATATATATATATATATATATCCACAACAGGCAAAGAGAGCTTTTGGAGTCATTGCTCCACTTCAAGATGCTCCTAGAGAGTCTTCTCCAGGCAACTCTTTGCGGGCTCCAGGTTCCAGCTGCTGTTCCACATTCCAGTATCAACTTTGGTGAAATTGCTGGTCTGCTGAAATCCTGCCAACTATGCAAGGGGAATTGCTCTCAGGAACTGAAATCAAAAAGGCCTACTTCTCCTGTTCTCATTAGCCTCTTTTATTTCCCATCTAAGGCACATGGAATGGAAGGGAGGGATAATCATTTAAAGAACCCCAGATAAAGTAGGTTTGAAAAAGGTTAAGCCCACACACATGCACACAAATACAAAGGAGAATAGGAACATATAATATAACAAAAATGTTTGCAGAAATCTATAATACTATTCCAAGCATATGGAAAGTGTTGTTCTCTACTTTGAATATATAATCTATATATAATGAAGAAGAAATGAATGAGGACATCCAGGTAGAAATGACTCACATATGATAGCAAATGAATGAGGTTCTCAACAACTACACTTTTCATATAGACATTGAAAGTAAAATCATGAAAGAATTCCCTGTTTTGAATGGTAGAAACTGACCACATTACCTCTAACTTCATGAAGATACAGAAAAATTACTAAACACAAAGTGCAAGATTATATTTCAAAGCATGAGCTTGATAAATTATCATGTTAATTAGCACTTTGAACTTTACAAGTAAAATTTGATTTTAATGTAATTTTAAAGAAAACATAGTCTATATTTATGTAAATTTCACTATACTCTTACTGTAACAATATCTCATGCAGTTAGACTTTGAAGAAAACTGAGGTCACTCTAACAACTACTCTTCATCTTAGCTGAGAAGATAAAAATTTGAGAAATTAAGCAAGAGAAATTTTCCAACTTGGAAAGAAAACATTACATTGTTTTCATTTGTAAATAGTATCACATGTATAGAAACCTGTGAATTGTTTCCCCAAATTTTGTTAATTACAATATCTATTGCATATTCATTTTACAAAGTTGACATAAAAATTTAGTAGTTTTTGTATACTCAAATAGTAGATTGTCTGATAAAGAAGTAAAAATCCTCCTTTATAATTGAATCATAAAGTAGAAAATATTTCCAAATCAGTCTAACAAGGAATATACAAAAGAACTATAATAAAATCAAGAAATATAGAAAACCATAAGTAGATGGAAGCATCTTGTACATATAGAGGGGGAGGAGGTGTCCCTCAGTCACAGACATAGGGGAGGAGAATAGTGTGAAAGCAGGAGAGAGGGAGGAATGGGAAGATACAAGGGATGGGATAACAATTAAGACATAATCTGAATATATTAATTTTTAAAAAGTAAAATAAGAATTAATATTATTAAATTACTTATGATATCCAAAGTAAAGTATAAATTCAGTTAATTCTATCAACCTTTCAGTGACAATTTTCATGTAAATTGAAGAAAGACTGTAATTTACTTTTACCCAATAAATACTGAAAAGTCAATGGGATCTTAAGCAAAAAGCCCAAGGCATGAAGCATCATAATATCCAAGTTTAAAATATTTTGAAGTTTTTGTAACCAAAGAAGCATAGGGTATCATAAATATAGACACAAACTATTGCAACAGCTTGGAGAAACAAAAATAAATACACACATTATAGAAAAAAAATGTCTTTAACAAAGGAACCCCAAATGCTCATTATCATAATGAAGAAACTAGCTATTCCTAATACAAAAAAATGAAATTGGGCAGAACATCATAAACTCATTTCAATTTGATTAATGCTTAATATAAGACCAAGGTAGTAATGAGACTAGAAGGAAATATTGAGGTGATATTTCAGAATAATAAAATACACTTTTATCTATGTTCCAAAAATAAGGGCTGCAAAGTCAAAGCAAAGGGGATTCTAAAGGCCTGGGATGTAATAAATATTTATAAACTGCAATCTAGTAATGAGCTCAGAGCCCAAATATATGGAGAAATTAAATAAATCTATCCTGTAGATATGAATACTCTCCTTAGAAAATGCCTAAAGATATGAGTAGAATTTTCTCCATAATAAAACATATAATTGCTTAACAGGCATATGAAAAAATTCCTAATCAATACCAATTGTCAGAGAAATTGTGCTGTTTTGTCAACTGGATACAAACTAGAGCTACATGTTAAGAATGAGTCTCAATTGACAAATTGCCTCAATGAGATTGGTCTGTAGCTATGACTACAGGAAATTTTCCTAATCAATGATTGATGCAGGAATTACCTAGCCTTCTCTAGGTGGTGCCACTCCTGGGAGGTGATTCTTTATTGTATAAGACAGCAGGCCAATTAGTACATGGCAAGTAAATCAGTAAACATTACTCAGTGGTCTCTCCTTCAATGATTGTCTCTAGGTTCCTACCCTATGTTCTGTCCAGGATGGACTAGAAGCTGAAAACCAAATATACCCTTTTATTCTTCAAGTTGCTTTTGGTCTGTGTTTTATCAAAGCTACAGAAAATCAAGATAGACCAAAAAGGCAAAATACAATGAGATATCATCTATTAGAACAGTTATTATTAAGAGGATATCTGGCTTCAAGTGATGCGAATGGTATGAAGAAAATCACAGCGACACCCCTGCCACAACTTTTGGAGTGCATTATGATGTTTCTTTAAAACCTAAGGACAGAACTAGTTTAAGAGCCTAGTCAATAAATACTGAGGCCTCTTCTTGGTAATCTGCTGTCCTTCCTCTGAGTGCCACCAGGTCTCCCCCTCCAGGGTGAAAGGGGGAGGTAATTCCCATCAGGAACAGTCATAGGGGAGGGGAATAAGGGGAAAATGGGAGGGAGTGAATAATGGGAGGATACAAGGGATGGGATAACCATTGAGATGTAACAAGAATAAATTAATAAAAAAAATTAAATAAAAATAAATAAATACTGAAGTCAAATCTTCATTTTCATTAGCAGCATTTTTTACAATGTCCAAGTTTTATATCAACCCATGTATCTACTAACAGATGAATGTTTACCTGTAGGACAAATACAAAATGAAACACTAGAGTTTCATAAAAACAACAGACTTTTGCCATTGATGATAGCGGATTGAGCAGAAGAACCTTGCTTAGTTAAAAAGGCTTAGCTAAGATAAACATCATCATTCCATGTGGAATCTATAAAAGTAGATGTCATGGAAACAAAGAATAGAATAGTGGCTTCCATATTCCTGTGAAATCAGTTTGAAAATTCAGGGGAAAAGTAGTCAAAGGCAACAACATTCAGTTAGACTCAAAACATTTGTTCAAGAGGTCTATTGTACAAAGCAAATACTATAGCTATGAACTTGTTATGTTTTTGAAAAGTATTTATTGGACCTAAAGTATTCTCACAGCAATATGATCATAGTGTATTATTTACCCTAATTTCATTATATCAGGGTACATATAATTAAATTTATCATGTTATGCACCATTAAAAAGTAAACAGGTACATATATAGAAAATTTATCATTCAATATAATAAATTAATAAAAATTATATTTTATTTTTCTGTTTGTAAAATTATGAATACTTTATTTCACATCTGCAAAAGTGAATGATGTAGATCATTATTATAAATTGCATATTTATTACAGTCATTGTAGATTGTTTATTGTTTTATTTATTGGTTACTGGAGTTTCCAGTTCCCTGAGTCAGTTTTTTCTATATAGAGTGTCTTTTACTTTGGATTGATCATTGCTATAATATTATTTTGATAATGTTTTTAATATTATCTGGCAGGGCTGTGTATATCACTCACTCAATAAAATGTTTGTCACACAACGTTAAGACCTGAATTTGGCTAATATATGCTTATGAGTGTGTATATACCAGGAGTGATTTTCTAGGTCTAGGTTACCTAACTGAGAATGATTTTTTCTAGTTCTATCCATGTGCCTGAAAATTTCAAATTTTCCTTGTTTTTGATAGCTGAGTAGAATTGTATTGTGTAAATGTACCACACTGTCTTTATCCTTTCTTCAGTTGAGAGACACAAAAGTTGTTTCCAGATTCTGACTATCATGAATAAAGGTGCTATGAGCATAATTGAGCAAATGTCTTTGTATGGTGGAGCATCTTTCCGGTATATGCCCATGAGTGGTATGGCTAGGTCTTAAGGTAGAATTCTTTCCAGTTTTCTGAGAAAGAAGCAGATTGTTTTCCAAAATTGTTGTATTAGTTTGCACTCTTACCAGAAATGGAGGAGTGCTCCCTTTTCCCTACATAATACAGGGTTGACTATACTACAATACAGAGACACATGCACCAACTAAGTACTATGAATGATATGGACTTAGACCCTCTGCTCAGATGTAGTAGCAGATATGCAGTACAGTCTCCTTGTGGGTCCCACAATATGGAGAGTAGGGACTACTTCTGACATGGACTCTGGCCCCACCATGTTGATCACTTCCCACTGCTGGGATGGCCTTGGCAGGCCACAGAGAACGTGGATACAGATTGCATAGATGAGTCTTGATAAGATGAGGTCAGATGTTAGGGGAGGAGTGCTCCTCTTTCTGAGGACTAGAGGAAGTAGGGAGAGGGTATGAGAGAGAGGGGGGCGTTGGGTGATGAAGGAGGGGGATACAATCGGAACGTAAAGTGACCAAATTTTAAAAAATAAAAATTAAAAAGTTACCTGAGTTTGGATCTACAGCATCCAAGTAAAAAATAGGCCACAGCAGGTGGCATCAATGTAAAGCTATGCATTAATGTGAAAACATTAAACATTATTTTCTAGTCTGAGACTGGAATCCATAACTAATGTCTCTCCTGAACTAACAGATAGAAAATTTATAATCCCTCATTCTTTACTGGGAAAATTCCTAGGGTCTGGCATTATTCACTCCCAGCCTGAATATTCCTACTTCATCTAGATGGACAAGCGTGTTTGCATATTTCATGTCTTACATGCGGTCTTAGACATTATAGATAAATTCTGAATAATATATTGCCAATATCCAATCACCACAGCATGGAACTATGACTTTGTTTCCTTCTCACTTTTGTCATATGGTAATTAGGGGACATTTTCTTTTTTAATTGCTTGCTCTGCTACATGTTGAAATTTTCCAGTTGAGTTAATTAATTTTCAAATTAAACTAATTCAATGAACATACTTCATTCCCATTAAACTTAGTCAGAGATTGGGGGTGTTATTGGTTTTCCCATTATTTAATCTTGTATAATTTAAACTGAATTATTTTTTTAATATCAAAGGATGGAGCACTCTAATTGTTATCTGGTTTGCACTTGATTAAGACACAACTTTTTGTTCTAGAAATCAAAAGCTGGAGTTCACAGAAAGCACATTTGTGAATTATATTTGACATTATAAAACATGTCAACTATAAGTTTCGAAGAACAGATGACAGGAGGCAGGTAATGGTGCTTGCTGAAAGATTAACAACTTGAGTTCATTCCAGATAATGCACTTAGCAGAATGGGAATGGTGATTACTGTTTATCCTCTGACTTCCACATGTGTAATCTGGTGTGTGGGCATACACACACAGACACAGACACAGACACAGACACACACACACACACACACACACACACAGACACACAGACACACACACACACAGAGAGAGAGAGAGAGAGAGAGAGAGAGAGAGAGAGAGAGAGAGAGAGGAGAGAGAACTAAATGCATTTATTAGATTGTATTTTTTTGTGATTTACATTTTTTTTCACTGATTTTTTTATTAATTTATTCTTGTTACATCTCTATGGTTATCCCATCCCTTGTATCCTCCCATTCTCCCCTCCCTCCCATTTTCCCCTTATTCCCCTCCCCTATGACTGTTCCTCAGAGGGATTACCTCCCTCTCTATATGCTCATAGGGTATCAAGTCTCTTCTCGGTGACCTGTTGTCTTTCCTCTAAGTGCCACTAGGTCTCCCCAAGTAGAACATTATGATAGGCAGATTTGGGTCAAGGGGTCCCGCTCAAACTAAGGCACTAGCCAAGGACAATACAGGCGGTAAAATTTAAACCCCTACCCTGATCTAGGCCATGGACAGGACAGTCTCCACACTTGAGTGGAGAGAGGGATTTGACTTTCTCATGTACTCTGGTGCCTCACATTAGATTGTATTTTTTAAATCAATCTCTCTCTCTCTCTCTTTCTCTCTCTCTCTCTCTCTCTCTCTCTCTCTCTCTCTCTCTCTCTCTCCCTCCCTCCCCCCCTCTCTCTCTCCCCCGTGTGTGTGTGTGTGTGTGTGTGTGTGTGTGTGTGTGTGTGTGTGTCTAGGGCTTACTACTTGGGACTGGAGTGGGGTCAATTATCCAGTAGTTCATCCTTGTGCCAGCCTCATTCTCCCAGTCTTCTTCAATCATTGCTTGTAGCTCTTCATCTCAGACTGGAG
Source organism: Acomys percivali (assembly GCA_907169655.1). NCBI lineage: Eukaryota > Metazoa > Chordata > Mammalia > Rodentia > Muridae > Acomys > Acomys percivali. The sequence continues at coordinate 39,579,916 of OU015742.1, forward strand.
CTTAGGAGACTTTTCTCATCCATGTTGGCATGTCAAACAGTACTGTTATTTTTCAAGTCTTGTTTTAGGCAACCGCATTTGTGAGATTTCATGTGTGCAGCTTCTTTGTTACATATAGAAGATGCTATCTCACAAGTTTTTCTTATGCTATTTTACTGCTGCTATGCAGCCTTACCACTTCCTTCTTGTGCTTTGTTTACTATACAATAGGCCTGCTGAGATGCTTTCTGAATCTCAGACACTCTTGGGTGTCCTAAAATAAGATTTTATACTCTTTCTTTTTCCTGTTTCAAATGTATCTCCCAACCACACATATGCTGCCTCCATCTCATTAGCTGAGTTTCAGTTTCATATATTTAATACTTAGCAACCATACTAGAAGGTACGCCCCAGGAAAGAAGAAACTATCTCTACTTATTGTTATATCTCCAGAACTTCAAATATTGCCAAATAAAAAAGGATGCTTCTCTGTAAATGACTGTTAAATAAATATTAATTTATCCTTTTGTAAATATCTGAGCCTATTCTGGATGCCAAATCCTTTAAATCAATACTGAAAAGTGAACTCTCTTCATTTAAAGGCAGCAATGTAATATAGGTAAATATTTAACACAATAACATCTGAAATAGCCCCAGAGAACTCACAGTTTGGACATAGAACATAAAGAAATCATGCTATAAATCAGGAATGAAGACGAGATACTTGGACTTTTAGTATGATAAAGACAAATTTCCTGTCTCAAACTTTCATTGGTTTCGTTTTGGTTGCCAAATTCTATCCAAAGCAAATTCTTTTTATAATGAATGGCATTTTAAACCACATTGGGTTCAGAAGATATACTGTAGAATATACATATAGAAGAGTGTCTTAAATTATAGTTGTTTTTGGACATTTCTGGATGTAAATATTTCCACTGCCAGGTAGATATCAGCATCTTATGTCACGCAGTAATCAACATCTGGTATATAGTGAGTACAATTATAGTTATAATAGATGTCAGATTTTCTCTTCTGTTAAAGATAGTTATTCAACTATTTCCCATATATATATATATATATATATATATATATATATATATATTTAATTTTACATGTAAAAGAGCAAACTGGATAAGTAGTGTCAAGATGGCATTTACCAAATTTATGGATATCAGTTTTTATCGATGACACCTAATATAAGAGTTCAAACAACCCTGATATTCACCTGCAGTTTATCAATAAAACGATGTCATGGAAAGTAAATGAATAAACGTGCATTATTTTCATAGTCATCATCACCAAAAAATGTTGTGTCTGAGGAATATATTTTATACTTTTATTTTATTACACATGTATAAAACAAACTACATACAGCAGGGAGAACCATGTGATAATCATGAGAATAATGAGTTCATGTTACATTCATAGTGAATTGGCCATCTGCATTTGTCCCGTTTGAAGTAAGTATCTTTCCTGTCTTGTTGGGTCTAAATTTCTGAATGACATCCAATATCTAGTCTATCTCAACTCTAATAGCTTAACTTCTTTATCTTATCTTGTCCCCTAATCAATGAAGCTTGGTTGTAAAACTATACTATCTTGTCTTCAATGTCCCTCAGAGACTTGAGAAGGAATAAAACTTAAATTCCTGAGTGAACCAGCAGAGTAGGTTAGCAGCTTCCAAAATGTACAAATTGACTTAAGACAGTTTACTGCCTGACTTGTCACCCAATACACTTTATAAAGTTGGAGCCTCATCTTCAGCTTTCTGGACTAATATCTCTGCCAGACTTGTTGGCAGGGCAGGAACTATTGAGGAACTGATTACTCTGACTTGGCAGAGTGTGGCTGTCTACTCTGCCTGCATCTAAGTTGCCCATTTTTAGGCAGATTCTGTTTGTGGCAGGAACGAGGACATTTTGTCCAATGGTTGGTTTGCCACCTCTGAAACCATCTCTATAAGGAGGTTCTTTGAATTCATCATCTTCTTTGAGTTTGGCTGGGTGTTGTCATGAGTTAACTTGTTTGTTGTTGAAGAAATTTAGGATTGTAATAACAACTTTAAATGCCATATTCTGTGTGTCTCTGAGGCTTTTGAAGAACTTATTCAACTAATTTACCACTTATATTGATAGAATCATATCTATCTGTTAGACTTAAGATATATATTCTTGTGTTAAATTCTACCAAGTTTTTGACATGCTCATGTTTTGTATCAGTATACTAAATTCTACAGCAATGACTTAGACATAACCTTCATTATAAGTAACATTTAAGGCCTTGAGTTAAAAAGTAGGTTCAATCATCTGGCTTTTGTTCTATCCTCCCTCTATGTTCCTAAATCTACCTTTCTTTCCTTTCAGCTCCCATCTCCTTGCCTACATATGCAAGATAAAGGCAAAGAGAGACACTCCTGTGTTTCCCCTAATTTTTTCTCTGTATAAGACCAATAATGACTTATGATCACCTCCCAATGAGAATAAGCATTTGTAGATCAAGCAAGCAAACAGTAACCTATACAACCCCTCCCCTTTTGAGAGAATTGGACATCATTTTCTTAAGGTTTCTTCAGGTTCAATTGGGGCAAATAATACCTTGGAATGGTCCCCCCCCAAAAAAAATTGGAGAGAATGGTTAAGCAATCTAGTGATTGCATTTGTGGTTTATTTTCTAAATGTTGAGAGATTACAGGCTTAGTAGGAGATTGAAATAGTGGTCCAAATTGGATCAGAAGTTTTCTACAATGTTGTCCAGGAAGCTGTCCAAATCTGATGGATAAAAGTAACAGAATCATCCAGGACTGGAACTAGGAGGATGCAGGATGTCAGTGTCCATCGTGCTGGGAGGAATGATTCCTGTCAGGTCTGATTCAGCTGGTTATTTTGTTCTGAAAACATAATTTCTCAAAAGCATTATACAGTTCTAATGTTATAATTGTACAAGGTGTGCGGAATGCACAGAACAATTAAAGCTAGTTTTCTGGTCATTGTATGGGTCAACATAAGGCATTTGCAAATCTTCTTTCATTCCTTATTAGTAGTGACCTCTAATACTAAGTCACAGAGAATCTGTGGTCAACATGAGGCCTCTCTATGACTTTACATTTATATCTCTGCCACTCTCAGATCTATTCCCATATAGTGGGATTAGGAATATAAATTACCTGCTTGTTCTGTAGTTTGAGTTCTTTACATCTCAATTGTAGCCCCCTCTCTCATCCCCTCTCAATTCCAAACCCTCCCTCATCTACCCCAATCCCATCTCCTCTCTCATCCCCTTTCCCTCCCTCCCCTAGTCATTAGATAGGGGAGCTCTCCTTCCCTTACTTCTGACCTTAGTTTATCTAGTATCCCCTGTACTACATATGATCTCTTCCTCTGTGGCCTGACAGGGCCACCCTTCACTTTCAGGACTCTGTCCAATGTCCAGCTTTAAGTCTCTGTAACTGTCCCTATACCCTGCTGGGTGGAGTATCTCCTAGGATGTCTATGTTGGCTTAAAGTCCACATATGAGTGAATATATGCTACGTGTGTCTTTTTGGGTCTGGGTTATCTCACTTAGGATGATCATTTCTAATTCCATCCATTTGCCAGCAAAACTCAAGATTTCCTTGTTCTCAATAGCTGGATAGTATTCCATTGTGTGGATGTACTACAGTTGTTTTTTTTTTATCCATTCTTCAATTGAGGGACATCTTGGTTATTTCCAGGTTCTGGCTATTATGAATAAGGCTGCTATGAAAATAGTTGCACAAATATCTTTGTTGCATGGTGGGGCATCTTTCAGGTATATGTCCTTGAGTGATATAGCTGGGTCTTGGGGTAGAGCTATTCCCAACTTTCTGAGAAAGCACCATATTCCTTTCCAGAGTGGTTGAACAAGTTTGTACTCCCACCAGCAGTGAAGAAGTGTTCCCCTTTCACCACATCCTCTCCAACATGTGATGTCATTCGAGTAATTGATATTCGCTAATAGGATAGGTGTAAGATGGACTCTCAAGGTCATTTTGATTTGCATTTCCCTGATGAGTAGGGATGTTGAGCATTTCTTTAAGTGTTTCTCATACATTCGATATTCCTCTTTTGAGAATTCTGTTAAGTTCTATACCCCATTTTTAATTGGGTTATTTGGTTTGGTGCTGTTTAATTTCTTGAGTTCTTTATATATTTTAGAAATCAGCCCCTTGTCAGATGTAGGGTTGGTAAAGATTTTTTCCCAATATGTGGGCTGTCACTTTGTTCTGCTGACCATGTCTTCTGCCTTGCAGAAGCTTCTCAACCTCATAAGGTACCATTTATTAATTGTTAAACTGAGCAGTTGATGTTCTGTTCAGGAATTTGTCTTTTGTGCCAATGAGTTCTAGGGTCTTACCCACTTTTTCTTCTAACAGATTTAGTGTGTCTGGATTTATGTTGAGGTATTTAATCCACTTGGACGTTAGTTTCATACAGGGTGATAAATATGGATCTATTTGCATTTTTACATGTATCAGTTGGACCAGCACCATTTGTTGAAGATGCTTTCTTTTTTCCATTGTATCATTTTGGCTTCTTTGTCAAAAATCAAATGGCCATAT
>OU015742.1:39584481-39656609 GCA_907169655.1 Acomys percivali
TTTAATAGAAACTCTATTTGTCAGATATTAAAATGGATACTCCTGCTTGCTTCCTGAGACCATTTGCTTGAAAAAATTTTTTCCACCCCTAATTCTCAGGTAATGTCTATCTTTGTTGCTGAGATGTGTTTCCTGAATGCAACATTTTGAAGGATCTTGTTTTTGCATCCACATTGTGAACCTGTGCCTTTTTACTGGGGAGTTGAGGCCATTGATGTTGAGAGATATTATTGACCAATGGTTATTGGATCCTTTTATTGTGGATTTAGTGCTAATTTTGTGTGGCATTGTCTTTTTTGGTTTTGTTGATGTGCAATTATCTGTATGCTGCATTTTCTTCGATGTGGCTGATCTCATTGTGATGATATTTTCCTTCTACTATTTTCTGTAAAGTGGGGTTGGTGCTTAGATACTGTTTAAATTTGGTTTTGTCATGGGATATCTTCTTTTCTCCATCTAAGTTGATTGAGAGTTTTGCTAGAAATAGTAGCCTGGATTTGCATCTGTGGTCTCTTAGAGTCTACATAATCTCAGTCCAGGCTCTTCTGGTTTTCATAGTCTCTGATGAAAAGTCAGGTGTAATTCTGATGGGTCTACCATTATATGCTATTTTGCCTTTCTCTCTTGCAGCCTTTAATATCTTTTCTTTATTCTGCAGATTTAGTGTTTTGATTATTATGTGCTGGGAGGAATTTCTTTTCTGATCTAGCATATTTGGTGTTCTGGTAGGCCTCTTGTATGTTCAAGGATATCTTTTTATGCAGTTTGGGGAAGTTTTCTTCTATGATTTTCTTGAAGACATTTTCTGGTCCTTGGGACTTTGCATCTTCCTTTTCATCTACTTCTATAATCCTGAGGTTACGCCTTCTCATGGTATCCTTAACTTCTTGGATGCTTTGTGTCACCAATTTTTCTGTTTTAAGATTTTATTTGAGAGATTTATAAATTTCTTTTATTGTATCTTCAGCACATGAGATTCTCTCTTCTATGTGTTGGATTCTTTTAGTTATACTTGTCTGTTGGATTCCTGCTTTTTTTTTTAATTGTTCCATTTCACTGTTTTTCTCGATTTGTGATTTTTTAATATTGTCTAATTCTGTGTTCATGTTCTGAATTGTTTTATTTAATTCTTTCACATGTTTGCTTGTGGTTTCTTGTGTCTTTCTCCTGGATGGTTTCTATTCGTTTGTGTTATCCTGGCATTCTTGGAAAGATCTATTCATTTCCTCTTTATAGTTCTCAAATAGATGTATAAGCATGGTTTTGAGGTCATTTTCCTGTGACTCTGCTATAATAGGGTATCTGCTGGCTTCTGGGCTTTCTGGTGGAACCATAATGTTTTGATTTTTGTTATTAGACCTCTTATTCTTTCCTTTAGGCATCTGTTTAGAAGGCTTGGGCTTTCCGAGCTGGTGGGCTCAGGGATGAGTACTTTTGATAGGGGGCTGTTTTCTATACTGGCTTCTCGGACTCTGTCTTCCTGTATCTATATTTGTTTGAGCTCTGCCACCTAGATTCTGTGGTTTTATAGGGCTCCTCTGGCTGCTTGTTCCCCTCTGAGAGATTCACTACACAGTGGACCTATGATTTCACTGTCAGATGCTGTGTGATTTCTGTTTTGTTAATCTTTTGCTCTGTAGACAGCCCACTCTGCTTTGGTGCACTGATCTGTCCAGCAGTCTGACCTTCCCTTTCTCCTTGCCAGTTGCAGCCAGTCAGAGACAAGGCGCCTGTCCACTCTCTGTCACCACCACCGCTGGTCCTGGTCCCTTGCAGCCCCTGTTGCTTGCTACTTCCCGTATGCTGATCTCATAGATCCCCCCCCCAATCACCTCTGCTGGTAGGTTTTTTTTTATTGTTTATATATAGTAAAATAATATTTATTTCGTGAGGATTTTTCAAACATTCTTGGTCTTGTTTACCCCTCCCTCGCCCTCTCCTTCTTCTCTCCTAAATTAAGCTCTCCTCCCCATTTTTCCCTTCAACATATGAATGGATGATGGAAACCTGGTGCCTATAATCCCTAGAATACTATTCAGCTGTACAGAAAAATGAAATCAGGAATCTGCTGATGTTTTGTTCCCTGCGGCCTACCTCAACAAGTGCCGCTGGTGTCACTGGCTCTGCCGCTGCTGTCATTGGCTCTGCCGGGATTATGGATGGTCTGTTCCCCTGGGGGTTCATGCTTTTTCCCGTGATCGGAGGTGCACATGATTGTCCCTAGTTTGTTCCTTGTGCACTATGGTTTCTTGCGCTGTAGTGGGGTGGGGAGCTTGGTGTTCCTGCTTAAGAAATAAGTTCAATTTTCTGATTTGATTTCTCTGGTTTCTAAACAAGGGCCACACAGCTCGCCGCCATTTTTTTTAAATTAATTTATTCTTGTTACATCTCTATGGTTATCCCATCCCTTGTATCCTCCCATTCTCCCCTCCCTCCCATTTTCCCCTTATTCCTCTCCCCTATGACTGTTCCTCAGAGGGATTACCTCCCTCTGTATATGCTCATAGGGTATCAAGTCTCTTCTCAGTGACCTGCTGTCCTTCCTCTGAGTGCCACTAGGTCTCCCCCCGCCAGGGGACATAGTCAGATGTGAGGCACCAGAGTACTTGAGAAAGTCAAATCCCTCTCTCCACTCAAGTGTGGAGACTGTCCTGTCCATGGGCTAGATCAGGGTAGGGGTTTAAATTTTACCGCCTGTATTGTCCTTGGCTAGGGCCTTAGTTTGAGCGGGACCCCTTGACCCAAATCTGCCTATCATAATGTTCTACTTGTAGGTTTCTAGAACCCACTGGATCCTTTTACATTGCTATTCACCCATTGTTCTCTCATCTAGAGTCCCAATAGGATGTCCTCCCCTCGGTCCCAGTTTCCTGGTAAGGGAAGGCTTTCATGGGACATGTCCATTGGGCTAGTATGCAGATATAAGTGAGTATATACCATTTGAGTCTTTCTGCTTCTGGGTTAACTCACTCATTATGATCATCTCTAGGTCAATCCATTTGTCCACAAATTTCGGGAATTCCTTGTTTTTAATAGCTGAGTAGTATTCCATAGTGTATATGTACCACAGTTTCTTTATCCATTCTTCTACTGAGGGACATTCCTGTGGTATGGTTAATCAGAAGGAATACAGACAGCAAAAGGCAATCAAAAGAGAGTAAACATATATGTATATGTACAAATATATAAATATATTAATACATATATGTGCATATACATACATAAATACATAACACAGCATACAAGTGCATATATATGTATATATAGTGAATTTTCCATCTGCAACTACAAAGTAAGGCACCTTTTATTTATATGTATATTCATGTGAACAGAGAAATCTACTTTAACATAACTGAGAACTGTCTTCACACCATGGGGAAGCACCCAGTAGAGAGTAAGCATTTTTAGGCCTGATTCTGACTGCTCTCCTGTAGTATTGCCATGCTGTCATCCAGCCACATGTGCCTTCTGATGCAGATCAGCATGCATATGCATAGCCATATGTTTCTTCCTTATGAGGCTCTTCATCTCCTCCTTCCCATCCCATTCCTTGTATTCCACACATTGTATTTCACTCATTGCACCGTTAGCCAAACATAAGAAAAACTGTTGCTCTCCAGAGGGAAACAGAAGTGCCTGGGACATGTGAGGCTTGATCTATTCTGACCTTATATGCTAGGATTGTGTTTCTGACTGACTTCTCTGACATCTCTTGTCATCAGAAAGGATAAATTGGTGTTTTTCTCTGCTTTGTGAGTTGCAGTGTAGGCTGAAGTTCTTTGCCACCCCTTCACTTTTCAAATGAATTAAGGTTCTTAGAATAACCTAGAGGAATTGAGTTTTACATGTGTTCCTAGCAGCTTTGTCTGCAATGTAGGTGATCTAAACTGCTAGGACACCCAAGAGAGTGCTAGTGAGAAATGCCATCTGACTCATCATCACCCATAAGCTCCAAGTGTGAAATGTAGGGTGGGCTCTAGTGGGCAGGAAACGAGACAAAATAGAAATGTGAAAAGCCATGGAGACATCTCTCTTCCTCCAGGTCAAGAAAAACTACATAAAGATTTAAGTAATAAATTACACTGTCTTCTCTTGAAGGAACATCACTCAGGAAATACCACTGCCCTTTAGGACAAAATGCCATGTGGGTTTACAGGAAAAGGAAACTTCTGGGAGGGACACTAAGTGGTGAGTAATGGCTCATAGGTTTGTGTCAAAATTCTCAGTTGACATTAAGAGTGCAAAATGTGTCTATATAATTTTTAGAGAAAAACATAAAATAAAATATGGTTTTCATTATATATAATAATAAATTTTTATAGCAAAGTGACAATTATTTTTTTTCCTTTTTTCTGTGCTTTTGTTCTTAACTTAGGTTTGTGCATATTACCGGATGCTTAATATTACACTAAAAAACAAATAATAAATCATTGAATATTAGCATACATTTTATCATTTTAATTTTGTGAAATGGCATTTTAAAGAAAATTTAAAGATATTCACTATTTTTAAAAAACCCTAAAATGACATAATTTAGATTTTCCACCTTATACATACAACTGTATATTTATCTTACAATAACATTAGAAGTGATGCATAGAATTATTTCAATTGTTTCAGTGCTAAATATTGGATTAAAGTGTTTTGCATAATAGACAGGGATCTGCCATGGAATATGCCCTTAATTCTATTTTACTTGACATACACATATAAATTGGCATTCTATCATCTTGATGAATAATAAAAGGCTGAAAAACAGAACTATGTAGTGTCCTTTATTTTCCTTTCTATGTGACTTTGTTAGACTTAGTGGTTGACTAACACAGAGAGGTTTTAGGATATTATTCAACATTCTTAAAGGAGGAAGTAATGTGTTATGACCTGAGTCATGTTTAACCATGCTATGTTAAGTGCAATGAGCTAGAGAAAGCCAAAAAAAACTATGACTTCATTGATATGACAGATATGAAGTAGTCACCCATAACGTACAACAGAAAAGTTGGCCAGCTTTCCAATGTGTATAAAGAATGGTCCATTCTTTAAAGATCAGCAAACTCTAGAAACCTATATAACATCCACCTGTGGAGAATCATAGCAAGTTATACATGTAAATTTTTCTAAAGGGATACCTTACATGTTAAATATCCTGGTAGGAGAAGGGACAAAGGAAGAAAGAGACTGTACAGAAATTCCATAAAAATTGATCTTTCAGCAATAAATAAAGACTCAGTAACGAGAGATCAGGTGCAACAAGCCTAGCTCTGGTAGATCCAACAAGCTATGCTCAGTCTCCTCTCCCAATACACTAATTAAGTAGACTCAGTCACCCATTCCAATACACTAATTAAATAAACATGCAATGAAAAAACACAGAGGAGATTTAATCAATATGCATTTGAAACAGGAACAGATGAGGGAATCCGGTGTCCCAAAGTTAGTGTGCAGAGCACAAAAATGACTCTTAGGCTCAAGCAGAGAAAACATTAGAACAGAAGATGGATGAAAAAGTTCAATAGTCCTGGGCAAGTTAAAGTCTGGTTTGTCATTGTCTGTTCTTTTACATTGTTGTTTAAAGCACTGTAATTGCTTACGAGCCCAAGCTGATTCTCATGGTCCAGGTGTTGGGTTGCCACTATAGATAATTGCCCTCTTATGGGGCATGTCCTATCTTGTGAGGCCCTCATGCTCCTGGAATCCAAGGTTACTGCTGGAATCTGAGGTGGCTGGAGGTTTAGGTCCATGACTGGAGCATTCAGGTACACATTGATAGTCTGGAAGAAGGCACTGCAACAAGATGAAAAATGATGTCGTTATCCGTATCTTTGTTCTTTCTGTTGTGAAAGGGAATGAGCTGTTAGGTACTACAGGTTCCTAGATATATGTAGGTAAACAGGTGTCCCAAGGAGGTAGCAAGGCAAAACAAAGATGGAAAAAACAGGCCTTCATTCTGCTCTCAGATATCTTAGGACTCAATGCTTTTCAGAAGGGCAGCCTCTATAGTGTCTGCTACAAGGTCTGTATCATATGGAGAGTGTTAGCAGATGAATACATGAACCAAGTATTATGAAGACACCTTCCTGAGATATTGAAGGCATATTATCAAAAGATTTCTATGCTGTAGAACACATTTTCTTTAATAATGAGTCACAAGATTTCAGGGATTGCTTGAAGACAGCATATGGCACAGCTAACTGTCTGAAGCAGTCTGAACTAGACCCACTGGGCCTGGCATACGGAATATGTTCTCAGAGAGTGAACTGAGTGCACTGAGCTTGATGTAAAGATTGATAAGAGAAATCTGATGTGATGCCATCAGGTACAAAGATCATGTTTTTATGCTAACCCAATAAAAAAAATAAATGACTGGAAGAGAAAAAAGAGTAATTTCTTTAGCTCTCATGATAAATTTTAGTTTTAAAAATTATATGAGGCCAGAACGATATGTCTATTAAGGTATCTTTGGTTAATAAAATAGCAAGAGTTGGATATGGATAACTTTTAAGTTTTCATCTATATCTATATCTATATCTATATCTATATCTATATCTATATCTATATCTATATATCTTGTGTTTATACATCAAAATTCCAAGAGTAGATGTTAAAGTTTTTACTTATTATTATAGTGAATACTTCCATTTATGATGCTTATAGGCATTTATGCTATGTTGTATTGTGGAAATCAGAGGACAACTTTGTGGAATTGGTTCTCTTTTTCCACCTTTTATAAAATGTAAATAGTTTTTAAACTGTTAGAGATTATAACTAAATAATTTAACCCTTCCCTTTTCTCCTTCCATACCCTCCATGAAATCCCACTCTTTTCTTTCAAACTCATGACTTCTTCTTTACTTCTGTATGTATACATATATATATAATTTTATATCCAATTATGTATGAGAAATATATGTATATATAAATTATAAATGTATATATTAATTAATAAGTATGTTAATGTAACATTACATACAAAGTGAAAGAGAGAAGACCTTTTCAGAAAGAAGTGATGGATATTCAAAATTCTAGAGACAAGAAACTGTGTCAGCCTGGTGTTTTCAAGAAAGGCAAAAGACTTAGTATAACTGTAGTTCAGAGGGGAATGCCAAAGTCAAGGGAAAAACAAAGAACTCTGAGCATGAGGCACAGGAATAGCTAGGGTGTGATGAAGTCCAAGAGAATCTTATGTTTCACTACTGCAGTTCTCAACCTTCCTAATGTTGCTACTCTTACCATAGTTCCTCATGTTGCCATGACCCCAACCATAAAATTATTTGTTGCTACTTCATAACTTTAAGTTTTGCTACTATTATGAATCATAATGTAAATACCTAATATGTAGTATATCTAATATGCCCACAGTGAAAAGGTCATTAGACCCCCCCAAAGGGATCACAGACAATAGGTTGAGAACACCTCACTTAGAGTGCCCTAAAAATCAGTGAAGATCTAACCAGGAAGATTACCTCATATTCATTTGTGAAAATGTTTTCAATGACCTTGAAACAACAAGTCTGCCTAATGTTGGGCAAGTTTAGACACAGGCAGAATTGATGGTGAAACTCTGCCAAGACAGGGTAAGCAAGTCCTCAATAGTTCCTGCCTCACAAATATGTCTGTCAGATATATTGGGCCAGAAGGCTGAAGATGATGATCCAACGTTATAGAGACTGTCGGGTGACTCTTCAGGCAGTAAACTGTCTTGGTCATTTTTTTTTTCATTTTGGAAGCTGCTAACCCACACTCTCAGTTCACACAGGTATTTAAGTTTTATCCCTTCTTAAGTCTCTGATGAGTTTGAAGACCAGATAGTTTAGTCTTTCAAGTGAGCTAGTAGGTTAGGGGTTAATATGTTTATAGATCAAGATAGATGTTTTAAGTTAATAGAGATAAGATATGATAGATATTAATCTCCATTCAGAAAGTTTGGCCCAACAAGATAGGAAAGATGTTTACTTCAATTTTGCCAAATATAAATGGCCAAATCATTATGAATGTAACATTTATATAATTCCTGATTGCCTCATGGTTCTTCCTGCTGTATGTAGTTTATTTTATTCATGTGTAATAATATAAATGTATATGTTAAAAAAGAAACATAATTAAAAAATTTTTAAAGAAACAACAGTTCTAAAGTGCTTGATCAATGGAATCAAATCAAAGACCCAGAAATAATCCAATACACCTACAGATACTTGACTTTTGACAAAGGAGCCAAAATTATACATTTTTTTAAAAAGTGTCTTAAACAAATGGTCTCCATGTAGAAAAATGCAAACAGATCCATATTATCACTCTTCACAAAAATTAAGTACAAATGGTTCAAATACCTCACCAAAACACCAGATACAGTAAATCTATTAGAAGAAAAAGTGTAGAAGAGCATTGACCTCATTAGCATAGGACACAGCTTTGTACATAGAACTCCAACAGCTCAGGCTTTAAGATTAACAATTAATAAATGAGACTTCTTGAAAGTGAAAAGTTTCTGTAAGGCAAAAGACACTGTCAGTAAAAAAAAAAAAAAAAAAGAAAAAATGACAGGCTACAAATTGGGAAAAGATATTCACCAATCCTACATCTGACAAAGGGATAATATACAAAATATATAAAGAACTCAAAACATTATACACCAACAAACAAAATCCAATTTAAGCACAGATACCTAAGATACAAATCTAACATCCACATATGAAAGTGTTTATCTTTCTGGGTCTTGGTTACCTCACTCAGAATCAGAATGACAACTTTCACTTTCATCATTTATCAGAGAATTTCTTAGACTAATGGTAGAAAAATATTTCTCTCATATAGTATAAGGCATAATATAAAAAGCCTCTTTCTTGTGGAGACACTTTTCTTAAGTTATTAGTCAGTACTGTCTCCTAGGAGCTCCATGTAAACACTATCTATGGTCTTATTTACCTTTCAGAACTTGAAGGTAAGAAGACATTGTTGTTGAAGACAACACAAATTTGAGTAAAGGACATGAAGAAATCAAGATTGTACTGGCCACTCAACTTCATTACAACTCACAAATTTGGTAGTGCTTGAAAGTACTATGTGCATTATTGGGGAAGAAAATAATCAAAACCTTGGATAACTGTGAACCCTATGAGCTACAGTAATGGTGGGCTTGGTGTAATATGCACATTAGTGCAAGAGTAACATGAATACTATGGGAGTAATTGTCTGCTTTCTGATTGGATTTAAGGCTCACTCTATGATACAGAACTCATCCTTGGTACTATTAAATGGCCTAAAAACACTCTGTCTAGATTATAGTCCCCTTTTAGTTAGCTTAATACTGTTACCTATTGAATGGACATAGTGTTAATCTGTCCCTATATTTTTATCTTTATAACCATAGATAAGTAAATCTAATCTAATGAAAAAGAATTTTTACAATAAATGATGATTAATACAGAGACTCACAACTGCTCATCATACATAGAGTAAACAAACAAACAAAACAAACAAACAAAATTGTAGAATTCTCAGCGCTAAATAGGACATCTATATCATACCCTTTTCCCTTAACACTCAGAGAGCAAGGTGGAAGAGGAGACATAATGATTGTAATATCAGTGTCAGTAGACATCTGCAGTAATAGAGTATCTGATGGACATGATATAGCCATTGCACACATGAACTCATAGCTAGTGTGATAGCATGCATAAGATAAAGCCATACAAAATGCCACTATGGGTACTGGCGGAGCTCATCAAGTCCTGCCCCAGCTAAGGACCTATTTGGATTCGGTGGCTGCTGGGGGAAGGATAGTAATTTTTGTCAGGAGAGCAGCTAGTGCTCTACCAATGCTCTGGTGGATTTTCCTATACTCATGAATATATAGCACATACTAAATGGACTCATTTTTAAAGACAATATACAAAGTTTGGAGGAAACAGTGGTGGTGGTCATTGAAATAGAAGATGAATTGGAAAGGAGGGAATTGAGGATAGATTAGGTAAAAAAACTGTAAGAGTTTATGAAATTCTTAAATAATGAAACCATTTGAAATAAAGGAAAAGAATTACAAAAAGAGTATCTAACTGAGGAAAGGCAGAACAGCAGACAGTTGGAAGTCAAATACTTTGTGTGAGAAGAAAAGCACACAAAAAAGTGTAGTGTCAGAGAAAGCCTTTTGTGGAGTGAGTGTTTTCAGAAGAATTTGTTTTAATGGCAGCTTGGACCATAATCACATTTCCAATGTCAGTTTCCATAAAAGAGACACAGTCTTCTGTACTTTTTCCTGTTCATGATGTTTATTATTTCAAAGCCCAGGAAGAATGGTTTTCTACATCCTCTAATGTTTCAGCAACTTGGGGGACAGATAAGTTACCCCATTTAATAGCCTTATCAAGACACAATAAGAGGAGGAAAGGGGATCAAAGAATCTTGTCACATTATTTTCATAACTCTATATGAAATTCTTATTAGTTTTTTTTTTAACAAATTGAATTCCGAAGTAACTATTTCTTTTTTCTCCACTTACTCACTTTATACCCTGACTGCTGTCCCTTCCCTATTCTGCCCCCAGTCCTATCGTCACACATCCTTTTCCCCATCCTCCCTTCCCCTTTGCCTTACAGATGGGCATCTTACCCCCACCCATGGCTACCAACCTGCCATGGCATCAAGTCACAGTGGACTAAGTGCATTCTCTTCACTGAGGCCAGACAAGGAAGCCCAGCAAGGGGAAAGGGGTCCAAGGGCAGGCAATAGAGTTGGACACAGCCCCTGCTCCAATTGATAGGGGACCAACAGGATGACCAAGCTTCACATCTGCTTTATATGTGTAGGAGATCTAGGTCCAGCTCATGCATGCACTTTGGCTGGTAGTTCAGTCTCTGTGAGCCCTTATGGGCTGATGTTAGTTTACTCTTTAGGTCTTCTTTTGCTGCCCTTGACCACTCTGCCTCCCTTAGTGCTTCCCTCAATTCTTCCACAAGGGTCCTGTTTTCATCAGCTGTTGGGAAAATCCTCTCATAAGACATTTATGTTAGCCTTTTGTCTGTAAGAAAGGCAAAGTATCATTAATAATGTCAAGAGCTGGCTCTCTCTCATGGGGTGGCTCTCAAGTTAGGTGTGTCATTGGTTGGCCATTCACTCTATTTCTGCTCCATCTTTATTCCTGCACATCTTATAGGGAGGACAAATTTTGGATCAAACCAAATGTGGGTGGGTTTGTGTCCTTCTGTCTCTAGTGGGAGTCATGCCTAGCTACAGGAGGTGACCACTTCCAGGCTCCATATCACTTGCTTCTAGGATCACCCCCTCTAGGTCCTCCCAGAGAAGCTCCCCATTTCAGTTCTGTCTCCTAGCCCCATCCCTCATTTCTGAGCATCACTTTTATAGCTTTGTGATGAGCACCTTTTATCCACATTATGAATGGATTAAAACTACAATAACTGGTTTGTTAAGGAGGCACATTTATATGTATATGCCTTTGAGGATTAATCTGAAAAAAAAATAAAGAAAGGCCACACTGAAAAGTGATCAGTGAAGTCTTATAGGCTGATGTCTTGAAGTGAATCAAACGGGGAAAAAAGAGGTAATCTGTCAATACTGTACTTCCTCTTTCTTATGATTCTTGCTCTGCTCAGATATGAGCAAATAGTCTCATGTTCCTGTTCTGTGGATCTTCTGCCATTCATCCCTGCCATATGGAGTATATTGTCAAACTGGAAGTCAAAACACTTTCTTCCCAGAAGTTTGAGATAGTTTGTTACATCAACAAGAAAAATAATTAATTTTACACATATTAACTACAAAGCAGTCACAGTTTCTATGTACAAAAAGTAGTAATCAATTATATATTATTTAAGTTGATTATATCTAGCATATATGTGACATAAAATATGATGTAAGTCAATTATTGCACAGTACACTTGAGTATATTAAATTACATATAAATGTGTATTTATCTATATACTTACTATATACACATTTCATGGGATGCATGTGGTGAGAAAGCTCATTGGCCTTCCATTATCAACCAAGTACTGTCCAGGTGTTCGAAGATTTCTCTTTTTACCTTAGGGCTAAACAACATAGCTTCTTACCTCTCTTTTAGGCATGCTGATAGTTCCAAAAGTGGGCAGGAAACATACATAACTCTTGTCTTTTCAGTATTCTAACATATATATGAATTCCAATACATCTAAATTAATTAGACTTCTTGATACCAAAAAATCAAGATCTACTAAACAAAGTAATCTTACTCAGTTGCCCATGAGTGACAAGGAATTATTCCCTCCAATAAAAGGTTAAACTTGATTATTGAAATCTTCTACCAGGGCTTTCTCTTTAAAGGGTTTACCAAGTCTCCTAAGAGGCAAAGGTATGAAAAGGCTTAAAGTACTTCTCCGAGTTTTCTTTTTAAATAAATCCAACTAGAAAGTAATAAACTGCTAACAGAGAAAAAATATTTTTGAAAATAAACTGAGGTTGGGCAAGATGTCACCTTTTATTCCCCATTTTCTCACATCATAGAACCCAATATTGACTGGATTATACAAGGCATTAAAATATATCTTAGAAAAATATTTTATGATTTTTAGTTTAATTCAAGAGTTTCTCAAAAATATATTTGTCCTAAGAAGACTCAAGTCAGTGCAAGAATCTTTTACATTGGCAAATGATTTTTCTCCACCCATTTATAATGACTGAGATATAATTCACCTTATGCTGAACTAGAAGAAACATCAAATAATTTTTTTCTCTTAAAAAAACTTTTTATTGATTCCCTGTGAGTTTCACATTATGAACCCCAGTCTCACTCATTCCCCTTTCCCCTCATATCTGCCCTTCACTCCTGCAACCTCACTACTTGCCCCCAAACACACACAAATGAAAACAAAGCATAGAAAACATCTCATCATGGAAGCTGTAGTGTGTAACAGTGTGTCACACACTATACCCCTCTGCTTACACATCTTCACTTTCAAATATGCAATGCATTGAGTCATTGGTCTCATTTGAGGCCTTTGTCTCTGTAATACCATCAATATTAGATCCTCATGGGATTCATCCTCATTATCCTGTTGTTGCCCTGTGTTATGAAGAGCCTGCAGCTTTGGCTAAGCATGACTCGCTGTATCATGAACCTCAATCAATCGCAGATGATATAGATTTGAGGGTGGACCAACTCAGAGCCCTGGATCTGGGCGTGGGTTGTAACTGAGCTGATCACACCACCAGGGCAAGCTCTCCAGCACTGCTCTGGCTATGCTATTCAGTGCTGCCATCTGAGGAAGGAGTATCAGCTCTCTTGCTCACCTTGGTCTGGTTTGCCCACACCCACACCTCCAGAGGCAGCTCCACTGTGCTTCCTAGTCAAAGTGCTTGGCCCTCCTCACCTGAGCAACAGATTGGGGTTGGCCCTAATATTGAAGGCATAGTCGAACGTGTCCCAAAGATGTGAAAACAGGAGAGCTAGCTTAGCCCTAACAGGCTGCAGCACTTGGAAAAGTGGGTCCCAATAGGTTTTGGTAGCTGTGATGAACAGCAATGGTCTCTAATTGCCTTTTTAATTCTATATTTGTGGTACATTATTCTCATCATGATCCTTTAAAGTTACTTACCATGTTAAATGTTTCAAAGTCCTTAAATAGGTTTTCTGTGATTACCTAGTTTTCATACTGACCCCATTAAATCAGAATATTATTGCTGACTTACACTTTTTATGTGATTAGTTATTTATTAAATAGGCATTGATTATGCTCCAAATGTTCATGGTATCCCTACTAACATAAATCAATAGATCCTAAACATTCAGCCTTGCCGCAAGAGGCTGACAGTAATTTAGAAATATAAAATATTGACATCATTATTTTTATGAATATATAACAATGACAAATGAAAACCTTAATTGAATAAACATGTCAGAAAAACATATCTGAGGTGCTTATTAATATTTAAAAAATAAAATGACATTAATGAGATTTTGTGAAGTTTAATTACTTTAACAAATTTGAAGGATTAATTAACTTAAAAGGGTAAATGCTTCTGTATCTTAGGCATTGTGACAAGTATTGGAATGTCTATCCCAAAATGAAAATACATAGTAACCTTTTGACTATAGATGGTCCACAGTTAAATTTAAGACCTAATATAGATCTTAAAGCAAATTACTACTTAAATTAGGGCAAATTCTATTGACGGGTCAATATTACCATGGGTTTGCACCAATGGGGACCCTGGTTCAAATGTTAATTTAGATAGAGAGGAACAATGCAATTGAATTTATTGAGCATGACAAATTGTATCACATCATGGAGATCTAAGGTAGAAAGATTAAAAAAACCATTTTGAAAGGACAAAAGAAAATTAATGCATGAAATATAATCACTCAAACCCAACGGACTAAAATGACCAATGATTTCTCATGGTGAAGATATTTTCAATAGTAAAAAGTTTGATATCAAAATATCATATTCTAATTTCACCAATTGTTACTGATTTCACATTTACTATTAAGGTAACGAGTATCTCTAATCATTTCAAGTAGTAATTTTGCAAGAAGAAGTATTGTAGATATATGATTTTGATGTATTTGCAGTCTCACTAAAATGACACCAAGCTTGAAATAAATCCTGAGTTAATTATGATTTCTATAGTACTATCAAGCTCTGAGGAATGGTGTTATATTTCATAGACACAGTTTTACTCTATTCAAAGAAGGGTCAGCTAAAGATGAGTGTTGATGACTGAAGACCGAACACTAAACAGGATAAAACAATGTGCAATGTAGAAATAATTGGATTGCACTTCTAATTCCCCTAAAAGCTGTTGAAGAATTGGAGAATTGCACACTCATTTGAGCCATGGTGGGAAGGTATCTCCATGTACTCAAGAAGGAGATCATGGATTGGATTAAATAGAATGGAAATGCTGCAAGCCTGAAGCACGGTTCTCTCTGATGATACGAGTTTTTGTAAAAATGGACACTAATCCTTTTCTACTGAAAATAGGTGATATGCAAGCTGAAGTTACGTAGTCTTAAATAGGATAATCTTTCATTGTTATTTTCTCTATGTTTGCATAACTCAAATGATACAAAAATATAAAATGGATGTTGTTTAGTTTATGAATGATAAATTTGCTTTTGAGATATGCATAAAACCTTTAAAAGTTCATTATAAATCAAAATATCATTTGGCAAACAATTACTTATTCCTGGTAGAAATTTTAGTCAGTGTTTGCCATCTTTTCCAGTTAGATCCTTATTTGCTTTGTAGTTTTCTATTATTTTTAATTATTCACTTCTTCTTAATACTTCACTTTTCTTGATTTGAGCCGGTACCTGCTGAGTAATTCTTTTCTTCCTTCCATAATTTCACTCACTAAATAAATAATGCAGAGTTCTCTGACCTTTTATTAGCCTGTATTATTTATACATGATCATGAACTTGTTATAAATGGTTTAATTTATTTTAATTTATAATAACTTATTTAGATTACATGCTGATTGTTTTCCCCTCTCTTGCATCTTCCCATTCCCACTTTCCCTTCCTCTTCTGCCATATTCCTCTCCCCTAGACCTCTGACAAAAGGGATCCTCCTTTTCTACCATATGACCACAGCCTGTTAGGTCTCATCCAGATAGCTGGCTTCCCCTTCTTCTGTGTGCTTACTGGCCTCAACACCAAGAGTATGTGATCATATGGGGGCACTAGAGTTCATGTCAGAGGCAGTGCCTGCTCCCCCAACAACCCTGGAGAATGTACTGTCCATTAGCTACAACTGAATAAGGGGTCTAGGATCACTGCATGCATTGTTCTTTGTTGGTTCAACAGTTTGTGTAGGCCCCCTGAGTCCAGATCTACCAGCCTTCATGGTCTCCTTGTGGGGATCCTGTACAGTCTGATTCCTTCCATCCCCCCATTCTTCCATACCACTCTCAGAGCTCTGCTCAGAGTACAGCAGGGAGTCCCAGAATCTGTCTCAATCCCCCACTGACTGGAGTCTCTCAGAGGACATCTAAGTTGACATTTTCATACATGTATATACTGTGGTTTTTATAATATCAACCCATTGCCTACTCTTGTCCTTTTACCCATCCTGCCAATTCTCTTTCTTTTTTGAACTAGGAGTATTGTAGTCTCCCTTCCATACTTTTGCTTTATTGTGATCCACTGCTTTTTTTTTTTTTTTTTTTTTTAGAGTTGCTTATAAAAGTTTTTGTGAGGAATTGTACACAGGAGTATAAGCACTTTCTCACTGCTGACATCATTAAAGAAAATGCACCTCCCTCTGATCTTTCACTATGTATCAATTTTCAGGGAATAATGGCACCTGTAAGCCCTCCCTTCTGCTTGTTAAGGTTGTCACTATACATAAGTGCTGTGGGTTCAGTGTGCTGCAGCCATGTTGCATAGAAACTGTCACTCCACCACACTTCTCTGCCTTCCTTGAACTATTACATTCTCCACCACTTCTTCTTTTGATGTTCCTCCTGAGCTTTGCAGGATGTATTGTAAAATGACTATTGGATGCTATGCAATAAATGAGATCTAGTCACATACACTTTTGCTAGAGACAACCTGTATATCCTACACTCTTAGCATATATTCTGAGTAGATACTGTGATATTCATTACAAGAAAAAATATGGCTTGTGGAAAAATATTAGGAGCGATTGCATGAATTTTAGTTCCATGAGGTGCAAACAAATAATAGACTCAGTTATTATAACCAAAGAATTGTGTCCTCAAATTGTAGTCACCGAAAAGCTAGTTGAATATTCAATAAATAAAATCATACTTAAAAATTATAAATATAAAAACAAAATAAATTTCAGAAAAGGCTTGCTTACATCACTTTCAGAAATTATTAAAAAATTAGATTCATAAATTCAAACTTTGATAAAAAACAAAGTAAGATTTTTTTTATTAATTTATTCTTGTTACATCTCTATGGTTATCCCATCCCTTGTATCCTCCCATTCTCCCCTCCCTCCCATTTTCCCCTTATTCCCCTCCCCTATGACTGTTCCTCAGAGGGATTACCTCCCCATGTATATGCTCATAGGGTATCAAGTCTCTTCTCGGTGACACAAGTAGAACATTATGATAGGCAGATTTGGGCCAAGGGGTCCCACTCAAACTAAGGCACTAGCCAAGGACAATACAGGCGGTAAAATTTAAACCCCTACCCAGATCTAGCCCATGGACAGGACAGTCTCCACACTTGAGTAGAGAGAGGGATATGACTTTCTCATGTACTCTGGTGCCTCACATTCAACTATGTCCCCTGGAAGGGGAGACCTAGTGGCACTCAAAGTAAGATTTTTAAATGACTTTATTTAATGAAGGGTGGAATATAAGAGAAGACCCTTTTAGATTATTAAAAGAAATTGTAAATAAATAATGCAACTTTATCTGTGATCTTTTGTTTACTCATTAAAATTTGTAAATGTCAAAACCAAGTTTCATCATTTTTTTAGATAAATTTGCAAAAATTTCTAAAATACAGAAGCAAAAGGTAAGAGAACTGGAAATTAGTAGACACAGAAGTTACACATTGTTAATGGAATGCTGCAGAACAAACATTTTTTGCAGCAACCTGCAGGCCATCCAGTATGTCCAGTTACCCAATAAATACTGATAACTTCCAATGTGGGAAACACTACTGTAGACACCCCAGACACACTGAAGAGACACATGAGAGCTTCCTAACCACATGGAACTGCTGCAGGGCAGAAAGAAAGTAACAAAATAATGAAGAAAGTTTGAAAGTGGAAATTTCAGAATAAATATAAGAAAAAAGTTGCCAGATACATGCTGGGCCCCAGCCAGATCCTAGGTAGAAAAAAGAAATCATTAGGAGGAACTAGTTAGCACAAGACCTAGACCTTCAGATTATATGTGTTGCAGAGCAGAATTCAGAATCACAACTCACTGAGATAAATATGTGGAAAAAGTAGAACTGAAAGGGAGGTGAGGACTGTCACAGTGGTCACAAACAGAAACCCCTAACTTTGATTCAGAAATGAGCAATGAGGATATTAAAACAAAATTTAATAAAATTCGTAAAGGGCAAAGCAACAGACTAAAAACATAATCATTCACAGAGAAGAATACACAAATTGTTTACCCAATAACAAGCTGTCAGCATACACATACAAGTAACATTATACAGACTTAACAGCATGTATTGGCATTTAGGAGTGTATGTACACTAAAATACATATATGTATTTAACAATGATTAATGAATAAAGAAGCCAAGATTTTTTTATATTTTAATTTCCTTAAATTATTCAGATTACAACTCAATTGTTACCCCCATCACTTGTATCCTTCCATTCCTACCTCCCTCCCACTTTCACCCTATTCTCCTCCCCTAGGTCTGTGATCAAGGGGGACCTCCTCCCCCTCTATATGGTCATAGGCTATCAAGTCTCATAGAAGCCAGGATTTTAAAGTGAGCAAGGAGGGGTATGTAGAAGGATTTTGAAGGAGGAAAGGGAAGGCAGAGATGTTGTACTAATAATTGTAAAAGATAAACAAACAAAAAAACCTCTCATATTTATTGTTCTAGTTATTATATTTCAGAGTTTTACCTCAATGACATAATGAGTTACACAGTAGTTTGTGTCCAAGGGTATCATAATATAAGAGGATTTATTATAATAGACAGTTATAAATAACCTACCATTCCAAAGGTAGAGAAATGATTAAATAGAACATAAAATATGTTTAAGTTTCAAAAATGTACATTTAATAAAACAAAACATAAAAAGCACACAATATAGAATTCATTTTGTTTGAAAAACTACTCCTGAGTGAGTATGTGTACTGTTGTATTGTTGATACAACCAATGTCACTCCACTGGAGGGAACTGCTTTTTCACTTTCTGATAGTTGTCAAAACGTCCTGGGTTAGGGGGATATTGGTTTGTTTTATTTGGTTGAGGGGAGGAAAGAGAGACAGAGAACATGTAGTTGGGTGGTAGAGGATGGTGAGGATCTGAAGGGGGTTAGTTGAGGGGAAATAACATTGTAAAATATTTGCATGAAACAGTTGAAATAACAAACATGTAATTGTACAGTTAAAATATTAATAATTTAAACTTTCTTATGATATAAAATTGGTAAAATAAATATAAACACATAATTATTTTTATTTTCATTTTTATTGTTTATTAAGAAAAGATTATAATGTAGTTGAAGCACAAGTGACGACAGAAGGGGAGAATGTCCTTAGGAGGATGGTAGAACACTCCCTAGAGATTTTTAGGCATCTAAAGGCTGTCACCAAAGGTGCAGGTTTAAATTAAAGCCCAATTAGCACATGCTAATTGCTAATTGAAATTTATTAAAAAGTTAAAAGAACAAGCATGAATTCCTAGTAGAGTTAGAAGTGTAGGTCATATCTATGGATTAAAACCTGTTCCCTAGTTATATTTTCTGGTTTATCTTTGGTAAACAAGTGCAGATTTGAAAGCTGTACTAAATAGTTTTTCAGTATAAGAAACTGATTGTGAAACAAATAGAATTTAAAAATCTGTTAAACAGGCAATTAGCTATTTTAAAAATGAGGATAAGTGAGAAGGAAGTAGATGCTGTTCTAAATCTTTTTGTTGTTGTTGTTCAATTTACTCCCTGATCGTAGCCCCTTCCCTCTTCCTCTCTGGCTCCCCTCCCCACTCTTTCGTCCTCCCCCTCCCCTAGTCCTGAGAAAGGGGGCACCCTCCTCACCTAACATCAGACCTGAGCATATCAAGTCTCATCTGGACTGCTTGTATCCTCTTCATCTGTGGCCTGTCAAACTGCCCCACTAGGGGGAAGCGATCCACAAGTAGGCACCAGAGTCCATGTCAGAAGTGGTCTCTACTCCTGATGTTATGGGACACATAAGGAGACTGTGCTGCCTATCTACTACATCTGAGAAGAGGGTCTAGGTCCTCACCATGCATGGTCCTCGGTTAGTGCATCAGTCTCTGTAGCACCCCCTCCTCTGCCAGAATTTGTTGGCTGCATTGGTCTCTTGGTGGAGGTCCTGCCCCCTCCAGGTCCTTCTAACCCCTAATTGTTCCATAAGATTGACTGAACTCCATCCCAAAGTTTGGCTGTGAATCTCAGCATCTGCTTGGATCTCCTTCTGGATGGAGTCTTTCAGAAGACTTCTATGGTAAGCTCCCTTCCTGTTCCTTCTCTTCAACTGAATTTGGTGTCTATTCTATGACTCTTCTGAATGAGAATTAAACATTCTCTCTAGGGTCCCCCTTGTAATTTAGCTTCTTTAAATCTGTGTATTGTAGTGAAGTTATTCTGTATTATATGGCTGATATATGTTTACAAGTGAGTATATAACATGCCTGTATGTCTGGGTCTGGGTTACCTCCTCGATCATTTCTAGTTCCACCCATTTCCTGCAAATTTCAAGAATTCCTTGCTTTTAATAGCTGAGTAGTATTCCATTGTGTAAATGTACCACAGTTTCTTTATGCGCTCTTCCCTTGGGATATCTAGGTTTTTCCAGATTCTGGCTATTACAACTAAAGTTGCTATGAACTGTCCTAGTTGTATGGTGGATCATTTTTTTGAGTATATGCCTAGGAGTGTTATGGCTGAGATAGAACTATTCCTAGTTTTCTGAGAAAGTGTAGATTGATTTCCAAAGTGGTTGTGCAAATTTGTACTCCCACCAGCAATGGAAGAGTGTTATCCTTTCTCCAAACCCTCACTAGCATGTGCTGCCACTGGAAATTTTTATCTTAGCCATTTTTTGTCGTTGTATGATAGAATATTAGGATCATTTTGATTTGCATTTCCCTGATGACTAAATACATTGAGCATTTCTTTAAGTGTTTCTTGACATTCAATATTCCTTTGTTGAGAATTATCTGTTTAGTTCTGTACCCATTTTTAATTGGATTTTTTGGTTTGGCAGTGTTTATTTTTTTTTAGTTTTTTATATATTTTAATATTAGCACTGCAAAAGATGTATGATTGGTGAAGATCTTCTGCCAGACTGTCAGTTGTTCTTTTGCTTTTGTTGTTTGTTAGTATCTTTTGCTTTACAGAAGCTTTTCAGTTCCATGAGGTCCCATTTATTAATTCTTGATCTTAGAGCCTGAAATGTTGGTGTTCTGTTCAGGAAGTTGTTTCCTGTGCCAATGAGCTCAAGACTCTTCCCCACCTTTTCTTCTGGCAGATTTAGTGTGTCTTGTTTTATGTAAAGATCTTTAATCCCCTTGGACTTTAGTTTTGTGCAGGGTGATAAGTAAGGGTCTAATTGCATTTTTTTACATGTAGACATCAAGTTGAGCAGCAGCACTTGTTGAAGATGCTATCTTTTTTCATTATATGGTTTCAGGTTCATTGTTAAAAATCCAATGTCCGTAGGTGTGTGGGTTTATTTCTGGGACATTGGTTCCATTTCATTTGTCAACCAGCCTATTTGTATACAAGTATCATGTCATTTTTCTTAATATTTCTCTATAGTACAGTTTGAGATCATGGATGGAGAATCCTCCAGAAAATTTTATTGTACATGATTATTTTTGATATTTTGGAGTTTTTGTTTCTCCATATGAAGTTGAGAATTGTTAATCCAAGTCATTGTGTTGGCATTTTGATAGTAATTGCATTGAATCTATAGATTGCTTTTGGAAATATGGCCATTTTTACTATGTTAACCCTACCAATTCATGAGCATGGAAGATCTTTCCATCTTCTGATATCTTCTTCAAATTCTTTCTTCAGAGACTTGAGGTTTTTTTTTTTTTTTTTCATACAAGTCTTTCACTTGCTTGGTTAGAGTTATACCAAGATAATTTGTGGGTATTTTTTTGGGAGGGGTTGTTTTTGTTTTTGTTTTTGTTTTTTTGTTTTGATTGTTTATTTATTTATTTATTGCTATTGTGAACGGTGTTGTTTCCCTTTCTGAACTTGTCTTTTGTATAAAGGAGGGCTACTGATTTTTTTAAGTTGATTTTATATGCATCCACCTTGCTGAAGGTGTTTATCAGCTGTAGGATTTACTTCTTAGAATTTTTGGAGTCACTTATGTATACTCTCATATCATCTGCACATAGTGATAAGTTTGACTTCTTCCTTTCCAATTTGTATCCCTTTGGTCTCCTTTAGTTGTCTTATTGCTCAACTTACATTCTGAAATTCCTTTTTTTGGGAGTTCTTTATGATATTTAGGTATCAAGGTGACTTTGGCCTCATAAAATGTGTTTGGCAATGTTCCTTCTGTTTCTATTCTGTGGAATAGTTTGAAAAGAATTGATATTAGCTCTTCTTGGATCGTTTGGTAGAATTTTGTGCTGAATCCATCTGGCCCTGGCATTTAGGGGTATGTTTTGGAGACTTTTGATGACTGCTTCTATTAACTTACCTAATTTTTGGCCAATCGGCCTTTGAAGTAAACCTGAATAATTCTTTAGATTTCATCAATTTCTGTCTTTATGTCTTGTTGAAAATAACTTATCAGTATGGCCTAGGGCAGAAATAACCTACATAATGAGATTAAATTATTTTAAATCTTTAACCACTATGCTGGGAAGAACATAAACTGCTTCTAGACCTATGACCTCAAAACCTACATTTATACCAATAACTTGCCAATCTGATGACTCCTGGGATGGCTTCTTTTCGAACCGTCAACTGTCCAGCTATCATCTCTTCCAACCTCCTCTTGGAAGCTCTGCCTTCTACTTTCTGTCCTTCTGCACAGCTGATTGGCCAAACAGGGCTTTATTGACAACTGCTACATCCACTCAAGACATTCTTACACAATGTTTCCCTTTCTTTTCTAATTTTGCTGATTTGAGTATGCTCCTTTTGACTTTTAGTTAGGTTTCCTAAAGGTTTCTCTATCTTGTCGATTTTCTCAAACATCCAGCTTTTGGTTTCTTTGACTCTTTGAATTTTACCTTTTGTTTCTAATTTATTGATTTCAGCCGTGAGTTTAATTATTTGGAGCCTTCTACTCCTCTTTTGTGTTTCTGATTCTTTCTGTTCTAGAGCTTTCAGGGGTCCTTTTAAGTTGCTAGTATTGGATAGTTCCAATTACTTTATGAAGGTATTTAGTGCTATGAACTTTCGTCTTAGCATTGGTTTCACTGTGTATGCAGTGAATGTATGCATTTAGATATGTTGCACCTTCGTTTTCATTGAATTCTAGGAAGTCTTTAATTTGAATTTTTATTTCTTTCCTGACTCAGAGGTCATTGAATGGGGAATTGTTCAAGTTCCATGAATATGTAGGCTTTTTCCTGTTTCTGTTTTTGTTGCATTCCAGCTTTAATCCATGGTGATCTGCTAAGATTCAAGGGGTTCTTTTGCTATTCTTATATCTCTTATATACTTATAACCAAGTATATGGTTAGTCTTGGAGAAGGTTCCATGAAGTTCTAAGAAGGTGTATTCTTTTGTGTTTGTGTGGAATGTTCTGTAGATATCTGTTAGGTCATTTTGACTCTTGATGTCTATTAGTTTCATTATTTCTCCATTTAGTTTCTGTCTCAGTGATATGTTTTTTGGGGAGAGTGGAGTTTTGAAGTCTCCCACTATTAATGTGTGAGATTTGATGTGTGATTTAAGCTTTAGTAATGTTTTGTTTACAAATGTGGGTGTTCCTGTGTTTGAGTCATGAATGTTCAGGATTGATATTAAAAACTGAGACAACCTCTTGGTGTATTTCTACTTTGATGAGTATGAAGTGTCCTTTTCCACTTCTTCTGATTAGTTTTGGTTGATATTATTAGACACTATAATGGCTCCTCTGGCTTGCTTCATGGGTCCATTTGCTTTCAATACCCTTTTTCCTGCCCTTTACTCTGAGATAATGTCTAACTTTATTGCTAAGGTGTGTTTCTTGTATGCATGTGAATGATGGGTCCTGTTATCCTCTGTCATTTTATTAGGGAGTTAAGTCCATTGATGTTGAGAGATACTACTGGCCAGTGGTTGTTAGTTCCTGTTTTTTAATGTTGGCGGTGGTAAAGTATGTGTGTGTGTGTTTCATTTCTTTTGGCTTACAGATATGGGGTTATTTATTTTCTGTGTTTTCCTCAGTGGATGTAGCCTTCTTGGGTTGTAGTTTTCCTTTGAGTATACTCTATAGGGCTGGATTTGTAGCTACATACTGTTTAAATTTGGCTTTGTTTTTTCTATTGATGATAATTTAAAGTTTTGGTGAATATATTAGTCTGGCTTGGCATTTGTGGTCTCTTTGTGTCTGCATGAAATCTGTCCAGAGTCTTCTGGATTTCATAATCTCTGTTGAGAAGTCAGATATAATTCTGATAGGTTTGGCATTATATGTGACTTGGTATTTTTATCTTAAATCTTTTAATAATTCTTTTGTTGTTATTCACATTTATTGTTTTTATTATTATATGGCAGGAGGATTTTCTTTTCTGGTCCAATCTATATGGAGATCTGTAAGTTTCTTGTATGTATATGGGCATTTCTTCTTTAGGTTGCAAAAGTTTCCTTTTTTAAAAAATTTTTATTAATTTATTCTTGTTACATCTCAATGGTTATCCCATCCTTTGTATCCTCCCATTCTTCCCTCTTTCCCATTTTCCCCTTATTCCCCTTCCATATGACTGTTCCTGAAGGGATTACCTCCCCCTCTCTATGCTCATAGGGTATCAAGTCTTTTCTCGGTGACCTCCTGTCATTCTTCTGAGTGCCACCAGGTCTCCCCCTCCAGGGGACAAGGTCAAATGTGAGGCACCAGAGAACGTGAGAAAGTAATATCCCACCCTCCACTAAAGTGTGGAGACTGTTCTGACCGTTGGCTAGATTTGGGTAGGGGTTTAAAGTTTACCGCCTATATATGCCTTGGCTGGTGCCTTAGTTTGAGCGGGACCCCTTGGCCCAAATCTGCCTAACATAATGTTCTACTTGTAGGTTTCTAGGACCCACTGGATCCTTCTACTTTGCTATTCTCACGTGGTTCTCTCATCTAGAGTCCCAATAGGATGTCCTCCCCTCTGTCCCAGTTTCCTGGTAAGGGAAGGCTTTCATAGGACATGCCCCTTGGGCTAGTATGCAGATATAAGTGAGTATATACCATTTGAGTCTTTCTGCTTCTGGGTTAACTCACTCATTATGATCATTTCTAGCTCAATCTATTTATCCACAAATTTCGGGAATTCCTTGTTTTTAATAGCTGAGTAGTATTCCATAGTGTATATGTACCACAGTTTCTTTATCCATTATTCTACTGAGGGACATTTAGGCTGTTTCCATGATCTGGCTATTATAAATAAGGCTGCTATGAACATGGTTGAGCAAATTTTCTTGTTGTGTGCTGGTGCATCTTCTGGGTATATTCCAAGGAGTGGAATAGCTGGGTCTTGAGGAAGCCCTATTCCCAGTTTTCTGAGATACCACCAGATAGATTTCCACAGTGGCTGTACTAGTTTGCAATCCCACCAGCAATGAAGGAGTGTTCCTCTCTCCCCACATCCTCTCCAGCATGTGGTGTCACTTGAGTTTTTGATCTTAGCCATTCTGATGGGTGTAAGATGGAATCTCAGAGTTGTTTTGATTTATATTTCACTGATGACTAAGGAGGTTGAGCATTTCTTTAAGTGTTTCTCAGCCATTTGATATTCTTCTGTTGAGAATTCTCTGTTTAGTTCCAAGCCCCATTTCTCAATTGGGTTATTTGGTTTGGTGGTGTTTAATTTCTTGAGTTCTTTATATATTTTGGATATTAGACCTTTGTCAGATGTAAGGTTGGTGAAGATCTTTTCCCAGTCTGTAGGCTGTCACTTTGTTCTCTTGACAGTGTCTCCAGCCTTACAGAAGCTTCTCAGACTCATGAGGTCCCATTTATTAATTGTTAACATTAAGGCCTGGGCTGTTGGTGTTCTGTTCAGGAAGTTGTCTCCTGTGCCAATATGTTCCAGGCCCTTCCCCGTTTTTTCTTCTAACTGACTTAGTGTCTCTGGTTTTATGTTGAGGTCTTTAATCCACTTGGATTTGAGTTTTGTGCAAGGTGACAAATATGGGTCCAGTTGCATTTTTTTACACATAAACATCCAGATAGACCACCACCATTTGTTGAAGATGCTATCCTTTTTCCATTGACTGTGTTTGGCTTCTTTGTCAAAAAATCAAGTGACCATATGTGTGTGGATTCATATCTGGGTCTTCAATTCGATTCCACTGATCAACCAGCCTGTTGCTGTGCCAGTACCATGCTGTTTTAATTACTATTGCTTTCTAGTACAACTTGAGATCAGGTATGGATATTCCTCCGGAGCACCATTTATTGTAGAAGATCGTTTTTGCTATTCTGGGTTTTTTGTTTTTCCATATGAAGTTCAGAATTGAACTTTCAATGTCTTTAAAAAATTGTGTAGGTATTTTGATAGGGATTGCATTGAATTTGTAGATTGCTTTTGGTAGGATGGCCATTTTTACTATGTTAATGCTCCCTATCCATGAGCAAGGAAAGTCTTTCCATCTTCTCATGTCATCTTAAATCTCCTTCTACAGAGTTTTGAAATTTTTTTCAAACAAGTCCTTTATTTGCTTAGTTAAAGTAACTCCTAGATATTTTATATTGCTTGTGGCTAATGTGACGGGTATGGCTTTCCTAATTTCTTCCTCTGCAAGCTTGTCATTTGTGTATAGGAAGGCTACAGACTTTTTTGAGTTAATTTTGTATTCAGCCAAATTGCTGAAAGTATTTATCAGCTGTAGGAGTTCTCTGGTGGAATTTTGAGTGTCACTTATGTACACTATCGTATCATCTGCAAATAGAGATAGTTTGACTTCCTCCTTTCCCATTTGGATACCCTTGATCTCCTTTTGTTGTCTTATTGCTCTGGCTAGAACTTCGAGTACTATATTGAAGAGATATGGAGAAAGTGGGCAGCCTTGCCTTGTTCCCGATTTTAGAGGAATTTCCTTGAGTATCTCACCATTTACTTTGATTTTGGCTATTGGCTTGCTGTATACAGCCTTTATTATATTGAAGAAAGTGCCTTGTATCCCCGATCTCTCTAAAACTTTAAACATGATTGGGTGTTGGATTTTATCAAATGTTTTCTCTGCATCTAAAGAGATGATCATGTGGGTTTTTTTTCAGTTTGTTTATATGGTGGATTACATTGATGGATTTCCGTATATTAAACCATCCCTGCATGCCTGGAATGAAGCCTACTTGGTCATGATGAATGATATCCTTTATGTGTTCTTGTATTCGTTTTGCAAGAATTTTATTTAGTATTTTTGCATCGATGTTCATAAGAGAAATTGGTCTGAAATTCTCTTTCTTTGTTGAGTCTTTGTGAGGTTTAGCTATCAACGTGACTGTGGCCTCATAGAATGAATTTGGTAGTGTGCCATCCAATTCTGTGTTTTGGAGTAGTTTGAAGAGTCTTGGTATTAGCTCGCCTTTGAAGGTCTGGTAGAATTCTGCACTGAAACCATCTGGCCCTGGGATTTTTTTTGTTTAGGAGACTATCCATGATTGCTTCTATTTCTATAGGGGAAATGGGACTATTTAGCTTGTTTATGTGTTCTTCACTCAACTTTATCAAGTGAAATGGATCAAGAAAATCATCCATTTTCACTTAGATTTTCAAATTTTGTGGCATATATGCCTTCAAAAGTAGAATCTTATGGTTCTTTGTATTTCTTCACTGTCTGTTGTTATGTCTCAATTTTCATTTCTGATTTTGTTGATTTCAATACTGTCTCTCTGCCTTTTAGTTAGTTTGGCTAACGGTCTGTCTATCTTGTTGGTTTTCTCAAAGAACCAGCTCTTGGTTTTGTTGATTCTTTGGACTGTTTTCTTAGTTTCTAATTTGTTAATTTCAGCCCTGAGTTTGATTATTTCCAGAAGTCTACTCCTTTTGGGTGTTTCTGCTTCTTTTTTTTTCTAGGGCTTCCAGCTGTTTTGTTAAGTTGCTTATGTGCTATGAATTTTCCTCTTAGCACTGCTTTCAATGTATCCCACAAATTTGGGTATGTTGTTCCCTCATTTTCATTGGATTTCAGAAACTCCTTGATTTCTTTCTTTATTTCTTCCCTGACCCATGTGTCATTTAGCAGAGAGTTGTTTAGTTTCCACGTGTGTGTAGGCTTATTTTTGTTTCTGTTGTTGTTGAATTGCAGCCTAAGAGCATGGTGATCTGATAGGATACAAGGTATTAATTCAATCTTTCTGTATCTGTTGAGGCCTGCTTTGTGACCTAAGATGTGATCAATTTTGGAGAAGGTTCCATGGGGTGCAGAGAAGAAGGTATATTCTTTCTTGTTTGGGTGAAAGGTTCTATAGATATCTCTTAGATCCATTTGACCCATGGCATTGGTTAATGATGTTATTTCTCGGCTTAGTTTCTGTTTTAATGACTTATCCCACAGTGAGAGTGGGGTGTTGAAGTCTCCCACTATTATTGTGTGGTGATCGCTGTGAGGTTTAAGTATTTTTTACAGATCTTTTACAAATGTGGGTCCCCTTGTATTGGGAGCATAGATGTTTAGAATTGTGATGTCATCTTGGTTGACTTTACCTTTGATGAGTATGAAGTGTCCGTCTGCATCCCTTTTGATTAATTTTGGTTGAAAGTCTATCTTGTTTGATATTAAAATGGCTATGCCAGCTTGCTTCTAGTGACCATTTGCTTGGAATATTTTTTTCCAACCTTTTACCCTGAGGTAATACCTATCGTTATAGGTGAGATGTGTTTCTTGAATGCAGAAGAATGTTGGATCTTGTTTATGCACCCCTTCAGTTAGTCTGTGTCTTTTTATTGGAGAATTGAGACCAGTGACTGTTAAGAATCTTAATTTTGATGTTGTTTCCAATTGAGTGTTTGTGTAGTTGTGTTTTTGCCATGGTATAGTTACCTATTTCCTGAGTAGTTTTGGTTGTAGCTTGACCCATTGGGATGGAGTTTTCCTTCTAGTACCTTCTGTAAAGCTGGATTTGTGGATAGGTACTGTTTGAATTTGTTTTTGTCATGGAATATTTTGTTTTCTCCATCAATGGTTATTGATACTTTTGCTGTGTAAAGTAGTCTGGCCTGGCATCTGTGGTCTCTTAGGGTTTCCAGGATCTCTGTCCAGGCCCTTCTGGCTTTTATGGTCTCTGCTGAGAAGTCGGGTGTAATTCTGATAGGTTTGCCATTGAGTGTTATTTGGCCTTTTTCCCTTGCAGCTTTTAATATTTTTTCTTTGTTCTGTATATTTTGTGTTTTGATTATTATGTGACGGGCAGTTTTCCTTTTCTGGTCAATTCTATTTGGTGTTCTGTAGGCCTCTTATATGTTTATAAGCATCTCTTTCTTTAGGTTGGGGAAATTTTCTTCTATGATTTTGTTGAGAATAGTTTCTGGGCCTTGGAGTCTGATATCTTCTCTTTCTTCAATGCCTATTATCCTCAGATTTCTTCTTTTCATGGTGTCCTGAATTTCTTGGATGTTTTGTGTCAGGAGTTTTCCAGATTTGGCATTTTCTTTAATGGTTGCTTCAAGATCTGTGATTGTATCTTCTAGACGTGAGATTCATTCTTCTGTCTCTTGGATTCTGTTAGAAAAGCTCACCTCTGTGTTACTTGCCTTCTTCTCTGAGGTCTCATGTTCTCGTTTTTCTTCTGTCTGTGTGTTTATCATTGAATCCATTTTCGTCTTCAGATCTTGAACTGATTTTTTTATTTCTTTCACCTGATTTTTTGTATATTCCCGAGTTTCTTCCATTGCCTCTTTATAGGTCTTCAGAGCTTGAACCATTTTATTTATTTCTTCCATATGGTTATTTGCATTTTCCTGAAAATTTTCCAGTTCCACTCTCTGTGCTTCTTTTATGTCTCTAACCTGTTTGGCTGTGTCTTCCTATATTTGATTACGAATTTTATTTTTTTCCTTCATTAATATGCTCCTTATTAAGGATTTGAGGTCATTTTCTTGTATTTCCATTGTATTTGAGCTCTCTGGGTTATTTTCTTTGGGATAGCCAGAAACTCGAGCTGCCATGTTGTTTTGGTATTTTTTGTGTATGCTTTTACACTGTCCCTTAGACATCTTGCCATCTTTGATTTTGTTGGGTAGTTTCCCGAGTTGGATGTAGGGTGTCTGATGATAGATTCACTTGTTTTCTCACTATTTCCATAGGCTTGAAGCTCTGATGCTTCACTGGTGTGGATAACAGGAAGTTAGCCCTGTCGTTTTGGGCTCTCACAGCCAGTTATCTTCAGCTCCCCTGTGCTGTGGGTCCTGCAATCATTCTGGGTCTCTGGATGAGCATTGGGTCAGGCCAAGGTATTCACAGTCTTATGGGTTCCCTGCCAAGTCCAGCCAGGGACACTGGGCCCGAACCACCCACGGAGCTCAGCTAGAATCTGAGGGCCTGAACCATCTGCCGAGCTCAACTAGGAATTCTGGGTTCAAAATGCACCCAGGGTCCAGCCAGAATTTTTGGGCTGGGACTGCGCACCAAGCTCAGCTAGCGGCTTTGGCCAAAATGTGTGCTGTGCTCAGTTATTGACTCAGGCCTGAACAGTCTTCCCAGCTCAGCCAGGAATTCTGGATTCAAAGTGCACACTGTGTCCAACCAGAATCTTAGAGCCGGAACTTTGCCAAAAGCTCTACTAGAGTCTCTGGGCCCAGTTTGTCTGCCAAGCACGTATGGGGACTCTGGCCCTAAACTGCACGCCGAGCTCCACCCAAGTCTCCGGGGCGGAATTTTGCACCAAGCTCAGCCAGGGACTATGGACCCACACTGCAAGCTGAATTCAGCCCGGGACTCCGGGCCTATACTGCGTGGATAGTCCAGCCAGAGTCTTGGGGCCGCCGAGGCTGTGTGCACTGCTCAGCTAGAATCTCTGGGCCTAATCTTCCTGTCAAGTCCAGCTAGGGCCTCTGGGCTGAATCTGCGTGCTGACCTCAGCCTTCGTCAGTGCCCTAAAACTAGCCGCTAAGCTGAGTTAGTGTCTTGGGCAGAACTGCTCATTGATGTGAGTTAGCGCCTCCGGTGGACCTGACCCCTCTGCCCAGCCTGTGTCACAGCAGGTGAACTGCAGCTGCACTGAGTTGGCACCTGTGGTGGACCCGAGCGCTCTGCCCAGCTTGTATCACAGCAGGTGAATTGTGTCTCTGCTGTGCCTGCACCTTTGGTGGACCTGAGCACTCCACCCAGCCTGTGTCACAGCAGGTGAACTGCGGCTGCACTGAGTTGGCGCCTTTGGTGGACCTGAGCACTCCGCCCAGCCTGTGTCACAGCAGGTGAACTGCGGCTGCACTGAGCCAGTGCCCCTGGTTGACCTGCGCACTCCGCCCAGCCTGCGTCACAGCAGGGGAGCCGTGGCTGCACTGAGCTGTTGCCCTGGGCAGAATTGCTTGCTGTGCTGAGCCAGCGTCTCCACGGCACTGCGCACTGAGCTGTACCCGGGACTCTGGGGCCGAACTGTCCGCCGAGTCCAGTTTGTGTCACACTGAACCACGCTACCCAAATCCCGTCTGGAGTCCCCTCTCCCGCAGCAACTCCTACCAGCCACCACACTAACCGCCTCCACCGGAAGGCTCTGAGCTGCAAACCTCAGTTGCTGCCATTGATGCCACTGGTGTCGCCGCTGCTGCTCTGATCCGAGAAAATTCGCATTCCTCCTGTGCGCAGGGGCACGCAGGTCCTCCGCACCCTGGTCCCCCCAAACCATGGAGCACTCCTGCCGTCATGGTGTTGGGACCCCAGTGCTCCTGGCTCATAAATCTGTGCAATTCCCCGAATTGTTCACTGGAGCCTCTAAACATGGTCCACACTGCTCGCCACCATCTTGGATCTCTGAAGTTTTCTTCTATGATTTTGTTGAAAATATTTTCTGGGCCTTAGAGCTTTGAGTCTTAGGTTTTGTCTTTTTATAATGTCCCAATTTCTTGGGTATTTTGTGTCAGGGAATTTTAGTGTTAACATTTTATTTGACTGATATATTGATAACTTCAACTGTATCTTCTACACTTGGCATTCTGTCTTCCATCTCTTGTATTCGGTCACTGTTGCTTATATTTATATCTTGTCTCTTCCCTAGGTTTTCAAAGTCCCGGATAGCCTCAGATTATGTTTTCTTTCTTGCTTCTAATTCCCTTTTTATGGCATGAGTAGTTTTATTCATTTCTCTCATTTGATTTTTATTTTCCTGTAATAATTAATAGGATTTACTCTATTCTTTCATCTGTTTGAATAAATTTCCTGCATTTATTTGAGAGATTTATTTTCCTCCTTCAAGGATTCTATAATTTTCATCACCTCAGATTTAAAATCTTCTTGCTCTCTGTGGGTATTAGTATCTCCAGGGCTTGCTGTGGTAGCACCACTGGTTTCCAGTGATGTCATTTGGCTCTGAGTTTTGCTGCTTGTGTTCTTGAGCTGACCTGTAACCATCTTGCTGGCTCTGATGTTAACAGTAATGGAGGTTCCTCCAATAGTGTTGCTGTCTGTGTCCCACTTGGGTGAGACATGTCAGGAGCAGTTGAAGAGAACTCCAATCCAATGAATTTGCTAGTGCTCCCCATAGGCCTCCTTAGAATGGTGGACAATCAATGTTGGAGGCTGGGTCCAGCTCAGCTCTGCTAGGTTCCCTGTCTTAGTTGAGAAAGGCAAGAGAGAAATAGGCTGAAAGAGCTCCAATTCAAACACTGCTCAGGTGCTCTCAGACCTCCTTGATTTGGTTTGCAATGTGGGTTGCGGCCTGCACCTGAATCACCTCTGCTGGTTCATTCTCTGTGACCCAGATGTGCTAGGTTGGTAAGCAGCAGGCAGAGAGTGATTCAAGCCCAATGCTGCTCAGGTGCCTCACAGTCCTTCTCAGGATGGCAGCTAATGTGGGCTGTGGCCCTTGCCTAACTCAGCTCTGCCTATTTGTTCTCTGTGTCCCAGATGGGCCAAATAGGTAAGCTCTGCTCTAAATATTTAACTAAGGCAATCTACTTTCTAATTTGTGAGATTCAAATTAATATATCAGAATAGAAGAAGCCATAGGAATGCATTCTATTTAATCCATTAGCTCAGAAGATACAAAACAAATAATGTGAGTATCTCTCCTGTAGCATTTCACTAATCAATGTTCTTTCTTCTTAAAAATTCCAACTTAAGTATCTCTGTAGAGGAGATAAAACAAAACACTCATATTATCAAGCTCTTCCATGTGTTAGGAGTTGTGTAAAACATGGTCATGAGTTATGACATTTGCTCCTTATAACAGCCATGGAAAGTACACATCATTCATAATTTATACTTCAAAAAATTCATCCTTGCTTAACTATTTTGTCTCAAAGATGAAAGCTGGCAACAGAAATCAGATAACACCACAACATATCCAATGCTCAATACTGAACTGTCTCTGTTAACATCCAGGTACCCTTAAGGACACAATTTTAACCCTGGAACTGCTAGCTTTTCATATATTTTAGGAAATTTAATGTGAGTTTAGCCTCAGCATCTTTACCACTAGAAAGAATAATTCTTTACCAGGAAATTTACATAGTAATTATTGTTAACATAGAAGACATTCAAATGCCCATGTGAATGTAAACCAAGCTTCTAACTACAGGTTATCATGTAGGCAGCATATGAAAATTTTATCATTTAATATAGTAGCAAGAATGGAAAACTCAGATGCCTGTTGTATTTTGGGCAATGTTGTAGATGATAATAATACAGATGTGTATAAATACTTAATAATATTTGCCAATAGACATCAAGGAGCAAATGCCCCCAAACTAGCTAAGCTATCTGTAAGATGAAAGAAGAGCTGATTGGAGAAATGCTTGAAAGAAGAAACCCAACTATAATTGTTTTCAAATGTTTAATTTAGTTCACTAATATAATTTACCTTAAGTTTGACTTTGTGATTTTTGAGGCAAAAGAAATGTGTATTATATTATTTCATAGAAGCTTAAAATGGAAAACCTAAGGAAACATCTTATCACATGACCTTGTTCAAGTGTAGGAATGTGTGGTATACTTTTCTGCATTGATTGAGTTCTCATTAGAGCCCAGAACAGAAAATCTGACATAAGGCATGAAAAGACCTAATTATTACAGTGCTGTGCAGTACATATCTATATTTCTATTATATATAGAAAAATATGCTGCAAATGGTAGATTGGCATCCTCAGTGGCATAAAATTATGAAATAGCGACCCTGCTATTATAATACAAAGATCTTGTCTTGAAAACTGGATATGCAACCTGTAGATTCTATATCTAGCCAAGTGCTTCTCACTCAGCAGGCTCAGTATTTCACATAAAGATTACGCTAAATAACTTAGAGAGTTCTTATTTCAATAGTCTTGACTTTAAAGATGTCTTTAGCAGACATTTTAGTGCTTTTATTCCATTAGATAAAACAATCTTTAAGTGCCATAGGAACAGAGAATATTTGAGATGATATTACAAAGAATGCTTGAAATGGGACTTGAAGATTGATAGAATTGGACAGACAGGCAAACAAACTGCAAATGATCTGGCCACATTGTGACCTGACTTCTAACTGCTGGAGATTTTTTTTCATATCCATCCATCTATTCATCTGTCTATCCATCTATTAATTAATTCATTAATTAATTCATTATTTCTTTATGTGTGAGTGAACAGCTGCAATAACATAATTGCTTGCGTTGATGTGCCTATTTAATCCTGTGGGTCCCAGAGAATATACTCAGGTCATTAGGTGAGTGGAAAAAACTTTACAGACACAGCATCTCTGTCTTCAGCCCCCACTGGTGAGGTTTCTATTACATGAGATCCACAGTCCTCAAGCTCACTATTGATCAATTATTTCATGTTAGCTTTCTGATACATCTCTCAACCAATGGCAAATAGAACTTGACACACAAATGTTCTAGTCCTTTAAACAGCTGGTTAACTTTTAAATGCAAATTCTGCATGGGCCCACCTAATTTGCAATGAAATTAATCACCAGGATGCTTTTAATTTTCTATACTCTTCTCACTGTCCTTTTGCCTTCTCTGTCTTACACAGATCTTTATTAATGTCTCCTAGAAAAACTGCCCAACTAAGCTAATTATATGTGAATTAATCACTTCAGAATTTGCTGCTGGAAGCTGAAGTCTCCACTAATATCAGCCTTTACACTAGAGTAAGCCGTTCTCAAGCATGTAAGAGACTACTGTGAATCTCAAGGTTGTCTACTGAAAACAGAATAACAGCAGTCAATCAGTGGAAACAACAACAAACTTTCAAGATTTGTCAGTGTGGGCATTCCAATATTCTCAACACTGATGGAGATCCTTGTAGCTACTTTGCAAACCACAGACTAATATTTCTCACTGGTACCAGCTGTAAAACTTCTGAAGACAGGCAAGGTATTGGACTAAACTCAAGAAAGTCACATAACTAAAACATGAAATTAAATCAAGTCTGAACAAATGCTACTATCCTCCATGGCTGATCAGGCACTCACACTATAGCTCAGGCTGGTATGAAACCCATGCCAATCCTACTACACCAACCTCCACGGTGCTGGGACTACAGGTGTAAGCCATAACACTTGAGTCAATGGATATAATTTCAATAAAGCTTAGTTGCTTTTGTTAAAAATCAGTAAAGAAAACACCAAACATAAACAAACATAAATAAAAATTAATGCCAATGACATAAGTTACTGTCAAAGATTGGGAAATTTCTTCAAATCCACATAAATAACTATACATTTTCCAAGTTATTTTGTAAATGCTCTAAAAGCTGTACTGTTCTAACAGGATTAGTAGTACTTTCCCTTCTGGGGTTTGATGACATCATTTCCAAATCTGCAATCTTCACTAAAATTGGACACTGATGCTGTAAAAGGTTAACTAGTTTAGGTTAGGTGTTGAATATTGGTTTGATGACGTTTTTCAATGACTAAAGTACGTGTCTTTTACAGTAAAGTGAGCTTCTGGTGAGAATTCCTAAAACTGGAGGGTTTTTTAATTTCTTAAATATTTTATTAATTTATTCATATTACATATCAACTGTTATCCCATTCCTCCCTCCCTCCCATTTTCCCCCTAATCCCCTCCCCTATGACTGTGACTGAAGGGAACCTCCTCCCCTGTATATGCTGGGCCCAGCGATCCTGCTTAAACTATGGCACCAACTAAGGACAATACATATAGTAAGCTTCGAACTCCTACCCAGGTCTAGCCAATGGACAGGACATTCTCCACAGTTGAGTGGAGAGTGGGGACTGACTTTCACACGAAATTTGGTTCCCCATATTTGACCACATGCCCTGGATGGGGAGGACGGGTGGCACTCAGAGGAAGGATAGCAGGCTACCAAGAAAAACTGGAGGTTTTAAGCTAGGAAGGAGGAAAGGCCTTGAGTCAGTGTAGTTAATTGTATTTGGGATTCTTCTGGGCTGTTGTGAGGCTGCTGGGAATCTCCTGGGTAATGTGTAATGTGTTCCTCCACACACTCCTAAGCTTTCCCTGCCTTTCTATCATTTTTCAGCTTCACTTTCTGTAGACTTAATTGTGAGCTTCTTAAAGTTCCTTGGAGAAGACATATTGATTGGAGAGGGTTATTTGGGGCATCTGTGCAAATGACTGCCATCACATTCCTGAATCAGTATCACAGACTTTAATGTTAACTATGGAAACAAAGTAATTCTCACTCAGAATTTTTCTGCTGGTTCACAATTCTTTCTTAATCAATTATTTGAGAATTTCCTGCAGTGTTTCTGATACCATTCACTACCTTCCCTAAATCCTCCCACATCTATTCCTTCTACCCTCACTTTACTTCCCACATAACTTTGTGTTTTCTTTCACCTGTTGTTTTTCCCCAATGAGTTTGGTTCGTGTTACCCAGTCTCTGTTGAGCATGAGGCCTATGCTGGTGTGTGGTTGACCTACCAGAGTCCATGTCTTTAAAAAAATCTGACTTTCCCTCTTGAAGTCAGGCTATCAAATTCCAACCTATCCTCACCTCCTTGTTTGATTATATGCTCACCTTCTCTGCTCCACAATTGGATGCTGGTGATTTGAGCTTGTGCAAGTCTTGCATATGCTATGAATTTATATGCATATCACATGCTGTGTCTGAAAAAGACTCTTTCCTTGAAGTTACCCTCATCTCTGGCTTTACAGGATTTTCTGATTCTTATTTTTGGAAGATCCCAGAGACTTGGTGGAGGCAGGATATGATACCTAGATCCCATTTAGGACTGAGAACTGCATAGTTTCTTACTCTCAGCATGCTTGATAGTTGATGGTCTCTGTGTTAATTGCCATCTACTACATATAAAAGCTTCTCTGATGAGGCATTAGTGATGCACTGTTCTAAAGGTATGACAGTGATTCATTAGGGTCAATTTTTAAACTGAGTACATTTGGTAGAAAAATATTATTAGGCTTTCCTCCTTGACGCTATGTCCTATCAGGCCACAGGTTTTGGTTCATTACTCATGCTAGTAATGTGTTCCACCATATGGAGGGGCCCTTAGGTCCAATCAGAATGGGTTTAATTACTCCCATGATATTTGTGCCATGATTGTACCAGTGGGCATATTTTATCAGGTGCATAGTTATTGGTTATGGGTCACATCTGGGATAGACAGATGATGACTATTCTTCTCTAGTATCTTGGATGGCATTTTCCAGAGTTATAAAAGCTAGTCAGTAGGGATGAAGCTTCCAGATAAGTATTCCTTTGAGCTCTCCATGTTCTATGACTATAATATGTGGTGTCTTCAGTGATATGGTCTTATGGTAATGTTCTGGAGAATAACCAAGAGTGCTGGTAGTAACCGATATGGTGTTATGGTAATGTTCTGGAGAATAACCAGGAGTGCTGGTAATAACCTATAATGTTTGGGGTATTTATTGGATACAACAACTAAATAAACAAAAATAAACAACAACAAAAACCATTTCTGAAAATTTACTAGTTACAATGTGGTGTTTAGTTGGAGTATCTTCCCCATTGTTGCACAGCTCCATTAAAACTCTTCTTATATGCATATTTATATATTTTAGGAACCTTCTATAACTTTCTTCAGATAGTCCATATTTATTATTTATCTTCCCAGATTTCCCTTTTTTCCCTCTTTATCCATTCTCTTACTCCAATCTAACAATTCCTGTTCCATTATTTGCCTTAGACCCTTACACCATTGTGTTCTCTCTCTCCTCCTCTAAAAGTATCTTCCCCACAGTTCTTTACTAATTTCCTCAAATCTGTGAGTATTCCAAATGAAACATGTATTTTAAGAGGCTTAAAAGTAAATCTATAAATGAGAGACATAACACTCAACATTTGTCTTTTTACATCTGTTATCTCACTTATATGAGTGTTTTAGATCCACCCATTTAATTGTGAATTTCATAATTTTTCTTTTCTACAGCTTAGCAATATTCCATTGTGTAAATTTCAATCCATTCATATGTTAATGAACAATTAATATGCTATGTTAAACAAAATAGCAACCATTTAATTTTACCAATAAACATCCAGGAGACAGATGCTGGGGTGCAGCCTGCTAACTCAGAGAGGCATAGAAAACACTTTGCTGACTTTTTTCCTTGGCCAATGTCCCAGAAAGAATGATCCTTTTCCCATGCCGTCTCAACAACCTCTTTCAAACTGAATGTCTCTCCTCTCTACTTCCTCTGCATCTTTCTATCCTTCCTTCTGAATGTCTATTCCTCTCTAATGTTTTTCTTAATCCTATGTTCACTTCCAGTCAACTGTTTGCTTGCTCCTCCTCTTGCCTAAGGTTGACTTTATCTAATCCTGTTTACAATATTTAAGCAGAAAGTTCTGGGCTTAAAGGTGAGTGCTAAATATAAACCACACCATAACTAAAAGCAGGTTTTTCCAGTAAATAACAGAGTCTTGGGGTACACAGTGTGATCAAATAGCCTGCATCACTAATATGTTTCCATCTCTGTTTATTGGAGAGAGTAAAAACCAACATAGAGGAGCAGATATCTCTGTAGTCACCTTTAGATTGTTTCAGATATATGCCCAAGAGTGGTATTGCTTAATCATGTGGTAGATATATTTATGCAAAGAACATCAAAACCTAAACAGCAAGAAAACAAACAACTTGGTTAAGCATTAGGTCATGCAACCAAACGAAGAGTTCTCAAAAGATAAATACAAACGTCAGAGAAAAAAACATTTTTAAGAGAGTATAACATCCTTGGCCATCAAAAAATTTCAAGTTAAAAC
The DNA here is from genome assembly GCA_907169655.1 of Acomys percivali. NCBI lineage: Eukaryota > Metazoa > Chordata > Mammalia > Rodentia > Muridae > Acomys > Acomys percivali. The sequence continues at coordinate 39,623,644 of OU015742.1, forward strand.
TGCTCTACAATTTCATGTTTCTCAAGTCAGAATGCCCACCATTAAAGTCACAAAGCTAACAGATCGTATTGGACATGTGGAGAAAGGCAAACACACATTTACAGATGATGGGTACATAAACCAGTACAATCACGGTGTAAATCAATATGAAGTTTACTCAAAGTGGTAACTCAGATTTTTCTGCTAATATATATAAATTATCTCAAGATATGATTTTATTACAAAAATAAAAATTTCTTTTCTTGATGCTTCATATTTGTCTAAAGCATCTATTATGTGATGCCTCTAAAACATATATCTGTAAAGTCATCAGACATGCATGATAGAATATTGCACATAACCAGACACAAAACCAGTTTGTTTAGTAATAAACCAAACTTATGTTTCTTAAAGGGACACTCTTCACACAGACTTGCCTTACAGCCAGTGAGTGTATATGTGATCTGTCATTAAGGATGTTCTGACAAATATGAATAATGCCATTATACATTATTTCTAATCATATAGTAAGGATTTTCATAGTAAGCAACTTCAAGGAAAGAAGACTGTTTCCTACAGTTGTTTGCCACGTGCTGTCTCTGAATCCTTTTGATTCATAGTAACTAACAGAGTCAATGTTTGGGCTTCAGGAGACTTCCAAATTAAAAAATAATCATAGAATAAAACTTTACAAATATTATTTTCAGTTAAGAGAAGGATAATTTCCAAATTAAGAGGAAAACCACTTCATTAAATTACATAAAACTTGATTTTTGGATTATATAAATTTATAAACAAGTTCAGAATAATGGTCTCAGTTTAAAATGAAAGTTTCTCAACTTTGTCCTACAAAAACATATTTTTCACTTTGGAAATTTTGCATTAGATAGTATTAATACACATACCCAGTCACATAGTGGATAGAAATGTAATCATGATATTAAAACGAATATAAATAAATAAGTAAATGTCTCTTCAGAGGCTAAACTAGCTATTTGAAGACAAATTAACTATCTTTCATTAAAGAACAGTTAAATTAAGTTTTATTCCTGTAGAGCCACAATGGGAATATTCTGATAAGAAACCACTGATATAACTCACATGCTTAAATAATTTAAAAAGGAGCCACAAAGATGTTCCTAACCAACCCTTACAGTAATATTAACCTTCAGACATTGTGACACAACATTGTTATCTACAAAGTATACTATTTAGAAATTTATAGTAGTTTTACCAAATAAATTTATTTAGAAATCACAAAGTTTTAAATAAGATTATACTTTTGTATTGGTCCACATTCATGGCTATATTTGGCTTCATGTCACCCTCAAGCCTCAAGCTGGAAACTACTGATTTAGACTAGAGTTACAACACATATTTAAAGGAAAAAACAGAACTTCCTCTTTTTTTTTTCAAGTTTGAGTTTTTATTTGAGTGTATTTTTAGTAAAGTAGTCTAGTATTATATACATTTTTTTAAAGTAGAGGGGTTTTTTGGTTATATTTTTTCACAATATTTTTTTTAATTTATTTATTCTTGTTACTTCTCAATGGTTATCCCATCCCTTGTATCCTCCCATTCTTCCCTCCCTCCCAGTTTCCCCTTAGTCCCCTCCCCTATGACTGTTCCTGAGGGGGATTACCTCCCCCTGTATATGCTCATATGGTACCAAGTCTCTTCTTGTTAACCTGCTGTCCTTCCTCTGAGTGCCACCAGGTCTTCCCCTCCAGGGGACATGGTCAAATGTGAGGCACCAGAGTACGTGAGAAAGTCATATCCCACTCTCCACTCAAGTGTGGAGACTGTTCTGACCGTTGGCTAGATCTGGGTAGGGGTTTAAAGTTTACCGCCTGTATTGTCCTTGGCTGTTGCCTTAGTTTGAGCGGGACCCCTGTGCCCAAATCTGCCTAACATAATGTTCTACTTGTAGGTTTCTAGGACCCTCTGGATCCTTCTACATTGCTATTCTCACATGGTTCTCTCATCTAGAGTCCCAATAGGATGTCCTCCCCTCTGTCCCAGTTTCCTGGTAAGGGAAGGCTTTCGTGGGAAATGCCCATTGGGCTAATATGTAGATATAAGTGAGTATATACCATTTGAATCTTTCTGCTTCTGGGTTAACTCACTCATTATGATCATTTCTAGCTCAATTCATTTATCCACAAATTTTGGGAATGTCTTGTTTTTAATAGCTGAGTAGTATTTCATAGTGTATATATACCACAGTTTCTTTATCCATTCTTCTACTGATGGACACTTAGGCTGTTTCCATGTTCTCGCTATTATGAATAAGGCTGCTATGAACATGGTTGAGCAAATTTTCTTGTTGTGTGCTGGAGCATCTTCTGGGTATATTCCAAGGAGTGGAATAGCTGGGGCTTGAGGAAGCCTCTTTTCTTAATATCTATTTTTATTTAATTTTGCATTATTCTATGTTCATTAAAATTAACATAATAATTATCTTTACTAAAAATATGAAATATTGGGCTGTGGAGAGGGCTAACTGGATAAAAGGACTTCCTACATAAATTTTAGTCCTCAAAATTCCTGTAATCTTAGCATTCCTACAAAGGAAGAGACCAGAGAACCCCCGGAATTTCAAAAGCAAGCCAGATTGGCATTAGTTAATAAAATACCCCATCTCAGGCAAGGTGAAAAAAAATGGCCAAAATCCAAGACTACCCTATGCTCTCTATATACATGGGGTGACAGACACAAACCACTTATAGAGTGATAATCATATCAACAATTTGACAACTTAAAGGTCTTCAATAAATATTAGATTAAAAAAAAAAACAGAGCAGTGAGATGGGGAAGTTTTCATGAGTTTCCACTCCTGATCAGAAAGCTATTTGCCATTGATACCTGCTGTATGGGACTATTAGAAACTTATCTCTATCATCCTCATCTGCTGCTTTTTTTCCAACTCTCTGATGTAGGTCATGTGCTTCAAGTACACATCAAGTGCTATCTTTCTATAAAAGCAGTTGTTCTAAATTGGAAAATTTTGTTTTTTCCATGTCTTCACTGGTTCTGTTCCTTCTTTGACCAGCTCAGTAACAAACTCCTACAAGTGTAGAGTTGACACACTCCAATATGTACCACACCCACACCATGTGAACTCCAGTCACTCAGCTAACTGAGGCATACTTTGAACTTTGTCACTACAACTCATGAACTCTGAAAAGAACAGGCTCTACTTACATCTGTCTTTGAGTAGAAGTCTAAGTAACTACTAAGAAGCTACTAAATATGTTTTCAGTCTGGAATAAAGGTATAGCTCAGTGGTTATAAGCCTGGTCTTCCAGAGGACCAGAGTTCAGTTCTCACCACCTACAACAGGTGTCCCACAGCTTTCTGCAACTCCAGCTCCAGAAGACATGAAACCCTCTTATTATCTGCATAGAGACTAATGAGAATGCGGCATATACTCAAAATGACATAAAGGAGAGAGTTGGGGAGGGAAAATAAAAGAAAGAAAGAAAGAAAGAAAGAAAGAAAGAAAGAAAGAAAGAAAGAAAGAAGAAAAGAAAAGAAAAAAGGAAGGAAGGAAGAAAATCTGCACATAACTAAAATTGTTGTATGTTTTTGGTGAAGAGTTTCTCAGAAGGTGGTAATTTTTACTGATCTTGGTATAATTAGAAAGAATGGCTCCTGCCTATTAACTTAAAGGATAAAAGAAAGTATGACAAGAATTATAATTATCGATTAAAGAAAATTCAAGTGAGTGGCTTAGAAGCATCATTTCTTGATTGTAGCCCAGTGTAGTTACTGAGTTTAACTATGTGACATCTTTTTCAGACTTACTCAGTTAATACTAAATTTTAACTATTGAAAACATTATTAAACTTTTGAAATATAATTTCTTCTGTGCAAATACTGATGGGATGGTATGTCTACATCTCATTCTCTGAAAAGAGTATTAAAGACTTTATATAATTAGGATTTTCATTAAAATTGAATCCTTGCCAAATAATAATTTAGCAAAAACAATTTCTTTTATCACTGTTACTATTCTGCTTAAATGTAGTTATCTTAACATTGACAAGAATATTATGACAAAGAAAATATTCCTATTTTCCATAAACAAATGCTGAAGATATAAGAAATCGAATAATTATATTCCCTAATTATAAATACATATATATCTTTATGTGTGTATATATACTACAACCAAGTAGAATAGGTGATAAGTTTTAAAAAGTGAAAAATTTATGACTGGAAAATTAGGGTCATTTTCTATTTTTATGCCAAGTCAAGTCCCTTATTTATGAAAAACTATATATATTATGATTATAAATAAATAAAGCTCTTTTCTGTAGCAACATAAATTAAAGAGTACAGGAATAATTTTTGAGAATAAACTTTTAAAACATGTATAGTCCCGAGTCATTACAGAATAACAGAAATAGATATTTTAAAAGTTAAGTATTATCTGTAGATTTATGTTTTAGTATTTTCTTAGTTGTATCATTGAAATATGTGACTTATCAAAATGATACTTTTGTAAAAGCTATGGATCCATAGGTGTACTGGCCAGTCTTGTTAATTTGACACAAGATCGTCTCAACTGAGAAAATGCCTCCATAAGATCAAGCAGTAGGCAAGCTTGGAAGCTGTTTTCTTATTTAGTCGTTGATAGGGAAAGACACAGTTCATTGTGGGCTGATGGTCCTGGCGTCTGTAAGGACAGAAGCTGAACAAACCATGAGGAGCAAGCCAGTAAGCAGGACTGCTCTTTGGCTTCTGCATCAGCTGTTGCTGTTCCAGGTTCTGTTCCTGCTTGAGCTACTGGCTTATCTTCCTTTGATGATGATGTGGAAGCATAAGTTCCTCAAGTTGATTTGGTCATGGTGCTTCACCATAGTAACCCTAAGACAAGGTGGTACCAGGCGCGTATTGCTGTGAGAGACCTAACCGTCTTGTTTTTGGAAGGATTGTGGACAAACTTTGGAACTTTGGGCTAGAACAATCATTGAGTAAATAAGATCTCAGTGAGCTGTTCTATAGGTGCTTGGAAATAAAGAGTGGTGAGAGCAATGCAGACAGTGTCAGCCTGGCTTGTGAGCTTTCAGGGGGAAACAAAGACTATATGACCTTGAAGAATCTGTGGTTTTGGTTAGCTGGCGCTGAGGAGTCTTCTGTAATTAGCAAGATACCAGAAACACTGAAGTGAAACATTTGTTTTGCTGGAATATTTGATGCTGGTCAGCCTGAGCTGAGAAATTAGCAGTAATTAAAAAGAGACCAGCACCACTGAGGTGAAATCTTCTGCAATGTGTTTTCTGAAAGCATATAGAAGCTGTGTTTGAGACACAGCCAAGTTCTGACAGCAGAACTTGGTAGTGTATGAGTCACCCAGGTATTGCTGGTCTTGAAGGTCATGGGGAGTGGCTGAGTGGCTGAAGCTTGGCACTCTCTGTCAGTACTGGAGTCTCTGAAGAAAGTTCAGGAGAGCTTATTGGTGGAAGTGGAGCCTAGTTGCAACAAGTGTCTCCAGCAGTTTGGGGGATGCCAGTGCCGTGTGACTACTGCCAAGATTCGCAGTAGCAGTGGAGTGGAGCGAGGTAGAACCGAGAAGACAGGCTGTATGTCTGCAGAATGCAAAGCTGGAGAAGTGGCCCAAGCCTGTTGCAGGAGCCTAAAGATAGCAGGTGAATCCCAGATAACTTAACAAAAAGTTTTTCACACTGTTTAAGTTTGGTTTTGCTCTATTCAAAATATGACTGTGCCCTGAATATTCTCATACACTGTGGCAGCTCCTGCTACAGGGTAGCAATGTGGCTGGCAGGCCCCTTGGTGACATCCCCCATCCATGCTGCATGGCATGCCTGCAAGCAGGTTTCTATGGCCTACCTGTGCCATGTGCTGCAGGGCAGTTCTAAGGGTAGCATGCGGGTCCACAGGCTTTTGTCTTCATCCCCCTGTGGTTTACTACCCAAATTTGATTCGATTAGATTTTATTTTTATGAGTTCTAGGCATGAGACAGCTTTGACCACCAAGGGAGGCATCAAGCTAGAATGAACAAACAGCAGCCATCTGCTTTGCCCCTTACTGATATAAGATCATCATCAACAACAAGGTGTCTCTTTCCCCATTGCCTGGGGAGCACTTTGCTCTTTATAAATGATGCAATATTTTTTGTCATAAAAAGAAAAATTTCAGATACTTTCTACAACTATAATTCCATATTTTTTGCATTACATATTTATTTTTATGTATGTGCCTGAAAAAGAGAAGACTAAGTGGTTACAATGAGTGGAGATTTCCCATTTAACCAAATAAGGAAAATCTTTCAAACATACAATTAGACTAAAACAGATATGCTTTGAGCATTTTTTTTACTACCACTTAACTCTGAATTTGAAATAGTTTTCATAATATCAACTGCAAACACACATACACACACACACACACATACATATATATATATATACATATACATATACATGAACACAAATACACATGTACATACATACATTCACACAGCCATGCTTTGCACATGTACAAACACACACACACACACACACACACACACACACACACACATATACACACAACTAACTTTATAATTATGTCATTGACACAACAGAGAAAGATTTTCATCATGGCCTTGAAAGTAATTCAAATATTTGCTTCACTATACAATTGCAAGCTGAGTATTTTTGAAAAGAATTTCTTTCAAACTCCAGGTAATTAAGTTGAATCTTCTTTTCGAGGAGTGTTTGTTCAAGCAGTGAATTATATTCATTATATAAGATACCTTTGCAAGAAATGTGACCAATTTTGATCCATATGTCCAAATAATTTGAAAAGAACACATTTATTAAATTATTCCATTATGTTCTTGTCATTGTTATTGGTATGTTTGCTTTGACCTTTGAAAAGGATGAACTATTCAGAAACTCAACATTACAAAGCAACAGTCAACTGTGATAGAGGACAAGCTGTTTTAATGTTATTGATTTTCGGAATATGCTATTTCAGGTAGCTATTTGCTACCATTTTAATCTAGGCTTCTCAACAAATATAAATATATAGCCACTAATGTAGTAAAGCAGACATATGGGACTTTGAACAATTCTCATGGGGAGACTTTGAATTATTTTTTTTGTCTCAATTACAATGGCTTAACAGCAGAAAATGTTTTGAACTGTCACTCACAGAATCTAACTAGAGGCTAGGGTTGAAGATTCTCGTGCAGTACAATCTTTTACCTCAATGTTTTAAGTACAAACCACCTACACACAGGGATTAAATGCAAAATCACCTTCCAAGAATTCTAAGATTTATTGGATGTGATATCTTTTTTTAAATAATCACATTACTTACAGTAAGTTGTAAAAAACAACTAACAAATCTAAAGTATAAATGGAATTTGTTCAGTCAGTGATGGTATTATAGAAAGATATTATATGTGATTACATGGGCCCTAGTACATGGGTTCACAGCACTGTGAGAAACAAAAGAGACTGTAGGACTGACATATATAACATGTGAAGTTGTCCAGTGCCTTTGAGAATACTGGATATTTCTGACGTTTTACACATATATAAATTGAGTGATGCTGGCTTGTATGTGTAGAGGGGAATTCTTGTTCAACAGTTATCTTAATTAGGGTTTTTATTGGTGGGAAGAGAAGCCATGGAATGCTTTTAAAGGAAAACATTCTATTGGGACTGGCTTATCTTTCAGAGTGTTAGTCCATGATTATCACCCAGGAAGCATGATAGCACATAGACAAACATGCTAGAGGTGTCTGGGAGTTCTATATCTGGATTGGCAGGCAGCAGGAAGGCAAAGTGACAATGAACCTGGCTTGAGCAGCTGAAACTTCAAAGCCCAGTGACATACTTCCTCTAACAAGGACTCATCTACTCCAACAAGAACACATCTCTTAATAGAACCACTTATTATTAACCTATGAGGACAATATTCATTCAAACAACCACAATAATTATTTTTAAATTTTTATTGAAGATGTGGAATGCCACACTATCTCCAAAGATTAAAGTGGGAATAAAGATGTGTAAAATACATGTGAATTAATGTCATGAAAATTATAACAACAGCTGTAGGAAACTGCATTAACTTATGAAGAGTGTTCACTGAGTATCCTTACAGCTCACTGATTGTAGAGAAGTCGAGCTGGTACCTGCATGGAGTTTTCATCCCTATGTTCTTGTATCCTTGGCACAGTAAGGTACTCTATAGGGTATTGAAAGAGAAAGCTGGACACCAACCTCGTCACAAAATGCTCAACCTAAAATTTGTCATACTGCAAGATGAGCTGGGGCACTACTGGTACATAACTCATGGAATTGGCCAATTAATGACTGGTTTAATTTGAGGTCCATACCATGAGATGGAGGCCATGCCTCCACACTGCCTCAGTGGCCAGGAACTGGAGACTGAGAAGCCCAAAGTCCTAGGGTAGAACTAAACATGACTAACAAAAAATAAAATCATGAAATGATTCCTAATGATATTATGCTGTGCTCATAAATAAGTGGCTTATCCTGTCATCATCACAGGGGTTTCCTCTGTCAGCAAAAGAGAACAGGTGCAGAGAACCACAACCAGACATTATGCAGAGAATCTGCAGTGTAGGTCTCTATCAGGTCATGACCTAGGAGTTTGAGCAACTCCACAGAACTGAAAAGACTAGGAGGGGATGGGGACCTCAGGAGAACAAGGCCTATTGAATCAACTAGGTAGGGATCATATGGCCTCACAGAGACTGAAGTGGCAATCATGGGAACTGCATGGATCTGCACCAGGTCCTCAGCATATGTTTTGACTATCAGCTTGGTGTTTTATGGACCTCCTAACAGTGGAAAAAAGTACATCTCTGACTCTTTTGCCTGCTCCTTAGACTTTTTCCCTCCTACTGGGTTGTTTTGTCTAACCTCAACATGAAGACTTATCCCTTGACTCTTGTATATTGTTTTGTCCTGTTTCATTGTCATCTCTGCTTTTGCTCTTTTGCCTGTGGATCTGGGGGAAAGGGGAAGTGGGGAGGTATCTGGGTACATTATAGGGAAAGGAAACTATGTTCTGAATGTATTGTATTAAAATAAAGGGGATAAAGAAAGAGAATAAGAAAGAACGTCTTGTAATGTGTTAGCAAAAATGAAATTGTTTTTCTCATTTTTGTACTCTTTATATAACTGATACAATATAAAGCATAAATGTACAGTTTTAATTTAATTTTACATACTTTATTATGAAATTAAAAGATAAACACTATAGTATATTTAAAAACAGAATGTATAACTATAGAGGGAAAAGCCACAATCACATAAGTGTTATATTTAACTAAATCCCAATCGCTCAATTTTTACCAATAGACTGAGGAGCCAGATGCTAGGCTTATCTTTATATAAAAAGACAAGTACAACTATCATCATTCACCTAACAAGCCTCTTTTTATAGCAAATGGACATCAAATACAAAAGCCTCAACTAGATACAATTCACAGATCAATGAGCTGTGGGAAACCCAACCCCAGTGGATACAACTACATCATAGCTCCTGAATCTTTGGACGCAGACAACATTATGTAAGAGCGGACAGAAAGGGTGAATGTCTACTAGCTCGGAGAGGCAGAGAAAGCACACCTCAAAAGAAAAAGATGTTCTCTCCATGCTCTCTCAAAAACTCCTCAAACTGAACGTTCCTGTGTGTCTCTCTATCTGACCTCCTGATTTCCTCTTACTCTCTATGGTTTTTTTCCTCTGTTAAGTTCCTGTCAACTAACTGATTTAACGCTCTACCTTTGACATAGGATTAATTTTATTTAATCTTGTTTGCAATACTCAAGCAGAAATCTCGTTGTTTAAAGGTGTGTATTAGGGTTGAGCCACACAACAACTATAAACAGGTGTTTCCAGGAAGCAACACAATCTCAGGGTTCACAATGTGATCAAACATCCTGCAATATTCCCCCTTTTGTCTAAATAAAAAGAAAATATTTTAACTCTAACACACTAAAATTATTTACAATAATGAAGTTATTTCTACTTGGCAGTGTTAGGATTAAGTATTTTTTTGGTTCAAACTTCTGTAAAATGTTTGGGTGAAGTCTCCTACGAGCAAGCAATTTGGAAGTCTTGAGCAGTTTGTAGTCTGAAGCTCATCTTTGGGTGTTATTCATCATCTTAGTATCACCCTAGATAGATAGAACACAGCAGTCACCCCAAAAGGTGCCCACTGTTTACGCAGAACATAGAAGCAGAAGTGGCATCGGACAATTTTTGCCCAGTGATTAACATTATCACAATCCATGTGGATTCATCATTGCAGGGCCTATCCATACTGGATTTTATTGAGATTGCTCTCAAATATACTGTTTCTGCCCTGTGTCATGGAAAATGGCAGCTTGGGATCTGTAGGACCAGCCCTTTCATGTATCTCAGGAGACCATAGAATGGGTAGATGCTAGGACTGGCCAACTTAAAGTCCTGGAGCTAGACCTGGGAGGTAGTTGAGTTGATCTGTCTGCTACCTCTGCTGCACCTGCAACACCAGGTTTGGCTCTCCAGAACTGCCCTGGCTAGGTATTTCCTCAAATGGCAAGGAGCAGGATCAGCTCTCCTGCTGTCATGTCCTTGGGGCCTGCTTACCTGTTTTACCCCACCCTACCCTACCCACCCCACAATCAGGATCAGCTCTACTGTGCTGCCCAAGCAAGGGGTAAGGCCAGCACCACAAAGTGTGGCTGCCTGCAAGGGGTAGGGGAAGCTCAACACAATGCTTTAGGCAGCAGTCCAGATCAGGTATATCTGTATGGCTGTTGGGGGTAACAGGGACATATTTGCAGACCCTGGCTGCCATAGGATTATGATCCCTGACATGGCCTCCATCAACAGCCTGGACCCAGATGTCCCAATGATCTTAGGTAGCAGTAAAGGACACTCAGATCAGCATGTCTGCCCTCAGCAGCACAGCCCTTAGATATCCCATATGGTCTCTGGTGGCAGCCCAGACCACAGACATCTGTTTAAGTTTTGGTGGTAACTTGTGCCGCAGACATAGACACAGACCATGACCATGGGCACAGCCATGGCCCTTGGTGGCTGCCTGGGCCAGGATCTCACCGTGGCCTCTTCATCTGTGCCTATTCCTAACAAGTCTCCAGCTCCACTCCCCACAATGTGTGAGTCCCTCAGCTTTGCTGTCTCTACCATCTCTCCACTGTGTATATCATCCTATCTCTCCGTCACACATTAGTTCATCTTAGGGGTACGTGTGGCAGGTGTTTAAATGTCTTTCTTCTGTCTCCCACAGGTGGGTCAGCATGAAGCAAGTGCTTGGGTGTCTTTTCCAGCCACCTCATTCAGTGTAGCTGGAATGTGCTCCTATGTTCCTTCTAATGTCACATTTTATTTGTCTTTAAAAATGAATATAATACATTTTCTTTATCTATTCCTCTGTTGGAATATATTTAGACTGATCTAATGTATTTCATATTATATACTTAAAGGTATAAATTATATACGTTTCTCAAAAAGTTAAAAAGAAAAAGGACTTCAACAAAGTTCAATATACCTTGAGTAAATGTCTGTCTTTGTGGCTGTGTTTCTTGAATGCAGAAGAATGTTAGGTCTTGTTAATGCATCCATTCTGTTCTTCTCTGTCTTTTTATTGGAGAGTTGAGACCACTGACGTTGGCAGATATTAATGGCCAGTGATCCTTTGATTTTGATGTTGGTTGTGTACTGTGTTTGTGTGTTTTCTGATTTTTTTTCTAAAGTGAAGTTATCTGGACCTGGGGGTGAGGGTGGTGGTGGGGCTGCACTAACTGATGCATCAACTAAGGACAAACATTCAATAAACCTAACCCCCCCCTGTTCAGATCTAGCCAACAAAAAGCTCATTCTTCATGGTTGTGAGGAGAATGAAGACTGAAATGAACTCTGGTTCCCCCAATTTGATCACTTCCCCTTGTTGGAGAGACAGGCTGTATACTGAGGAAGTGGAAGCAGGCTATTTGAACAAGACCTGATAGGCTGTGGTCATAAGGTATGGAAGGAAGTCCCCTTCTGTCAGAGGTCTAGGGGAGGTAAATAGAGCAAAAGAGGGACGGAGGGTGAAGGGAAGATACAGTGAGTGATAACAATCAAGATATAATCTGAATAAATTATAATTACAAAAAACCTCAAAGTTCAACAAAATGTCATGAAAAGGCCTAGAAGAAACATACTGCAACATCCACAATCTGTATATTATACTATATTATACAAAATACAAAAACAAACAAACAAAACAAAGCAAAACTATTTTCCTTAAAGTCATGAAGGTGTCCAGTTTTAAGTTGAGGTCTTTCATCCACTTGGACTCAGTTTTTTACACAGTGATAAATGTGGGTCTGTCTGAATTTTTCTACATATAGCCATCCAGTTAGACCAGCATCATTTGCTGAAGATGATATCTTTTTGCCATTGTATGGATTTGGCTTTTTTGTCAAAAATCTAATGTCCAAAAAAATGTGTGGGTTTATTTCTGGGTCTTATATTCAATTCCTTTGGTCAACCATCATATCTTCATGCCAGAACCTGCTGTTTTTATTACTTTTGCTATATAGTACAACTTGAGATCTGGCATGGAAATTCCTTCAGAAGATTTTTTTTTAAACTTTTTTTTTATTAATTTATTCTTGTTACATCTCATTCTTCCTTCCCTCCCATTTTCCCCTTACTCCACTCCACTATGACTGTTCCTGAGGGGGATTACCCCCCCCATATGCTCATAGGGTATCAAGTCTCTTCTCGGTAACCTGCTGTCCTTCCTCTGAGTGCCACCAGGTCTCCCCCTCCAGGGGACATGGTCAATTGTGAGGCACCAGAGTACATGAGAAAGTCATATCTCACTCTCCACTCAAGTGTGGAGACTGTTCTGACCATTGGCGAGATCTGCGTAGGGGTTTAAATTTTACCGCCTGTATTGTCCTTGGCTGGTGCCTTAGTTTGAGCGGGACCCCTGGGCCCAAATCTGCCTATCATAATGTTCTCACAGAAGATCTTTTATTGTACAGGATTGTTTTAATTATTCAGGGTTTTTGTTTTTACATAGGAAGTTAAGAATTGATCTTTCAAAGTCTGTAAAGAATTATATTGGGATTTTTGATGGGAATTGCATCAAATCTGTAAATTGGCCTTGTTAAGATTGTCAAATTTACTTTGATTCTCAAAGACAGGGTAAGCAAGTCCTCAATAGTTCCTGCCTCACAAATATGTCTGTCAGAGGTACTTGGGTCCAAAGGCTGAAAATGATGCTCCACAGTTATGGAGAGTTTTACTTGACTGTTCAAGCAGCAAACGGTCTCGGTCATCTTTTTTTTATTTTGGAACCGGCTAAGCTGCAGTTCCTGTTTACTCAAGTAATTAAGTTTTATTCCTTGTCAAGTCTCTGATTGGGGTGAAAACCAGATAAATTAGTCTTACAATTAAGCTTAGTTGTTTAGGGGTTAAAATGATTTTAGATCTAGATAGATATATTAAGTTCATAGAGATGAGATATGATAGATATTGTTTTACTTCAGAATTTTAGACTCATCAAGATATGAAAGATTTTTTCAAGGTTGCCAACTACAAATAGCCAAAACACTATGAATGTAACATTTACATAGTTCTTGATTTTTTCATTGTTTATCTTGCTGTATGTAGATTATTTTATTTATGTATAATAATATAAATATATATGTAAAAAAATAAATATAATAAAAATGCAAAAAATGTCATGAAGGTTTCAAAGGTACACACTATCCACTTTTATCTATATAGAGCTGCATCTTTGCTAAAGCAATAAGAAAAATAAATTAAAAGGTAAAATAATAGGAAAAGAAAAGGCCAAATTATCCCTATTTGAAGATGGCATGATGTTCAACTTATAAGACACTAAGACTCTTAGATATGGTAAATACTTTAAGCAATGTGCAGTTTTTCTATATACCAATAACAAATATCCCCATCATGTTAACTATAGACATGTCTATGGAGCATACTCTTGATTCATGATTGATGCCATCCCCTCTGGGCATGCTGCAACCCCTGAGTAGGTAGAACTGAGTTATATAAGAAAGCCGACTGAGAAAGCTATGAGGAGCAGGCCTGGTGGCACTCAGAGGAAGGATGGTAGGTCACCAAGAAGAGACTTGATACCCTATGAGCATATACAGGGGGAGGAAATCCCTCTCAGGAACAGTCATAGGGGAGGGGAATGAGGGGAAAATGGGAGGGAGGGAAGAATGGGAGGATACAAAGGATGGGATAACCATTGAGATGTAACAAGAATAAATTAATAAAAAATTTAAAAAAAAGAAGGACTCTCCATAGCCTCTGCTTTAGTTCCAAACTCGAACCAGGTTGCTACCTTATGCTCCTGCATTGATTTCCCTGCATGACAAGCTACAACATTTTTCCCATATGGGGGAAATTGGTCATGCTTTTTGTCACAGCAACAGAAAGTGAACTAAGATCAGGATGTGAAGAATTTAAACTGCAGAACAAGCAGGTACCTTATATTGCTAATCCCACTATACGGGAATAGCTCTGAGACTGGCTGAGTCATGAGTGTCTAGGCATAGACAATGCATTTTGGTGGCTACAGAACCCCTAAGAATTACTATTAGGTGCCATTTTCATATGGCCTGAATGAAGATTTATAGATGTCTCTTGAAAAGAAGCCTTAATTGTTCTGTGCATCATGCATACCTTATACACTTATAATTCTAAGACTGTGTAATGCTTGTGAGAAATTGTATGCTTTTAGATAAAAAGAAACTTACACTGACATTGGATCAGACCTGAAAGGATTCAATCCTCTCGGCATGCTGGACACTGACATCCTGTATCTTTAATGTTCCAGCACCAAGTGCTTCAATTGCTGCTCCTCATCAGAACAAGACAGCTCCAAGGACACTTTCAAAGAAAGCTCCCAATCCCAATTGGTCAAGCATTTCAGACTTTCCCAACCAGACTCTAATTAAGCCTGGAATTTCTCAACATTTAGAAACTCGACCACAAATGCAATTACTAGCTTGTTGAACCATTTCTCAATTTTATTTTGGCCTCTACTAGGTATTATTTATCACCAATCAGCTGGAAGAAACCTTTCAGAGAATGATGCGCTATTTCCTTTGAGGGGAGTCAGGTAGGTTTTTGGTTGCTTTCTTAGGCTATACAGGGTTATTATATATGGGAGTTGGTTACAAGTTTTTATTGGTCTTAGAAACAAAACAAGGTTAGATTCAGCAATGTCTCTTTTTCCTATTTTACATTCTTAGGTTTGGAGATAGAGGTTGAAAAGAGAGAAGGAGGAATATAGAAATATATAGGGAAGATACAACAAACAACTCAATGCCTCACAATAACTCACAAAGTTATTTTTAATTCACTGGTATAGAATTTTATATACAGATGCAAAAGATTTAATTCTAGATACAGTGGTTTAGAATTCATATGTAAGTTTATTCTACACACACACACACACATACACACACACACATACACACACACACACACACACACACACACACACACACATATATATATATATATACTCTAATATGAGGTATTGTACCCATATAACTCAATTATAATACAAGGTTTACTTCGAATACTTTGAAAGTGCTATTGCAGGCTGTTTAGGATAAATAAGTTATACAAGTTAATTGTCAGTTGATCAAATTATGATCATGTCAATCACTAATCTATTTTTATCACAAGAATATACATAATAGGTATAACAGATAGATATGATTCTATAGAAAGATAAGGTAGTATAGTTAGGTAAGGTCTACAAAAACTTCAGAGGCATGCAGAATATGGAATAAAATTTTTTTATTATTTTAAAGATTCACTTACAATGAGACAGGTTAATTCCTGGAAATGTACAGCCTACCTCAAAGAGGATGGTAAGCATCAAAGAACATCCTTATGGAGATGGCTTCAAATGTGGGAAAATAGCCACTGGGAAAAATGTTCTCATTTCTACCACAGACAGAATTCTGGGTTAAAAATCAGCAAGCTTGGATGCAGGCAGAGTCAACAGCCAAACTCTGCCAAGACAGGGTAAACAAGTCCTCAATAGTTGCTGCTTCACAAATATGTCTGTCAGATATATTGGACCATAAGGCTGAAAAAGATGCTTCATCATTATAGAGGGTTTTGGGTGACTTTTCAGGTAGAAAACTGTCTCTTTCATCTTCTCATTTGGAAAGCTACTAACCTGCACTACCAGCATGCTCAGGTAATCAAGTTTATTCCTTCTCAAATCACTGATGAAGTTGAAGACCAAGTAGCTTAGTTTTACAATGAAGCTTAGTTTTTTAGGGATTAAAATGATTTTAGGTCTAGATAGATGTTTTATGCTGATAAAGACAATATATGATGGAGATTGATCTACATTCAGAATATTAGATGTACAAAGATAGGGAAGATGTTTTCTTCCAGGCTGTCAAATATAAATAACCAAAACATTATAACATTTATGTAATTCCTGATTGTATCATGGTTCTTCTTGCTATAGGTAGTTTATTTTATATACATGTGATAATACAAATGTTTATGTAAAAAATAAAAAATGTTTAATTGATAAAAAAGAAAGAGACCAATATATTTGGAATAACTGTACTATACATAAAATTAGTAAGTATGCTGAGTATTAGCATATTAATTTATGGCATCTGATATATTGTTACCTAGATGATTTTTAGTATTATATTTTTATAAATACCTTCCACTTTAAAGATTAAGCTAAAATAGAGAAGAAATGTTGTAGAATAGATGATGCCCTAGAGAAGAATATGGCCTTGTAAAAATGGGTAGATATTAGAAAGTTTGCTTTCAGATCATCAGGATAAATGGAAACTTTTTCTATTGCAAAGTTTAGTTTCTGACATGAGAGATGAAGTTAAGTGTTTACAGAACAATTTGAGAATACGTGTTTCAAAGACACAGTCCTGGTGTCTTTGACTAGATGGATGGGCAGTCAATCAAAGAACTTTAACTTTTCAACGCTTAACATGGCCCCCCTATGAATTTTATTACTCAATACTGAAGAAATTTAAAACTTTCAAATATTGGCTACTCCATGTTTGTAGCACAGGAGCTACAAGTGCTTCGAGGACTTTGACACTTATTATTTGGATGATCTATATGTTTAGTAAAATACTCATAAGTCTTTCATTTCAAGAAACAGAAATTGAACTAAAAACAGCTTAATGAAAAATGGGATTTATTGCTTGCACTTTACCCTATTTCCATTTTGATTTAAAAAAGAATAAATCTCCCTACCATAGCCAAATACTCCAGAACACTTCCTTCTTTCTCATTCTTAACTTTCTCTGGATGTTAATTATTATTATTATTATGATGATGATGATGATGATGATGATGCTATCTTCTCTTCTTACTACAAAAGAGAACTCATGCCTATAGTAATTCCAAGGAGGTAAGAATCAACTGAAATGGCTGAGATAGTATGTTTCTCTTTCATAGACACAAATATTTTCTGCTGGAGACAAGATGATATTGTTTGTTCAATGTGGGCTATGCCGAGGGTCATAAATCTGGAATTATATAATTGATAGTGTCTAGGTGAAACCTTGAATATAAATAGAGAAATGCTTTACTATAATACTATATGTGAAGTTATCAGAAAAAAGAGGAAAAGTATTTTCCATGATAATCTAAGAGATGACTATTCAAATGAGAAATGGGAAAAATTACTAAAAACATTGTGTAATTACTGTGTAACTTTACTGTATTAACATTTATAGATAATATTGTCATTATATAGGGAAATCTCAGATGAACTAAATTTAAGTTAAAAACAAAACATGTATACATTGAACGACTTTTATGTGCATCTCTGTGCTCTCTCAGGTGATCATTTTATTTTGAGTTTTGCCTTGGAATCCATCTGTGAACGGTTTGGCCTTATCACATCTCAACATAGCCCAACTCTATACTTACTTTGTGCTCTCAAAATTCCACTCCGCTATTTAGGAACCTCAGAAGAATTATTTGCAAGTCAATTTCTGTCCAAAAGGAAACAGCTTCACTCTAAGGATTCCTCTGACCCTACAAGCAGAGATTTCTGCAGTCCTTCACATATGAGGAGACCCATCCTTTCTTGAAACTATGACTGGATTAGAGATCTGAGAGGCTTCTTTGGGTGATATGTGCATTCTGATTGATCCCTAGACAATTAAATATCATAAAGTTCAACGTCCAGGTTTGACCTTTGGATAATTTCTTGGCAAAGGTTCCTTGCCCTTTCTTCACTGACCAAAAGTAAAGAATCTACTGAAGTAGAGGTAAACACATAGTATTAAAGAACTTTGGTCTCTAAATATCTGCTAGGAGTAAATCCTGGCATACAGTCACATAAAACCAACAAACCAACCAAGTGGCCAAACAAACAAACAACAAAAAAATAAACATCAACAACAAAGAAACCCATCCCGCCCTGCAATATGATATGAGTAAGACTTGGAACTCTATTAGGCCATTGGTTTTAGACTTTATGATAAACATATAATATCTCCTTTTAAAAAACATGTTATTTAAACATCACTAAGAAAAAATCACATTAGCTAAAGAAATATATAAATAGGCATTAGAACTTGAATCAAGAACACAGACAAGCATAAATGACCCAGGAAGAGGGAAAGTACATTACTGTAATAGCTTTTCGTCCACTGACTGGCTTACATGTCAAGGAACTCTTTGTGTGGATATAGAAAGTGAACCATGGGGAGATGAAGAAACTTATGTCAAGTTATTAAAAAACAAAAAACAAAGTGGAGCTGGAGAGATGGCTCAGAGGTTAAGAGCACTGACTGCTCTTCCATAGGTCCTGTGTTCAATTCTCAGAAATCACAAGGTGGCTCACAACCATCTATAATGTGGTCTGATGCCCTCGTCTGGCCTGCAGGTGTACATGCAGGCAGATCACTGTATACATAACAATAATAATAAGTAAATATTCTTAAAAAACAAAAAATACAGCAAAAGGCAAATCCTTATTACTTGTCACAAACCCCTCCCCCCTCTCTGTCTCTCTCTCTGTCTCTCTCTCTCTCTGTCTCTCTCTGTCTCTCCCTCTCTCTCTCTCTCTCTCTCTCTCTCTCTCTCTCTCTCTCTCTCTCTCTCTCTCTCTCTGTCTCTCTCTCTCTCTCACACACACACACACACACACACATCTTTTTTATTGCCATGAAAATCGTAATGGAAATTTTATTTAGGACCTTATACACACCGGCAAGTCTTCCATAAAACTATACCTCCATGCAATTTTATGTTTTATTTTGAGGTGACATCTCATTGAGTTAGCCTTGAGCTCATTCGGTAGTCCAGTGAGACTTTGATTTCACAATCCCCTGTGCCAGCCTCTTGCATAGATTAGAATTATAGGTCTGAATTAATAGTAATGGCTTACATCTCTATCTTGGCTAGTGTCTAGTACAAGTGTTACTTAAAATTTCATTACATTTATTTATTTACTATTTATTTATTTAGTGTGTGAGAATATACACTTGTGAAGATCAGAGAACAACTTTCAAGAGATGTCTTATCCTTTCATCACCTGGGTCTGCAGATAGAACCTAGGTCATTAGACTTGGCTACCAGGAGTTTATCCAGCAAACAATCTTGCCAGATGCATTTACACTTTCATACTTTTTAAATCGTACTCCATTAAAAACATTCCTTACATTTAATTTTAGAAAGAAGCTTAGTTGTTTAGGAGTTGCAATATTTTTAGGTCTTGATAGATGTTTTAAGTTGATAATGGCAAGATGTGATGGAGATTGATTTACATTCAGAATTTTAGACACACCAACATAGGAAAGATGTTTCCTTCAAGGCTGTTAAATACAAATAGCCAAAACACTAAGAATGTAACATTTATATAATTCTTGATTGTGTCATGGTTCTTCATGCTATAGGTAGTTTACTCTATATACATGTAATAATATAAATCTATATGTAAAAATTTTTTTTAAAGAATTTAAAAAGATCTCTTCCAAGATCCTTGTTATGAGCTTGCTGCTGAGGATGTGATGGAACTATGTTCATCTATTACAATTACAATTTAATTAGATACGTTATCAAAATGGTGTTGTTCCTTCACAAGGAGCAGTGAAGACTGACAGTTTAAAGTTCAAGATTCCAGAGCTGGCCTGAGCAGCTGTTCTTGCTTCATCTTAAGACTTAAAAATTCGTGTTTTTCAAGCTGTGATGTGTCATCTACAACCTGTGGAACACTGTCTTCCTCGGAGCTCAGTGTCTACATGACAGCTTTGTGAGCAAAATGACGTATATGTGTAAACCAGGAAGCACTGAGCAAAGATAAGACACTGTTATTACTGTTATTACTTAAGTCTGAGAACAAACCATGACAACATGATCATATGTACTTCCTTATTATTCAGAGGAAAAGAAATGCCTGGGGTACTTTGCACAATATGACTGTACACTCTGTAGTCCATTCAGAAGAGTATGATTTGGTGGCACTCCCCACCCCGCACCAAGTCTGCTTCCCAAGTAATCGGGTGATATCCACTTACGTGCAGTACAGAAGGATCACCTCTGCCTCAAGCACCGTGCCTCATTTCCTCAGTTAATGCCTTCTTAGTTCCGTTATTTATTTTCTTTAATATTACAGCAGTTCAGTGGGATGAGTCATGCTGCCATTCCCAGTAGCACCCTCTAAGGCCCACGGAACAATAAGGTGATTTATGAGGCCCTTTCCACCCAAGAATGTACAATCAGGAAATCTTGCTTTTTTTATTGCCCTGCTCTTCAAACAAGAAGCAGGTTTCAGTCTCCAGGAATGAGAAAGGGCTTGGAATCCTGTGCTGAGTTTTATAGTAGAGGCCCCTTGATGGAAGATGGCATAGCTAGCTAATTGGGGAAGAAAGGATGGAGATGACGGTTTAGAAGAAAAACAAAGTTCACAGAAGAGAAACAATAATCTTACAGACAATACTCTATACTAAAGCATGAAGCAACATGGCTGCACACCTATCCTATGGAGAACTTTGTTTCCTAAGGGGCAACGGGAAATCTGGGAGACATTTTATTTATCAACTGTTGGTTGAGTGTTGCTTACATCTAGTAGGAATTTTCAATTTGTCTACTTTGGGGGTTTTATTTTTATTATATGAAACATACGTATGTATGTATATGTATATATATGTATATACATATATATGGGGGTTGAGTATGTATTCATTGATACAGATGCTAATGAATATCAGAAGGGGAAGTTACCCTAGAATAGGTATTATAGGTGGTGGTTGGCAGCCACCTGACATTCATGCTGAGAACTGAACTTGGGTACTCTACAGGAATAATAAATAGTCTTAACCATTGAGTCATCTCTGCAGCTCCTGTATATTTAATTTAAAAAATAATTGTAGCATAAACATACTGTTTTGGTGTATGTGTAATGTAATGTGTATTTCCAAATACAGCTGAGCCTATCCATTCCCTTATAGAAATCCCTTAGCACATATCCCTACAACAAGCTATTTGACATATCTATTACACACATCCTTTTAGTATACATTCTTTCTAAAGTATATGATACACCTTTACTGACTATATTCACCATGTGTGTCAAAGATCATTTAAACTAATTCCAAATAACCAAAACTTGTATCCTTTAACCAATATTTCTCAAATCCCCATTCCACAGTCCCCAAATCAATTCTTGGTAACCACTATTCTACAACACCTCTATGATTCAATGATTGTAGCAATTTTTCCCTCTTAACGTAATCATGCATTATTTCTCTGTGTACGCCTAAGTTAAACTCAAAATAGGACGTTGGGGCTTATCATGTGGTTATAAATGACAGTGGTCCATTTTCTAAAATGCTGAATCATATTCTATTTGTATATAAAATAATCTCTTTTTCTGCTCAAACACCAGGGTCCGCACTAGATTGCTTTCATATTGTCAGCCGTTCCCAGTAATTTTACAAAAACCACAGAAAGATGATGTTTCTTAGACACACAGGTTCCCATTGAACTTTCTAAAATGAATGTGACAAAACTCCCACAAACGTGGTCAATTTCAACCATGAGGTTCTGGAAGAAAAAATAGCCTATTTTAAAATCAGGAGGGGTTTAAAGCTACTCAGATTTAAGAGAACCAGAGGACAATGAGATGGGGAGAAATTCAGGGACTGTATACTCAGGACAATACCAATATTTCATTTACAAATATTACCTGTTACTAAGCTTCAATTTAGAGTGTACTAATTACTATCTTAGGGATTTTGTGAACTGAAAAAGAGTCAAGGACATTTGTATTGAACCAATTCTAATTTAAATTCTAGCCCAACTGTATACTTGTATGCCTCAATTTCTATCTTAGTACAACAAAATAGATATAATAAATAAGTCTTATAGGAGCACTAATATTCAATAAATTGCTATAGGTTCAGATGTTCTAAGCCAAAGTACAAGTCACTTGTTTGAAGTATGATATCCAGGCCAATGACAAATGGTTAGGAGGCATTTGATTTACATATTTGTATATTTTAGCCTTGTCCTAAATTTTCTCTAGTGTTGCCTTATTAATATGCATTCTAACACTAAATGAGCTAGTGCATGCAAAATCATGCTTTCAACAGCCATTTATCGTATTTCTAGCTCAAATATGCATTTAAGTTAATATTAATAAGAGTTAACATCTGCCTTCAGTATTACTCAGTTGTAAGAAAACACAGACCTCAAACTCACCAGGATTCTAATGACATTTTTACTCTGGCATCTACTATATTGTACTTAGGGTTTAACATCTATAACCTTCATGGTTAAAATAGAAAGAATGGTAAAAATGGTATCATTAAATTTTTGTGATGATAAATAAGTGAAATTCTCATTAGCATTCCTAACATGTAGTTACCTCACAATATATTTACTAATATGGATATCTCAAGTGCAACTGTTTACAGGTAAAAATTACTCCTTCTGATCTTCCATTGCCTACATGGAAACGTGCCCCATCTCTCTGAGCTTCCAAATAAAGGCCCTTAACTCTAGTTCTATGCTGATGCTGCTTTGTTGAAACCCTATGCATTCTCTGCTTCTTCCTTAGAGCAGGCCTTTATTACTTCTAATCTTGATTACTATAAACAGCTAGAGATGCAGTTCTTAGCTTATGCTCCTTCCACTGTCCTATTGCTCTAAATCATCCTAAAATATCACCATCATTAGAAAGTAGAGAAAATCACAACCAATAAAGAGAAAAAAAACTATGGAGCACAGACCTAATGCATACATCTACAAAAGCATTAAAGAACAGTGAGGAAAAGGGGATGGTGAGGTTGTAACAGCCAGAGGACCAGGGAGTTTGCTGTGAGGTTGTGTCTCCTACAACTATAAGACACTACACCCATGAAGTCTCACCAATATTTCCCTCCAAATATGAGATGACAAAGGGATAGCAACAATAGAGATGTCAAACTGGATTAGAAAGTCAAAAGGCCTCAGCCCTACATAATGAGCTACAGCCAACTAAAGAATGCTGAGAGGAAGAAATAGTCTTTGCCAGGAAAGACCACACCAGGTTCTTATCCAATCCCAAAAGGTCATACCTGAAAAAATACACATGAATAACATTATACAAACTGAGCAGGTTATATTTTTAAAAACATAAGTACATACATATAAACATATGCCTGTAACAAAAACTTAATAAGAAAAAGGCCATGAATTTGAAAAAGATCAAGGAGATATATATGGGAGGGTTTGAAGGGAGTAAAAGAATGGTGAATGATATAATCATAATCTCAAAGATAAAAGAAAGTATGCAAATGGAAACGATTAGTTCTTTTTATTTTAATAGCCATATTGCCTCATCTGACATCCAGCTTACAGTTCATACTATTCTAAATGTAATGTTTGTGGACAAGTTTCAAGTCTCCCTTTAATACCATTACTCTACTGCATCAGGAGATCTCCAATACTGTTTTCTGCTCCTTATCCAAAGAATGTGAAATATACCCTCCTCTGTCTTTCTCCCTAGCTATTCTCCCTCCAACTTCAGCACTCATCACAATGTTGTAATTACATGCAATGTGTCTGGCTCAGTGCACTGACTTTATAACAAGAGTTTAATCAACATTTGTTTGTCAAATAAATCACTGGTGAATGAATTTTTCTTCCATGATTAAAGTCAGTACTGACTGCTATCCTTGCCCTTGGGGTATAACTTTACTTCAGTACATTGTAGTAGACTGAGCAAGTTAAAGGGGAATATCATGATTTATTCATGTCTGAGTTTTATGGATAAAACATAGAGAGCAAATCACATATACATACACTCATATATACATATAAAAATCTCAATATCACTGTAGCCACTATAGGCATTTGATAAATAGTTCTTAAATTATGTGAAATTATCTTTCATATATGCAATCTGCATCTCTAAGGAGTCATTGCCAGGAAAGTAATTCTCCATAATTCAGCCTTTAAAGGTGTTCTCATGAAATGAATTGTTCTCATGAAATGAAATTGTTGAGAAAATTAAACATATGTGAAATCCAGACTTCACAGTGTTGTAGTTTCCTTTGGTACCCATGTTTGTCCAGTGCAGCCTGGTACAGAAGGCAGCTCCAATCTGGCTTTGCAGCAGGCTAGCTGAGACTAAAACTATACCACTTACTAAGTTCAAACCCATAAGTATGTCAATCATATCCAGTGCCCTCATCTTCCAACTACTTGTGTTACCATCATATGACTTTGTAAGATGTTTCAGAGTTTCTTGAAATTAGTATTATATTAAGGTTTGGGCTATGCAATTTTATGTCTGGGGCTTCTTTCTTGTGTATTGCATGGTGCTTAGCATCTACTAAAGAACATTAGAACATACATGCCAGATGTGATGGCAAACTATCTTTACAGGCATTTCCATATATCCCCTGGAGGATGGATAGAGAGCTGTCCTACATTGATGAGAACAATGTTATATTCTGCAGTAAGTATCATATTCCCAGTCTAGGGTAGATATTGTATCTTTCATTTCTCCACCAGGACAAATCAAATCCCATAGTCACATCTATTAGAAATGGTGCTTATGTTTAATGATCTCCCAGTCAACATTTTATCTGAGATTTGTCCTAATATATTATTTTTTCGTGCTTGCCTGTATACAGCAACTTTACATAAGAAAACCTAATTACCAAGGCAAAGGGATAGTCTGCATTTTCCAGTGGTAATGTTTGGAATCTAATACGAGTTCTTTGAGAACAAAGAAAACGCATACTTTCTTGAGATGGAGAGGAAAGAGAAAGCAAAGACACTCAAAGCTGAAACAAATTGGAGGCTGTGGGTGTCATGGCAATGTGAGTTGATGGATGATCGATTCATCTAGATTCTTAGTGGCACATTCTGTGCACGGAGTGCTGGCTGACGTCAATTGGATTAAGTGGCCTCAATGGGAGCACTGCATGCAAGATGAGCACAACACAGGCCCTAAGATTTCTCACTAACTCCGAAAGAAGTGTCTTGCTTTACAGTGAGAGGAAGGAGCGTCTACAAATGTGAAATGAGACGAGTCATGTTCTTCCTTAGGAGAAGGGTCTCTTGCTTTGAATAATCATTGCAACTGAGGGCAAAATCTGAAAACATATGACATTTATGCACATGCATCTGTTCAGAGTCATCTCTTCAGAAAAATTATAGACTTTGCTTTTAAACCCAGGAATATACCTACTTTTCTGGCACCATTTTATTAAAAGCTGAGGAATGTTCACCATATTATCACCTTAAGACATGAACTGAGGAAAATATATGATCATTTTTTTCATAAGTACTTTACATTTCCTCAATTAAAGAATGAAATTAATTCATCTGTTCAAGGCATTTAGAACAATGTATTCATATTTAATTTTATGTTAGTATTAATATTCTATTACCACTTCTACAATTGCTTATGCTAATTTCATTTTATACTATATATTCTTCATGTTCATTTGAGAGAAAAATTTCTTTAAACTATGGATTAAGGCCTATCTCTCATGAATACACTATTCTATTTGTGACTTACCCAAATCTAATAAAATTTTTTAGATGTTTAGCCTCTGTTGAAAGTAGTCTGGGGCAGGCCTGATTTATATTTTGAAATTTCCACACATGCATACTACTCACTCTATGTATATTGATTTAGGACTCTCCAGAGCTCTGCCAGAAGTGGCTGGGAAACTGCACAGACCAACCACAGGAGAAGGAGGAGGATTGCTATCTTTTTTAATGGGAACATGAGATTTTGTTTCTAGCACATGGCTGGGGAGCAAATACCTTTCAGCATGGAGCCACTAGCCCCTTGGACTAGGACTAGTTTGAAATTTGTGAGTCAGAGGTGGCCACAGTCTTTATATGTCAGTGTATATTGTAGTCATTTCTCTGTATAGCTTCCATCTCAGCTTCATAAAACTTTGGCTTGGAGAAATCTTGTCCTGGAATGTACAGTAACTTCCACAGGCATGCTACTTTGTCGAAGAGAGTGATGTATGATTTTAGAAATACTTAGCTGTTAAGGAACCACTGAGGTAATCATATCTCAAGCTATGTTGGGGGGCTGCTTTGCTTCTCCATGACTTTGGCTCTTAGTGTATTTTCTGAATCTCATGATACCAGCTGCCTTAGTCAATGTTTCGTCACCACACCATCATCCAGAAAACTAATTAGATAGTATTGCTCCTCCAACCCCATATTCTTCTTTTACAACGTCACTGACAATAGGGTAAATTTTCTTCCTACTTGTAGGCAATATATATATACTTGCACATTAACACTGTGTGTGTGTGTGTGTGTGTGTTTGTGTGTGTGCCTGTACACACACACACACACACACACACAAGTGGAATAAAAGCTTCTTAGAAAATTGCTTCTGATAGTCACATTGCATATTACTAACAGTTATTTACCTCTATTCTGTTTTTGATGATGGCTGTCAATCAAAAAATTTTATGAACACTATTAAATCATTACATTGTATTTGAGAAATTATGTTTTGTTTACTTGGGCTGTGGTAATTTTGGTTTTGCTACTGACGTGGCCTTTGGAAAGAATGTCAGAATTTTTTCCACTGTCAGGTCTTGGAGCCAGTAAGCCAGCAAAGCATGCGATTGAAAAAGTCTGTTGCAGACGAAAATACTAAAGAATGCCTGATGCTTATGAAGTCACATGAATTAAGATGATATCTTGGAGAAACTGAAATGAAAAGCTTTATAATTTTTTTTTTGGATTAGTGACCTCGAGTTTCATAGCATCACTTTGGCATATGTATAATTTGTTCTGTTTTATTGATGAAAAGTAAGCATGTAAGACATAGTGAGAAATTTAACACCCTCAGTGTCACAGGAAAATAGAAAAGTCATCCAAGAATCTGTATCTCTAAGTTATTAACCTAACTAATTTTATTTATTTAATTTTTCTTTTTTCCTATTATTTATTCACCTTATACATTTTAATGAAAATATAATTTTATCATTTCCCCCATTTCTTTCCTCTCTGAAGCTCTCCTTATATCATATCTTCTCCCTCCAATACCTCCCATGTCTCCACTACTCTCTGATTATAGTTTCTTTTTTATTTTATATTTGGGCCTACATATGCATGCACACATGTATGTATGTATGTAAAGTGTAGGAATGCATGTATATGTGTGCAAATATATGAATGTGACTTTGTGGGCCAATTTCTGGTTTTTGGGTGTATATGATTTCAGGATGGGCCACTTTGAAGAGACTCATCTGTAGGAGAGGCTAACTTTCCCTACTCAACAGTCATTATTTACCTGTGTTTTTTGTCTAGAGGTTTTAAGATTTTTTTTCTCCCTTTTAAGTTAGCATGTCTATTGATATTGCCATTGTGCAGGTCTTGGTTATGCAGCCATTTCTAAAAGAGGTAGTCTCACAATGGACTTCTGGGTATTCTGGCTCTAATAGTCTTTCTGTGATGTCATTTGATCCATAAATGCAGGAGCTATGCTGCAAATGTATGCGTTACAGGTGGGCTCCTCACAATTCATTGATCTTTGTATTACGTCCAGTTGTGCTTTTCTGTGATGGTCTCCATTTGTCATAGAAATATGCGTCTTTGATGAGAGGTGATAGTTACACTTGTCTGTAAGTAGAAGAATAAGATTTAGAATGTCAATAAGGAATTGTGCTGGTCTATCAAAGTGGCAGTAGTACATTTTTTTCCCTAAGATCCATAACCTTACTAGTCTTTAGTAGCTGGCTAGGTTTCTAGTACCAATCATGATTTCCCTTCTCTTAATGTAAGTCAAAGTCCACATAAACATCTTTTGTTTTCTGCCAGTATATGAGTGCCACTACTTCTTATGAAAATCTAGCTATGCTGGCCATTGTTGTGGATCAAAGCTGTTATAGTTGGAGAAGGCTTCAGTTGATTCCCTCTCTTGGGAAATATGTTCTTCCTTGCATGCCATATTCTTATACTATTGAAACTAGATGACAGGAAGAAGGCTCAAATAGTCCAAGTCTTGTATCATAAAGGCAAACATCTTCAGGAATAGGGGCGTATCTTAAATCTCTGAGAGGCATCCACACACAATGGCAATAGCTTATATTGCTTTGGTAGTCACTTGGCTACCCCTGACCAACCATGTGAAAGAAAGATTCCTTTGATTGGTGCTAGAGTTTGTATTCATCTATGGTTTTCGGAAGAGCATTTTCAGCTTAAGTGACATAACATCCTATATACCATATATGTGTATATGTATATGCACTTAGGGGTTGTTTGTAATTTCAGATAAATATATATTATATTATTCTGGGAGATTTTTATCAGGCAACCTTAGTATTATTTGTTCATTGTACCTAATTTTCCTTGTATCAGCCTAATGCAACCATTTCTGGCTAGAACCCCTCTCCTCATTCTTCCATTTTCCTCTTCCTTTCACTTGTTTCCAGATCTTCTCCTATCAAGCCACACCCCTGTGGTACAGTCGTACTTTACTGGTTTCAACAGTTACACAATGTGATATGCTCACATATGAAATATGGAGATGGAAACCAGAGATTGAGAAAGCATATGTCATTTGCCTTCTGGGTCTGGGTTACTTCAGTCAACATAATATTTTCTATAAATTTCATGACTCCATTTTTTCTCTTACCTCTGAATACTATCCCACAGTGTTTAGAGACCACATTTTCATTATTTCCTCATTTGTTGAAAAACATTTATGTTGTTTCCATTTTCTTGTTATTGTGAACATATACAGGAGAAAAACAGTATATGTGGAAGAATATTAGACCCATATTTACTAATTTGCACAAAAAGTATCTCTAAGTAGATGAAAATGCAAAACTAGAAACCCTAAAACAACAAGAGGAAAACATAGGCAGTACTCCTCAAGGTGTAAGTATCGTAGAGGACTTTCAATGAGACTCTATTGTCCTAGGAGTTAAAGCCAACAAATGACAAGTGGGATCTCATAAACTGAAAGGTAAAGAATAAACCAAAGAAGTAAAAAAGAAATCCATAGAGTGAGAGAGAATTTTTCTAGGTACACATTTGACATTTGAAATCTATAATATACAAAGAACTAAAAACAACAACAACAAAAAGAGTCAAATATTACTCAGAAATACAGTGGGGCTGTATTTCTTTAAAAAGGCCACAAGAGAAGAAATAGAAATACTAAGAAATAACTCAAAGAGTTATCATCATCCTTGTCAGTTAGAGAAATACAAATTTAACCAACAGAAACTTTTATCTCACCTCAATCTTAAGGACTAAAATAAACAAAACAAGTTAACAACTTGTGACGTTGTCTTCAAAGACAACCCCTCATTCAGTGCAAATTGATGCACTCACCCTGGAAATCAGTATGGAGAATCCTAAAATAAACTGAAAACAAATCTATCATATGACCCAGCTATATCAGTCCTCAGAAACATTCAAAGAACTTGATAGCCTACTCCGCAGACACTGGCTTAGCACTGTTTGTCATTGGATTTGAGTATTTTTAAGCTTTATGAAAGTACCATTTATGGACTTATAAAATTGCATATCCTCTGGAGAATGTTGAAATGCATGTGGCAACTTTATCTCACTATCATAAAGAAATGTCTTAGTGTGTAAAAGTAGTTTTAGCTATAGAAGTGGTTTCTTAATTTTGAGAAAAAAAGAAAGAAAATAAAAAAGAAAGTAGTTATACCAGGTCAACTACCACTATAAAACCACAACTTTTCAATGATTCATTTAGACCCTTACTGCTATCAATAAAATGTGTGTATATTTTTTCATTTTATAGAAAAGAAAATTAAATCAAAATAGGTTAATATATTTCCTTAGTAAAATGTTGGTAGTAAAAGAGCAAGGATTTAATCTGAAAAGGCGGAAGATTATTTAGGGCAGAGTGCTGTCCTAAATAATTACGTTTTTTTTTTCTAGTATCTTACGTAAATTTGAATGGCAATCTGTGACAATTCCAAAATAGTATATGTGTTTTTTAATTTTTGTTTAAGTTTTAACATGAACATATATTTATGTGCTTAATAAGATCTACAGTATTAAATAAATAATTTACAGCAGAAATCCAAGCCTGTAGTCCTAGCACTCAGGAGACTGAGACAGATGAACGGTGAGATCAAGGCCATCATGGGCCACATGTGGGACCCTGTCTCTTTTGATAATATTTCAATACATTGAAATAATGATTTTCTCTTTGTATCTTTTGGTTTCTCCTTAAACTTATTTCATTAGTTCAGGAAATTCTTGGAGTACTTGGAACAGCTGACTGATTAAAAAATTTTAAGATATGGACACAGATAAAGAAATTTATGCAAGGTTCCAATAGCACTGTGAACATTTCTAATACATGTAACAAATAGTGGTACATAAATCTTCTGTACAGAAGAGGAAAGTGACTGAGAGAGAAGAGGAAGAGATTTTCAGGGAGTGGGAAGAGAAGGTAGTAAAGTGTAACATATAACGAAATGTACATGTAACATGGAAGAGGGAGGAGGAATAGTGAGAGAGAACACCATCCAAGGAGGGGCTGAAGAATAGGGGAGGGACAAGTGGGAAGGACAGAGAGCAAGTGTGATGTTATATGTGCATATAAGTTTGAATACGCCATAATAAAACTCATCAATCCATATACTAACTTTTAAAAGAATGGAGAAATTTCTATATATAATCAGAATAACCATGGAAATATTTGTGTTGGTTTTGTGCCCTAAATAGCAACTCTCTTAATGTTCTACTCCTCTAAATCCCTCCTGTTCTACCCCTACGACCAATGGACCAACCCATATTGAAGTGATAGATATTCATATATATCATGGCACTACTAGATTGTGGCCCTGATATCCATAAAGGGCAAACCAAATTCCTGATTAATATCCTGTTATAATTACTTTTAGTCAGTGTTTACTTTGTAGTATTTATATCTGTGCTTGTGTGTGCATACCTTCAAACACAAGTGCAGGTACCCATGGAAGCCAAAGGTACCCAGGGAAGCTCCGGATCCTCTGGAGATGGGATGACAAGAACTTATGAGCCACCTAATGTGGGTTCTTGGAACTAAACACAGGTTCTCTGAAAGAGGAGCAGACAGTCAACCACCGAACCCTCTCTCTGGCCCCCTTAAATAAGCATTAGTTGTTGTCTCTTTATGTCACAGATATGTACTAAGGTATATTATCTTATTCATTTGTTCACCTATTCTATTCAGTCTTTTACATATTTATTAGCCAGCCCATCTGGAGGAGATTCTGAGCAAGTGTTGCAATGGAGCAGGAAAAGAGAACATAAACATTTTTTAAGTCCCAAATCATCCACCTAGCTAAATAATGTAATAAGCACTCAAGTTGTGAAATATGGTATATAATAATAGCTTCCCAGTGTGACTGGTATCCTATGGTGTGGGTCCTGCAACGTTATTCTAGAACACAAAGTGATTTGCCTTGAAGCTGTGGATTCCTTTGAATGAAGATGAGTCAGACAGTCTTTGGGGATAGGAACAGAGGATATATATTACTGCATTTCCTGTGAATACTCTCTTCCACAGAAACAGCCTTTGTTCTCCAATAATTATTTTAAGATACTTTGCAAGATGACACCATAGTTTGGCATCTTCACTTTTAAAGTTTTGTTTAACTTGAAGCAGAGAGATATCCAAGCCACATCTCATGACTGGTACAGCAAGAACACAAAATGTTCTTCGGAAAGCCGGAAACAGGCAAAGGGATCTAAATTCACCCATTCACAAAGCAATTCAACAATTAAGCATTCATAATTATCTCTTGTTGACAATGACTGTCTTGTATAATTCAAATGTATCAATAAGTTAAAAACAACAACAAAAAGTTTCAGGCAAAATATTTTGTGCTATTAACTGAGGTAATAAAAGTAATCCTCAAGATTTGAAAAGAGTCTGTGCTTTGATTTTATAGATGTTTTAAGGGATCACAGAACATTGCAGAGGCAAGGCCTGAATGAACATAGATGTCCTCTGAGACACTGCACACAGCATGGTATCAGGACAGATATGGGGAGTCAAAGTTGGACTCTGGGTGATACACTGAGAGTTGTATGGAAGAATTGAGGTACGGAGGGGCCAAAAGGGATCAGGAGCTCTACAGGGAGACCATCAAAGCAGGAAGATCTGGATACCGGAAGTCTGCACAAACTGATGCACCGACCAAGGACAATGCATGCAGAGAACCTAGCCCCCTGTTCAGATGTAGCCCATGGACAGCTCATTCTCCACGTAGGGGCATGGAGAGGACTACTGCTGAACCTCTGACATGCACACTTTTACTTAGGATTTGATCACTGCTCCTTGGCAAGACAGCCTTGAAGGGCACACATATACCTGATAGGCTGTGGTCAGATGGTGGGGGAAGAGGGGCCCCCCAATCAGAGGTCTAGCAGAGGGCAATAGGGCAGAAGAGAGAGCACAGATGGCAAAAGGAAGATAA
>OU015742.1:39656619-39671213 GCA_907169655.1 Acomys percivali
CTATGAACATGGTTGAGCAAATGTTCTTGTTGTGTGCTGGAGCATTTTCTGGGTATATGCCAAGGAGATGTTTTTAAAATGAACTTCCTTTGGCCGTTGATGAAATTGAAGTTCATGTCAACTAAGATATACTTTTAAGTTAATGACCTCATTATTAGTTGCTTTTGATTTTCTTCACACCACTTATTTTCCACCTGGTAAGCTGCCTATGCTATGTAAAATAGCATATCATAAAATTTCCTGTCCCTGTGAGGTTCATAGCAGGAATGACTATTCAGCAGGAGAAAGCAGTGAGGTTTTGAATTCTCTCTTTGACAAAACAGGCATCTCTATTATTGTGTATATTATTGCTCAAATTGTCTGCACTTTCTTGAAAGAACATGAGGTTCTACCCAAGACTGGTATCCCTGTGGCTCACTTAGCCTTTATTTTATACTGTATTTGTGGCTTGAGAAAGGCTACCCTTCTTCCTTAAATATACTACAGAAAATATGTTACTTTCAGTCACTAACTAAAACACTTAAATCTTCCTACTATTTGTATTTATTCCTTGCAGTAAAAAGAGTCTTGAAAATAGAAATACTGAGTAACTAAGCCTTTAAGCTACTTATCAAGCTCAGGTTAACCTGCCCCATGATGAAAGTGGGGCTTTTACTCTAGGGAATAAGTGTTACCATCAAATAATCTAAGAAATTCCACTGAGACTAGAGCAAATTACTGAAGGAACTGACAGTATTCTACATCCTGTTCCAAGTTGGGTCTGACATGCTTTCCTTGTGGGTGACCACCTCTCAGAACACAATTCATGAGTGATAGTTGTTCTACCACTGGCATTTTCTTTACTGCTTTAATGAGGCAGTGTTTGAGGAACTTCTTTGTGAACAGGTATTCAGAAAGGACTTCGAACTTATTTCTCAGCACCTCATCCACATTCTAAATATGGCTGTTATTGAAACCAAACTTCTGTCAAACAAAGTCAAATGGCAAAGCAACTTGTAGTTAAGTGAGCTAACACTTGAACTCTACATGTGTCAAATATCCACATATGAATGTACTTAGCCCAAGGCAGGAGATACATTTCTTGATTCTGTTTCCTGGTCTTATCACTTATTGTCACTCATTCTCTAATTTCTACTGACATAGAGAATAGTTTGTCATCTTACTGCAGGACATTTTTTTCTGATTTTACACTGTACCCACTAATGCCCAGTGAGATTTGTTCTTATTTATGTGACTATAATGAAAGATATTTAGACTGTGTTTGCACAACAATAACTCCTTTAGAGAAAACTGATAGAGGCACACTTATTACAAGAACCCAAGTAAGGAAAGAGATATTTCTTCAGAAAGAAGATAGTGGGATTCTTCCACAACAAAGGAACTTAGAGTTCCTATTTTAAAATTGTATATGCATCCATATTTGAAATTTCTTCTCAAATATTGCTCCAGTTTGAGAATACAATAAATCAATTTAGGAAATCATGTCACCAAGAGTGTAAGGTACCTGGCCAGATTATTGTCTTTATGTTACCATAATATTCTCCCTTTTTAATCCTTTGAAAATGTCATACATATATGTAGAATTTTTTATAATATCTACCAATCATTTTCACACACAACTCCTCTACCAGATCTTCCCATTGTATCACTCTTCCAATGTCATGTTTTCCTTTGTACAAATCAATTTATATTTTAACACATCAAAACCATTTAGCATTGCCCATATGCATATGTGTATAAAGACATACCCTCAAAAATAGAAGAATTACTGTTGAGTAATACTTCAATGAAAAGTAACCACTACTTACTGCAACAGTTTCTTCAACCAAGATAAAATACAAATATTTAGACATCAGTCTGAGAACATGATCATTTATAAAAATAAAACTAGTAAGTTTTCTTTGGATGTAAGACTTCGATAGCCATGTGTTTTATCTGTTTTGACAGTACATGACATAAGTTCCATCCAGTAAAGACATCCACAAATCCAACAAGAAAACAATTGACTACTCCTATAAAGCATCTTGCACTTACTGTGTCACTGAGCTCTTTCAGTCTGGCACCATTGATAACGTGACATACAAAGCGTGATGCTGGATAAGACGTCTGACTTCTTCTTTCCCCCAGTGTTATCATCTTAGGTACATGTATTTGAGATATGTAGTTCTCAACTTGATAGTATAATGATGGCTAATCTCTATTATTAGTTTGATTGGATTGAAGAGTTCCTAGGAGCTTTGTAAAGCAGACCACAAGTAATTTCTCAGAAGATACTTCTAGAGAAGATATACTAATATAAGAACCCCTGTCCTAAATGTAAACAGTACCATGAAACAGGCCTTGGAGACCTGGATGAAAAAAGTGCAGGTGCATCCTCTCTCTGTTTTCTGTGTGCTATGATGTGAACTGTTCTATTTGCTATACTCTTCTCAACCCAATAAGTGAAAATCTCTGAAGCAATCGGTTAAACAAAAAGTCTTTTACTTCACCAGTTGCTTCTCTTAGATATTTAATCATAGCAAAAAGCCAGTCTTACTGGAATAGTGCCCTTTTCATCTCTGTGCTCCATTCTGGGTTCCACATAACATTTACTTATAACTCTTTTAGTGTAGTAATCTATAATGTTTTCTCAGGTTACATTAGTAAAACTGTGTTTTTGAGAATTGCTAATCATGCACTCTATACAACTTATATTCACCTGCTGTTTTTCGCATGGTTGCACCAGCACTGTTTACAGTTTGCAGGAAGACCATAGACATATAGTGTCATTTGCATTTAAGAATATATTTTTTCAGCATGACTGGTTGCTATTGGCATTACCTTTAAATAGTAACTAAGTTGGGGTTGGCCCAACATATCTTATGTAAAGATCCCTCTTTCCCTTTCTATTTTATAAGATGCATAATCCATAGAGACATAGTAGAGTTCTGTTCCCTCTCTTTGAGAGAAGAGTGTTGCATACAGAGTTGGAATTCTTCTGTATGAGATGAGTAAATTCTCCCTAAATGTACATATCAGTGTATAGACATTTAGGTTGTTCAGGATTAAGCAGCCTCTACTATTTTGTTGATCAACATACTTTAGTTTCTAAAACTTTGTCTTCACTAAAGCTTTTATAAATCCATTGAGAAGTGGATGATTCAGAGCTGAGGTAGAAATATACAACATGTGTCACAAATAAAATATCTTCTAACAACAAAAGTAAGAATTTCTGGATGCCTACTCAAGGGCATACATGCCACACACAAACAGTTTGTCAGAGAAACACAAAAGACACCAGGAAGAGCTCTTACTGTTCAGAGCTGAAATATGTTCATCAACAAAGTAGTAGTTGTTTAATCTTCAACAAGCTAAATGTCTCTCTACATAGACATGTGTGTATTGTTTTTTAAGATTTGTTACTTGACAGTAAATCAAATATGTAAGTAAATATTAATAAATGTAAATGTGTATGGATGATGATATTATACATGTAACCATCTGTATCCTGTGTTAAAGTGGAACATGAGTTCAGACATATACCAAATTTTAATTTACTAACTCCTGGATCTTTCTAGATTATTGTGCTTGCATGTGTCTAACTACACTAAGGGTGATAAACTTGACATTCACATTGCCATACATTTACATAATTGTTCAACTCTTGTTCACATTTATAGCAGTATAAGAATCATTAACAGTACTCCTATGGGAAACTATTTTATTAACTAAAGTGCTATCCTACATACAATTCATATTGCCATTAGTTTTGCAGATTCGTCTCATTGTTTCTTAGGTCAGCATTTTCTACTCCACATTATCCAGGGATTTTATACATTTTTAATACATTCAGAATTCAACCATAAACTCCTAAAAGGTTTTTAAATTTTTACAGACATTAAGGTTAAGATTAAGAATGCTTGGGTCTCCTTGACTGCCTCAGAATTACATCATTGACTATCAGAGAATTTTTCTAGCCTTGCTGAATAGACACGCAAAATAAACAAATGGAATTATTTTAACTTTAAAAGAGTCTGTGTAGCAAAGAAACAACAACAGAATGAACATATAATCCACAGAATGGAAGAAAGCTATTAGCAAGCTGTATATTTTATAAGAGATTAATATCCGAAATGTATCCCAATAAACTAAAACAACACATTGATAAAAATACATGTAGATTTTTTGTAAAAATGTGAGTGACATGTATAGAAATATCTTAAAAAATAAATACAAAAGAACAAAAGATACCTGAAAATGTCCAATATCTTCGGCAGGAAAGTGTATACCAAGAAATCACCTCAAAACTATTAGAGTCTTATTGTCAAAAAGAATACAGTTGTTGGGGAAAATGTGGAAGAAAAGAAACACTTATACCATGTATTTAGGAATATAAGCTTAGATATTAATTATGGAAAGGAATACATGTTCTCAAAATTCTTAGACATATGTATTGAATAGACGTACGTGTTTTTATGTTCATTATAACTTCATAAACAATAATTAAGATCTAAAATCAACTGATGAGTGAACATAGAAAATGTATCAAAATACTCAGTTAAATGCAATTCATCCTTAAGCACAGAAAATTTGTGTTGTCTATATTTTATCTGGCATCCCTATATTGGTGTTGCATCAAAAGGAGTGAATTTGGGGATATGCAGTTTGTTGCTGTTGTTTTCTCTTAAGAACAGCTTTCTATCTGGAAGCTCCAATTAATACCATAGTGTCAGTCTGAAGAAAATTCAAACAGTACAAACTCCTTATGATTTTTTTTCAGAGCCGAGGATGGAACTCAGGGCCTTGTGCTTGCTAGGCAAGCGCTCTACCACTGAGTTAAAACCCTAACCCTCTCCCTGTGATTTTTATGTTCAGGTAAATATCTGAATTATGTCATATGAAAAGGCTAATTTTAATTCTAAAGTGGTGTTCATATGTTACCCTGGTACTCTACATGGCTCACAGTGTTCTCAGCTGTCAAACTAAGTAGAATGAGTCATAAGATGTACATCCGATTTTTCAAGTTTTGATTATATGTTTTTTTTCTGTCCTGATTGAAATATGTATATAAGGTATAATACATCAATATAAACTCCTCAACCAAGATAGGAGAAAAGTACTGCTGTGTCAAGTTTATATATTGTTAATTTTGAAAACTGATATTTTTATTTGCAAGTATCTTTTATAATAAACTTTATTTAAAAATCTGAGATATTTTAACGTTTAGAAAAATAGAATGTACATTATGTATATTGTACCCCAAAGCAAAGAGCCAGGTTAAAAAATAACATGAATGACAGTCTGAAAATTATTATTAAAAGGTGATTATCCATATGATTCATGAAATAACAGTTGACTCAATTGGGGTAACTGTCATCCATAACATTTCTTCATCTCTTAGGTAGAAAAAGTGTATTCATATTTGCATCTAAGACATTTATCCCAGAAGCTAGTTTGTAAACTGTCGAGAGCTGCGATGTAGCCACACCTAAAGATGGCGCTGGCTTCCGCTAGTCACCCTCCCAGCGGTGAGCGCTCTCTTCGGTAAACAAGTCCTTATATGGCTAACAAGCTCGGGCGTTTAGCTCCGCCATCTCTTTGACCTACGAGGAGTTCACACATGGCGCCTCCTGATTGACTCTTGCCGGGATATAAGCCTCTGCCCCGCCTAGGGAGGGGGCCATTCTCTGCTTTGCTAAACTGCTGTAAATTCATTCCTGAGTAAACTGCCTTGAGAAGGAACCTAGTTGTCTTGAGTCTTATTCCTGCTGGCCAGGAAGGGCACGGACAGTAAACCTATTCTTATGAAGGACTGAGAATTGTCTTATTTTGTTTGAATACCCACAAAAAGGTGGTTTCAGACATTTCTTTTTTCTTTAGTATCTGTTTGATTCCAAAGTAGTTATTTACCTGTACACAACTTTCACAATAACTTTAAGCTAATGAAACTTTATCTCCATTATATAAAGAACTTAGGCTCAGAATATTTGAGTTATTTAGCCAAAGTTCAGTGGATAATACAAGATGAATATGTGATTAAAACCATTCATTCTTAAGTCTTCGTAATTAAGCTTATATCTCCTAACTGCTGACTGTTTCCTCACATATAGGAAGAGATATAGAATCTAAAAATTAAGTGGCTGGACTGAACTCAACACAGCTACTTAGTAATAGTAATAGGACTAATAAATATACTGTCTCTTGGATTTTTTCCATCCAGTAAATGTTCAATTATTCTTCTGTCAGCTCTCCATTTTTATTGGTCTCAGCTGATTCTCATTAAGTACTAAATTTAGAGATACTGTTTCTAAAGTCACAGAACCAATAAAGCTGTGTAATGATGACTTTATCATCCAAATTATAATTCCTCTTACATTCCTCTATCTAGACCCCAATGATCATAAGCACTCAACCATGCCTGTTCAAAGATTTTCAGCTACATATTTAAAAATGGTCAATATTGCATGCATAAATCCAGATTATAATTCTAAGTAAATTTTCTGTTCTATAGTCTATGACAAACTTTATTTTTTATTTTTTGTGACATTATAGAGGAACTTCTATCCAGCCACATGGCTGCTCTGGCAAAGGATTACATCCAAAGACATTCTAGATCTATATAATCTAGAGGGAACACAGATGTGCTCTGGATTACTGCAGAAGCTGACTGGAACACTGGCATGCCCTTAGTACGCACCTTTATCCAAAACAATGAAGAAAAGCTTAGTTTATAGAAGGAAGCAGCCTTGTTTTAAAAGTGAAGCCTAATTGAATGTCAACATTAGAAATTAAAAAAAATGATTGACCAAATGAGTAGGAGATAGGATATGCCAATTCTCATGAGGACAGGACAGGAAAGAGAGGCTACTGAAGAGCAATGAGAGAAGAAAGAGGAGGGCTGTACTGAGAGTTTCTCTCCGGGATAGTTTTACAGACACAGGCCGCAGAGAGAGTAAGCCGAAGAATGAGAAGAAGCCGGAAGATTAAAACATATTGCCAAATTAGTTTGAGGCTAGGCAAAGCAATTCAGTGAGTTTGAATCACTTAGATTGAAGAGGAGTTTAGGTCAGAACAGCTGAGTTGTAGCAGTCAGTAAAAGCTCAGAAATTTCTTTTAAAAGTGCCTAGGAATGACTCTCATCTAATAAAAAAACATTTACATGACATTCCTCAGAACTGTCCATTTATTTGTAATCATAATTCTATATCACTGAAAAGTTGATGAAATGAGCATCTTTTGAGGCCTTTCTGTAGATTATTATTTATTCTTCTGAAAGAGGGATTAACAGTGTTCACGTTTTTATAATGTGGCACAATATAACCAGCTGTTATCTGATGATTAAAACTACTGAAAGGTCAATGGTACCCTGAATGCTGAAAGTAAAGCAATTCATTTACACCAACACATGATATTTTATAAAATTTTGACCATAAAATGGGGCCTGCGATCCATTGCTATTCAAACTTCACAGACTCATCTATGTCATGCTAGACTTTAACATCTTTAGTGTGCCAAGAATCAACAGATGCCAATATTTCATGAAGCTCTGTGTCCAGTGGGCTGGTAAGTCTATGAGTTTAATAAAACAAGTGGCGATAGTTCTCATCTGAATAGACAGATTCAACAGAAATGCTCCAGGAAATTTACAAATTAGTCATCGTTCTATATAAAGTCAAAACCCAAAGTGTCAACAGTGTGGCTTATGACAGCATCAGATCTCACATATGCTGTGCTCTAGAACAATGGTACAAGTCACAATCACCCAAACATATATGGTTTTCAGCAAGGTATACTGTAAGCTATATCTTATTATGAGATGAAAGCAGTAAGTTTAACATATTGCATGTTAGTTTTTTTTTTTTTTTTTAGCGAGAAGATTTGAAGAAAATAATCACCATGAAGCAATCATTTCCTCTACTTCCTTAGGTCACTTATCAGATTATAGAAATATGAGAACATATTTGTATTTAATATTCAGAAACAGATTAGGTAAGTCTTTACAAAGTCTTATAATATTTTTATATATAATCCATTTTTAATTAGTTTTTCCTAGGATGTGCAATAAACATCCGAGTTAAAGTGTTAAGAATAAAATGTGAAATAAAATGAATGTTTCTGTTTTTACCTTTTATAAAATTGTTTCAGGTTCAATTGAAAATAAAAATTTCAACATGTGTTTCTGGCTGGAAAAAGTGAACAACCACAGGCAAATCAAGGTCTCCATACTACCTTATAGAAGTACCAACTCAAATGATAATGGACTTAATTTTCAAATATAAACAATCATTGTAAAATGTAATCAATCATTTAGTGAATTGAATATCTTATATGTATTTCAGTGATGATGCTCTGCAAAAAACAAAGACTAAAAGCTTTGCAATGTAATACCTCATTAGAAAAAATGCAAATTAGGTCCATGATGGCATATTAATATAAACCTATCAGAAACCTATCATTGCTACTAGTACTACTGCTGCTGCTGCTGCTGCTGCTACTATTATTACTACTACTAATAATAATGATAATAATAATAATATAATTGCACTAATTGTTGTTGAGGTAAAATCATTTACTGATGGAGAGACTGTGAAATGCAACACCCATTCTAGAAATTTATTCAACAATTTTTTTCATGAAACTAAACAAATAGCTTTCATAAACCCCTATAATCATACTATAGTCCATTTGCCCTAAATAAGGAAAAACTTAAAACTTACATAAAATTCTTCGCAAGTTTGTTTTTAATAACTTTGTTCATAGTATCCAATAGCTGAAAATGACCTAGATACCTTTCAATGAGTGAGCAGCTAAGCCAACTTTGATAACTCCACACCATGGAATGCCAAAGAACACATTGTTATGGTGACGTAACAATAGCCTTAATAGACTTCCAGGCATATGTAGTAGGTTAGGGGAAGAATGATTCTACTGCATTTATAAGCAATGTGTTGCTAGTTGGAAAAAAAACTGGTCATTCAAAGGAGAAGAGAGATTCCCATCATGAATTATATGCGAATCATCCAATGCAAATTATTAAATCCAATATGATTCTAGTTATATAAAATTATTGAATGGCAACATTAGAAAGTATATATATATATACTTTACATAATATATATTATATATATACTTTATATAATATATATATTATATAAAGAATTCTAGTTGCTAGAGCTAAAGATTAACAGAGAGAGATACTAATCAACTAGAGTTGTAACAGGTAACTATGTATTCCTGTCATGATCAAATATGTTTCCCTGTATCATTACTTTATTTTTATGAGGTGATGGTAATACCAGTGTACACATATCCAAAGTTGCATAAAACCACATGAACACACAAATACTCAAGTGAGTACGTGAAAATCTAACAAAATTTGCATCTGATTCAGAGACTGCATCCTACTGATACCCTGGTTGTGATACTGTAGTTGAGGACACAATCATTATGCAAAACAGGATGAAACACGTGGTAGTTCTTAAAGTAACACTGAAACTTCATTTACCTCAAACCAAGAAATGCATATGAAAAAATATCCTCAAAGTGGAATTTTGGATTCTGAAATGGATGAAGCCAATATACACTACCAAGGTATTCATGGGTGTAATTTAAGAGGTATAAAAAAAGTGCATTGTCTCTTCTAAATTTTAGTGAAAACTTGGGTTGTATTTCCCCCAAAATTCATGGAGTTCAATTTCCTCAAAGGAATCATTGTAGTCTTTCTCAAATATACAAAGAGACCGCCCCTATTGCTGCAAAATCCTCCTGCCTCCCCTTTTGACCAATTTTTTTTTTTTTGCTATAGTCTGATCTTACAGTTACTCACTGTGTATCTGATCTGATGTTGTTATAAAGGTGGCTTCTTGTCATTTGTTTGGGAACAATCCAACCATAGCTAACTGGAATGAGTCTTGAAATTCATTATAGGTTAGAGCTTGAGACAGTAGTTGATTCCTCTTATGAGCAGCTGGTAAACCCTCAGTGTGTTTGGCTACAGTGCAACAGTTAAATTGAGTCTGACTGATTTGGAGTGAAGGCTGGGAGACTCAATAAAGTGTGATTGTTTCAAAATAGATAAGAAAAATAATATTTATTGAAAATCTTTTTAAGATTAAGACACTATGTTCATCATTTTCCCCACAAAAGAAAGTTTTGCAGTCTCATATGATGATAACATGATCTGTATGTTTTAAATAGTAGAATCCAAGGCCGGGAATATGGAGAAAGGTTTATTTTTCTTGTAGTTCACATTCATATGTGTGTGTGTGTGTGTGTGTGTGTGTGTGTGTGTGTGTGTGCATGCACATGGGTAAGCATGCATGTGGAAGACCAAGGTTGATATCTGGGATCATCTTTCACTGTTCATCAGACATCTTTACACATTTTCCACTGTATTCAAGAAATCAGGGTCCCTCAGCAAAACGTAGATCTCCCCAATGACTCATCTCACTTGCCACCTTGCTCTGGGGAAGCCGTTAATCACCTTATGAAGCTGACATTTCACTCAGGCTAAATCTACCTGGTGTGTATATGAATTCCAGGATCTGAACTCTAGCCTTCCTGTTTGAGCTGAGAGCAGAATTCACCCCCTGGCTTTCTCCCCAGCTTCTCACTATTCCATTTTGTCTTCTACTGTATCAGACTGTTTTAGAGACAGACATTCCCCTAGAGGCAAATATGCCAAATACGTCTCCTCAAAACTGGTTTGTTGCTCCTTTGCAGTCTGCTGTCCCCAGCTGGCCATAACTGTAATTACAGCCAAACCTACAACCACAGAGGAAATACCCAGGAGAGGCCTGAGATACCATCAAGCACCAGCTAAGAATTCTAAAAATAAGGTATTTACAGATGAAAATCACAGTCCCCTCAAAAAAAAAAACCCAGAGTGGAAAGGGAGGGATAGAGTGAGACAGAAATGAAATTTTATATTTTGAATCAATGATGGTATAGATAGGTAACTGTGCACTCCCCAGGCCTGCCTAGGAGAAAATCTATCCAGAAGTGAAAGGGGTATCTTAACATGATGATGGAAATTCTTACAGGAATGTATACATAAAATGAACTCTTCTCTCCTAGTTTTATAGGGTATATGTTAAAAGGCAATGAATCATCCAATGAATGAAATGTTTCTCTTAAAACAAAAGCACAGGCAATACAACTCAACTATAATATAAAAGCTATTAATGCAAACAAACCAATAAGATAAACTTTTGTTTTTATTCAGATAAGAGACATATGGTGCAAGGCTTTATTATCACCATTTAACAGACAAGGACTTTGAGATTTAAAGGTTTTCATTTACTCTTAAGGGAACGTAGTAAAGCATGGCAGATCCACACCCCTTTGAATCCTATACCATGCATTTTTCCCCTTTGTACCTTGACTACTTAGTGTACCTACCTTTCTATCTTAAAGTCTATTCTAAACTACATGTTAACTTACTAGATGACCTACTAGATTTCTATGATTTTTCTGGATATCAGTGCCTATTTCTATGTACTTGGTCTTTAAACTGCAGATGATTATGAGATTACTTCTGGGTAAGTATCACATAAATAAATGTTAATGAACCATCAAAACTCATGTCCTTGATAGCCTAGAAGTGATAAGAAAGATTAAAATTGATGGGCTACCTATTTTGTTCCTAGTCAAATGCCCCCTATTAGCCAATATTTTATCGCAGGTATAGTAAAATCAGGATTTCTAAGCCCACCAATGAGTCATAAAATTAGACCAGAAGTAGTAAACATGACTTGGAGATATTGAATGGCATCAGACTGACAGAAGGACAGTTTGGAAGGGAGGACCTAGACTGTTTCCTCATTGTTTTTCCTGTCTGTCTCCAGTTCATTGTGTTCTTGAAAGTGTTGCTTTTGCAGTACCTAATGAATGATACATCAAGGCCTGCCATGAAA
This sequence comes from Acomys percivali, assembly GCA_907169655.1. Taxonomy (NCBI): domain Eukaryota; kingdom Metazoa; phylum Chordata; class Mammalia; order Rodentia; family Muridae; genus Acomys; species Acomys percivali. The sequence goes on from OU015742.1 coordinate 39,668,514, forward strand.
CTGTAGGGGGAAACTTTCTGGTATGACTCATGAGCTGTGCTGAATTACAGATCTTTTCTCATTAGTCTGATTAAAAACCTAAGCTCATTATGGCTCAGGAAGTGATTTGGTTTCAATGCCTTTTGGTTATGTTCCTTTTCATATTTTCCAGGAGCACGCATTTTGGCTAAGAAGTCATTTTCTATTTTAAATGTATCTAAATTTCAATTCTTAAATGTATGTTCATTATCATATCATTCAAACCTGTAAAATGTTCTTTTTTGTACTTTTAAGAACTATTTTAAAAAGTGATTTTGATTTTTTTTTCTTCTGTGGTATTTTGTTTCACAGATGAGACTCTTTCAGACAGTTTCTGGTATGTTCTTGCCTTTTGGAGGAAAAAAAAAGCAAATTTCTTAATTGTTGAAATAAGATGTTGAATTTGAAAACAGAGTTAAGGGAGAACTATAATATCCCCTGGGTCAGATCATTTAAACTACAAAATTCTAAATATTTGAATGAAATAATTAACAATGATGGTAGCAGATCTAACAGTAAAGACCAAAAAAGCTAACATATATAAAGTACTTGGAAAACTACTGGCCCAAATGTTGCTATATCTTACTTCATTTATAAATATGGAAGCATGCAGATTTTGCATTTTAAACCAAACAAAACATTCTTTAATCAAAGAAGTGAAGTGTTTAGGGTTAGACTATGTTCTATCTCTATTAATGAGGATTTAAGGGCACGTTTGTGTGACTCTTGCAATAAATGAAAAATTCTAAATATGCACAGAGTTTACTGAAACCCCTGAGTTCTTTCTAAGTCAATCTGGCACAAACCTAGCAAACAAAATTTGGTATATAAACATGAAGCAGTTCGCAAAGTGTTTAGCTTACCAGTCTCTGTATTTTCTGCATTACATCTCAGTGAAGGGCTTCTCAGAGCAAGCCATTTATCCTTCATCCATACATGAAATCAGACTGGTGCTAACAATGAGGGTATCTACTATATCAGGATAAGTGGGTTATTTAACTAAGAAGCTGAAGAGCACAAGCATTCCTTGGGCATATAAACATGGCTCTGGCCATCTGAGAACACGTTATATATAATAAACAATAGGGCTGTCCTTCCAAGAGATATTTGTGACTACTTGTAAAGTATCCTTTGAGTATCATAAGTGGATAAATGTATTAGTTTTCTGGTGAAACTATCAAAATGAGTTTGTAAGCCAAGCATGGTGGCGCATGCCTCTAATTCCAGCACTGGGGAGGCAGAGGCAGGTGGATCGCTGTGAGTTTGAGGCCAGCCTGGTCTACAAAGTAAGTCCAAGACAGCCAAGGCTTATAATATTTAGGACAGCCTCTCCTAAAAATCCTGTGGAACTGCTGCATGGAACTCCAGGCTAATACAAAAATTTTTCCACAAATGTTCATAACTTTTTTTAATTTTGGTTTGGTTTGGCTTGGTTTGGTTTTGGGCTGGTTTGGTTTGGTTTGGTTTGGTTTGGTTTGGTTTGGTTTGGTTTGGTTTGGTCTGGTTTGACTTGGTTTTTTGAGAAAGGGTTTCTCTGTGCAGTATTGGCTGTCCTGGATTCATTTTGTAGAACAGGCTCTGGTCTAGAATTCACAGCAATCCACTTGCCTGTGCCTCCTCCCAGAATGCGGGAATTAAAAGGCATGCACCACCAAATCATTTTAAAAATTAGTTTTGAGGTTATAAATAGGAATTTTTGGATTTTGTTGTTATTGTTGCTGTTGTTGTTGCTGCTCTTATTGTATGACTTCACTTTCTAGATCATTCTGTCATCTCACATCCAATTTGACTACAAAAAAAAAGAACTTAGGAGTCCAGAGAGCCTTGCAGGCTCTGTGAACTTTTGCTATCTGGTGCTTCTACTGTCTTAATGTTTTGATTTCACATCAAAGTGTCTTATCAACAGTAAGATATTAGGCTTTATTCATTTGCTGTCGCTACAACATTGAACACTGGATAATCCATAAAGAAGTTTATTTGAACTTTATTTGAACTTAATCTTCTGGGACTAGAAAGTCTAAGAACTAGTGAGAACCATGAGTATCATATCAGAAGAGAAATGAAAAGGAAAATAGTCTGGGTGTGAAGTAAAATGCAAGCAATGGGGTTGCTGAAATGCTGCTTGCTTAATTAATTGTATTAATTGGTTACTTAGTTAGTTAGTTATGGGATTATTAATCCACTTAGTCATTGGACTAATCCATGAGATTAATTCAATCCCACAAAGGGAAAATTTAGCTCCATAAAATAGGATGAATGAGTTCATAATGGGAGGACCCACACTACTCTACAAACTTCAGTAGTTTCTACACTGACACTGCTGAAATAAGTTCTTAGGCACATTAAAATTGTATGTTTTCTTTTTCTTGAAAAAGGTATTAATTGGTTTTAATTCAGGGTATATTTTAAAAATATATGCTATTGTTTTATTTAGTGAGTCATTTGCATGATACAGAAGTCTCCAAAACTCAAGAAATATGGGCCAAGCAGTAGTGTCTCATGCCTTTAATCTTAGCACTTGAGAGGCAGAGACAGTCAGATCTCTGTGAGTTCAAGGCCAGAGCTTGGTCTACAAAGTCAGTCTAGGACATCCAAGACTACACAGAGAAACTCACTTGAAAGGAGGAGGAGGAAGAGAAGAAGAAGAAGAAGAAGAAGAAGAAGAAGAAGAAGAAGAAGAAG
>OU015742.1:39676488-39698037 GCA_907169655.1 Acomys percivali
GACACTAGGCCCTAGAGATTCATGATATCTTTTCTCCCCAAAGCTAGAGTTTATATGTATGCTTTCTTGCCTGTCATTTAACAGGGTTCTGGGAATACAGACTCAAATTCTGATGCTTAAGCAGCAAACAATTTAGTAAATGATTCATCTGCCCAGCTATGTTCTTCTTTTTCTATTTATTTGTTCCTCCAGAGCAGCTAACATAGAGTAAATCTTCTGTAAATACTTGAAGAATCAAAATGAGTCATTTTTAAACATATACATTGGCTTTTGATTATGAGCATATTTAGTTTCCATGGTGATGATGTTTTGGTGTAAGTATTTTCTTGTCAGTGATAGTAAATTCATTTTAATACACAACTGGGTACGTGACAAAGGCTTTCATTGTTTTACCTGGATTCAATTGTTCTGTCTTTTCTATGTCACCCTTGAACTGAGCTCATAAGACATTTAATGTTTCCATTTTGTTATGCTAACTTTTCCTTGGGAGTTGTAAACAAATATTGACTCAAGCCCAGGTAGAGCATTGACCAGAGTTTAAAATAATGAATCTACAACAGACTAACTTTGAGAACTAATGTGTTTACTTACAAAGGTATTGATGAGTTGTTGCTTATAGGAGCATTGATGACTCAGAAACAGCTATATCACCCCAAAGCCCACAGCAGCATGAGTGTTGACTCATGAAATATCTGTATCACTGATGGTCCCTGTACAATTTGCAGGTGGCTCAACAGGTCATAGAGTTTCTTCTCACCATCAATTGTTTGCTACTTCTATAATCTTGAGGAGATGCCTATGCTAAAAGTGTAATTTTAATCTTGTAAGTTTTAGCTTTCCTGTGTGTGGAGGTTTAATTACTTCCCACATGGCATGGTTCCTCTTTTACTTCTTCCCAGGAAGTAATGAATCAATTCAGAGAAAATTGCTCCACAATATTCCACCCCTTTCTCTGGCCCTTAAATTCTTTATGTACCCTCTACCATGATGTTTCCTGAGCCTTGGAGAGGATGACTCAGTTGTCCATCTGTACATAAGCATTGGGACACTATATCATATCAGCAGTCACTTGTTATCAGGAATGTTGTCAATGGTGGTTTTCCTATAGTACACCATCCATTCTCTCTGAGTCTGACAGAAATCAGTTGTAAACATATATACAAATGTTTGGAGAGAAGTTTGACAGATACATTACCTCTCTTTAATTGTCTTTCCACTGCTGTCTATAAACTCTTAAACCATAGGGTTCTGCTCTGGTTAATGGGACCACATGTAAGTTCTTTCCTGTGGGATTAGCTTTAAGTACAAATAAAATGTCATTTGCTTCACTATTAACAGTTGTGCCACTACTGCAAAGTGGATGCCTCTTTCTTGATGTGTTAGTACTGCAGCACAAAGCATATATAAACAAGTGGGACTATCAATAAAATTTTTCTGCCAGCACCATAAGAGAGTGAATGTTACTTTCCAGCACTTCCATCCAGCAAGGAAGGAACTTCTAATTCAATGCCAGCTTGTTTCCCCCAAATCCAGTATTAAAAGTAAGCTATATTTTTAGCCACAAGTCCTTACCATCTAGTTCTGACATGCAAACAATAGTCTCAAAAGCCTTTGTAGTTTGTAGGGTCTCAGAGCACTCATTGACCAGCCACTTAAAGGAAAGTAGCCTAAGCCTGGAATAGATTTTTCTTTCTTTTTAATTTATTCTTCTCTCATACAATACATCCTGACTAAAGAATCCTCTATCTCCACTCCTTCCAGTCCCCTCCCAACTTCCCCTTTCCCTCAGATCTACTCCTCCCCTCTTTCCCTTCAGAAAAAAAGCAGGACTCCCAGGGATATCAACCAAGCACAGCATAATGAGATGCAATAATACTAGGCACAAGTCTTCATATCAAGGCTGAACAGAGATTTTCATTCAATAAGCTAATGACTTTGGGGGGAGTATGCTTTCTTATTAACAGGGACATCCTCATTTAAATCAATTAACTGTTGTCTTTATTGTTCTTTACGATGCTTATATGAATTGTATCAATTTCAATGGTTACCATTATGTAATAAAACCTTTGTACAAAGGGTAGACAGGATCTCTGAAGTCCAAACATCATTCATTTTAAGTAAATGTAGTCAGGTTTGGGTAGTTAGGGGAGACTAAAAAGAAACACTAGCAGTATCTAAAGGATAACAAGGTGGACCTTTCATTTGTATCAATTGTTTTGTCAAAAGAACAATGGTATTGTATTTAGAAGCATAAACATGAAACATTATCCAAACTAGACTTCCATAATTCACAGTACATTTTCCATGAAGCATCCATAGTCATCTTGGAATGCCATTGTTGCAATGGTTGCCTCTGTGGGGCCAGCTTATTGTGCTTGCTTCCTTTAGGCCCAAAGGCCACACTCTAGCCTAATGCTAGAGGATGCAGTTAGTTATGTATAGATAGGTTGTGGAACAAAGTCATGGCTCTTATCTTTCCATAGGCTATACTCAGCTACTGAAAGAACTCTTGGCAAAGCAAACCATCTTGTTCTACACCATATAATCTAGTTCAGTGGTTCTAAACTTCCTAATGTTGTGATCCTTTTTCCTGTTGTGATGACCGCCCCCCCCCCCATCCATAAAACCCTCAAAGGGTTGTGACACACAGATTTAGAACTGCTGCCTTAAGGGACATAATCACACATCCATAGGGGAGGCTCACCCCCCCCTTTTTTTAATCACTTTTTTGTTCTGTGAAATGGCTGCTCAGGGTTTATAGTTATGTAAATCTCATGAGTACAGTGTATGGTTTTCTATTAGGTTTCTATTTTCCTCATAAAACTCTAGCTTGCCCCATTTGCTTTTGAGTGGCTTGGAAAGACACCACCTTCTTTTGCCTCTGCAATCTCTATTCCCTTTTTGATTGATTCTTCACTTTACAAACTTGATTTATATGCCACTGTTTACCATAATGTGTTGTGAAAACCTCTACCTTGCATAGATCTTGCCCCATCATTGGCCTCACAGGGCCACCAAATCCCTATCCCATCCCAAGGTCTCTGGTGACCAAAACATTTTCATTATTTGTCTTTAAAATCTGCCCTATCTGACACCACGAAGTGGGCAACAACCACTCTCTCATGCCCACTTTCCTTTCAGTACCTCTTCTTCCCCTGTCAAATTCCAGTTGCTGGTAATTCAAGAACACCTCAGATGACAGTAGCAGGGTTGGCCTATTACCTTGTTCAAACTAGGCCATCAGGGACTGATTTCTCCCATATCACCTAGGTGTATGCAGTCTTTGTTGTAATGATGAATGGAGTTATATCCCCAGTGTTTCTACATCCAAAGCACTCAGACTGATATCTCTTCTTCCACACTTCATGGGGGCACCTATGAAAGCTCATACACTGCTTGTTTAAAAGTCTTTTCCAATTCAAGCAACACAGAGGCTGAGTATTCCTTGATTACTATACATTTTTAAATTAGGTCATCAGTGCCCTCCCACTGTATGCTGAATTATGGGTTTCTCTCTTTTCTATGAAAGGTTAGAGCTACGGAGTGTCTTCTATGACTTCTGTCATGATCTTCATCTACATTCATTATAAAATCCTCCATTTACTAGTTGAGCCATGGACTTTTCCTTCCTCTGTAAAAGTCTGACCTAAGAGCTATCATTCACTTTTACGGTGTTCCCTTCCTCCATACTTTTCAATATATTCCCTTCATTTTCAAGGTTATTATATCAGAAAATCCTATTCAGCACATGTTTTACTTGTACTCTGGCCCCTCATCCATAACATGCGACAAGCCAACATTATCCCATGCAGTATTCTTCCTGCATGTCCTTCATCCTTTGTAATCTCTCCTGTTCATGCAAGTTCCCTCTGAAAAACCATCTTGGCCTCAGCTTCACATCGTATTACTCATAGAATTGGATATGCAAATGGCATAATGTCTTACTGAGCGTGTCATCCCATGGGTGCTATAATAAGGGACTGCAATGAATTTCTTAATTCTTTAATCATTTTAGTGTGTTCCCATTCTCACACAGCTGACCCAAGTCATCAAGAATTCATGCTACTCCATAACACATAGAAGATAGCCATCTTGGGATTTTCTCATGCAGATAGCTCACCTCCCAATGGCTCAGCTGCAGTTGTACATTCTCCCCACCTTATAATGCCTCAGTTCAGAGGAAATTGCTACACAATGCACATTCCTGTATTAAACAGTAACTTACTTGTTTTACTAACCTGGTCCAATCCCAATTTCTTTATAAGAAGAATCACTTAGGTATGCAAGCACTGTTGAGAGATAAACCTAATAGACACTTTTAGCTTACATAAGTTCTATATAAGGCCTCTCACGAGGAGGTGCTGTGCACAGCTTTGTTATATTGATCAGGTACATAGATTTTATAAAGCTAATCCCTTCATCATTTTTGAAGCTCTAGTCTTGATTTACTTCATATGATATTATGCAACCTATTATATCATGCCAAGTTCTTTGGCATTACTCATTACTTGTGGGCTTGACTCTCATCATTCACTATATAAACTATTTAATTCTTCATCAAATTTTGCTTCCACTGGGTTAATGGTGCTCATAGTTTAGGCTTGGATTTTTCAAAACATGCTTTATTTACAGTTCTTAAACACTTCAACCTCCGGTCTCATCTACCAACTACAGGAAGGAAAGAAAGAATGTCAATAGGAAAAAAGAGATTGTGGACCTGTTTAGACATTAGTTCCTTGGGTCAATCCCACTCTGCATTGTCAGGATAGCAGGAGTCTGGTCCAAAAGCCAACACCAAACAGCAGCATGAATGCTTAAAGTTGGCATGACCCAGCAGAAACAGGAAGACTTTCCCTATTTGGCAGCAGTCAGTGGAAGCAGCCAGAATCAGACAGAGTACCAGAAGTTCTCTGGAACATTTCTCTCTGTGAAGCGAAGATCAACAAAGCCTTGCACAGTGGTGTAGCAATGCAAAGGCATCACCCCATTGTCTGTGGGGTTCTATTTTTACTCCTTCCCAAAATCATGTGCCACTCACATGTTTACCGGCAGCAAAACATCACATGCCCTCTCACAAGACTTCTAGAAAAACACCATGTGACACAACTGAGTCTCTAAAGAAACCAGAAACTTCCATTTTGCTCATAGTCATTCATTTCTAGCAGTGTTTGGTCAATTGAGATAAAGTCTAAACTATTTATGTTTTATTTGTGCTTATAGAGTTGTCTGTTGAGAGTATAGCCTTTATCTTATCCATATTTGTCAACATTAATTGTAAATACATAAATTATTTGATAAATTATGACATTGAAAGCCATTGTTGAGCTCTGAAATTCCTTTTTTTTTTTTCTTTTCTTTAAAAAAAACCCTTATATTTAAAGTTATAGGACATTGTTTCCAATAACTTCTGTTGGCTGAAGCAAGGCATAATATTAATTTATTTCACACAAAAGTAGAAAATATTCCTAACTTCTAGGCAGGAGACACCACAAATCACATGGCAAGGCACATGACATGGAAAACAGAGGCCATTCTTGGCTGAATGGATTATTATAGTCAACCTTACCTGTGAAATATACAGCAATAAGTGTTTATAAATTAATTAAATAAAAAATAAAAATAATCTGTTCAATATGGCGTGAGGGCGGTACACTAAGTATTCTTTTAGTATATACGCTTCTGTTATAAGGAGAGAAAAAAGTTGTCTGTCTCCTAGGATTTGGCTATCAAATGTGATTAAAGATCATCCTGAAATAACAAAAAAAAAAAGTTTATGTGTATGTACCAGTCATTCTTACCTAAAAGGAATTTCTGAGGTATAAATTACTGTGCATTTAATCTTTTCATATTACCGACTGCTAATTTTTATTCACAAGTACTACATCACATTTTCACCTGATGAGTTTTAACTCTATCCTTCAGTGGGCTCTGTGGAATTCAAATAGAAACCTACTTTGCCATTTCAGTAAAATGAAGTAGAAGCCATAATCACCTTAGTGACCCGAAGTTGTATGCATGGTGGAAAAGTAATTGTTGTTACTCCCAAGCTAAGAGAGGCTGGGTTTTCTGATCTATCCTATAGGAAAAAAGAAAGCACAGCCTCAAATTGTTACTTCTTCAGACTAGAAGCATCATAAATACAGAATGACTGTGGGATGGTCAGTATGTACAAATGAATAGGCAATTTATTTATGCAACTTACATTTGTGATTCCCTACAGACATCAAGGTCAAAGATGCTGAATCGGTAGTTGTACCTGTGTCTGACTTCAGATGTGAAGTTTCCCATCCCAAGACAAAAATGATTTGTTTTGAAGATAATGCTCCAAAGTAGAACATTAATTTGAATAACTCATTGCTATTGATGTCAGTAATGCTATAGGTTTCATTACCACTATCATCACTATCTCTATTTTCAATATGTTATATCTGTTAACCCCACAGAGGGCATCACAAGCAAATCGCTCTCTGGAGATATATTGTAACATAGAGGGTGTGGTATGAAAATCTTTTGTATCTTTTCTTAATTATCATTAAGATTATGGACTTTCAGCTCTTTATAATATATTACTGAAAGGAAGAAGAGTTGGGGGTTGATTAAAATGTAAGGCCTAAAATTCTTCTGGATCAATTTGCAAACTCAAATGAAAATAGTTAGAATAAATTAAAGCTAAGAGACCAAGCAAACCTTTTCATATTCCAGAGAGAGATAGATGATTTGAGTAATTAAGGGCAAGCTTGCACTTTTATTTAATTATCACAGTATTTGCATTACATATTAGAGCTGCGTTAATCTGACAATTGGTTTTTCTGCTCACAATTTTCTTTCTTAATCACTGATATTGAAAGTGATTCAGAATCCTCAAGTAGTAAGAATGGCTCAGCAAAACTGAGCCATTTGTGGTACCAATCACAATGTATTCATCCTCCCTATCTCATGTCTCTGGACTGACATGGCCACCTCCTTTATCCAGGCAAGACTTCAAGTGGAGGGATAAGGACAAGAACCCACTTCCAAAACCATCGACTCAAAATTTGTTCTGCCTACAAGATGTGCAGGGTCAAGGGGTTAGTATCCATGGGAGACCTCCCCCTTCTCTGAGGAGGAGAGGGGAGAAGAATGGAGAGAGGGTGTATGATAGGGGAGCTGGGAAGAGAAGGGTCCTCAATTAGGATGTACAGTGAATGAACACATAAATTGATTATTTAAAAGTGTATCCATTCTTCTGGTCATAGTCTAGTAAACATAGGTTTAACTGCAAACAGTCCGTTGCTTGTATGGCCAAACTTTGGTTGTGGGATAGAAATTAGAATGTCTGGTCCTGAAGTTTCATGTATTAGTCTTTTAAACACATCTTATTTATTATTTTTGAAAACCGATACTATGATATGCACTAACATTCATTAAACATGGACAAATTGGTTTCCAAAGTCTCCTACTTCCCTGATGACTAAGGACACTGAACATTTCTTTAAGTGTTGCTAAGCCATTTAATATTCCTCTGTTGAGAATTCTCTATTTAGTTCTGTACCCCATTTTTAATTGGATTATTTGGTCTTGTGTTATTTAATTTCTTGAGCTCTTTATACTTTTTTTTTGATATTAGCCTTTTGTCAGATTTGGGTTGGTGAAGATTCTTCCACAGCCTGTAGGCTGTTGTTCTGTTCTATTAACAGTGTCTTTTGCCTTAAACTTTTAAGTTTCTTGAGGTCCCATTTATCAATTGTTGCCCTTCAAGACTGAGTTATTGGTGTTCTGTTCAGGAAGTTGTCTCTAATATCAAAAGATTCAAGGGTCTGCCCCAGTTTTTCTTTGAACAGTTTTAGTGTGTCTGGTTTTATGTTGAAGTCTTTAATCCACTTGGACTTCAGTTTTGTGCAGTGATAAACATCAATCTATTTGCATATTTCTTCATGTAGACATCCAGTTAGTCCAGCAAATCCGAGATTCCACCTTACACTTATCAGAATGGCTAAGATCAAAAACTCAAATGACAGCAGCACATGTTAGCAAGGATGTAGAGTAAGAGGAATACTTCTCCAATGCTTGGGAGAGGGCAACCTTTGCAACCAATGGGGAAATCAATCTGGCTCATTTTCAGAAAATGGGAATCGTGCTACCTCAAGACCCAGCCATACCACTCCTGAGTATATACCCAAAAGATACTCCAGCATACAACAAGGACATTTGCTCAACTATGTTCATAGCACCTTTATTCATAATAGCCAGAATCTGGAAAACAACCTAAATGTCCCTCAACTGAAGAATAGATTGAGAAAAGGTGGTCTATTTACACAATGAAATATTATACAGCTACCAAAAACAAAGAAATCTTGAAATTTTCAGGCAGATGGATGGAACTAGACAAGATCATTATGAGTAAGGTAACCCAGACCCAGAAAGACATGCATGGTATATACTCACTTGTAAGTGGATATTATCTCAACACAAATGTCTTATGAGAAACTCTACCCAGACAGAGTTCGGGACAGATATGGCTCTGGGAGATGCATCAGGATGCTGGGAGGAGAGCTGAGAGTTATATGGAAGAGTGGGGGATGGAGGATAGAAAGCACAAAGAGTTCAGGAGTTCCACAGGTAGACCACCAGGCCAGCAGATCTGGACCCAGGAGGGCCTCCACAAACTGATGCAGCAACCAAGGATAACACATGCAGAGTACCTAGAGGCCCTGAGTAGATGTAGCTGATGGATGGCTCATTTTCCATGTGTGTGGGGAGGGAGTTGAAAGGGGACTGCCTCTGAAATGAACTCTGGTGCCTACAATCTGATCAATGCCACTTGATGGGGCAGCCTTGTGGGCACACAGGAAGGGGATGCAGGCTACCCTGATGAGACCTGTTAGACTGTGATCAGACAGGGTGGAGGGGGCAGATCTTTCTCCCCACCCAATGAGAGGTCTAGAGGAGGGGAATAGGGCTGAAAAGGGAGGAAGGGTGGAAATTGGAAGATAAAGACAAGAGGATAACAATCAGAATGTAATGCAAATAAATTATAATAAATAATACATTTTTAAAAGAGATTTTAAAAAGTATTCTTCTAAACACTTTGGAAGTTCTGTTTTATTTAATTTGATGATAGCTATGAGGAGACCATCCCCATTTTTCATGGTTGAGGAAATTGAAATTGAGAATTGGGGACCAGTTTCTCATAGAAAATTCAGATCAGTCAGTGCAGAGTAATGCTTACTATTCTGAACAAATTGGACAAATTTGTTTGTTATTTTGGACAAATCCCCACTGCAGGGAACTTACTTTTAATGATCAAAGATACTTGATCAGGACATGTCACCAATTATTTTAGCTATCATATACTGCACTGTAATACTGTATGAGGTTTCTAGAACTGAGTTATTTCTAAGAGCACTGTTCTCATTCACCCTTCAAGGGAGCACAGTCTACCTGTGTTGCTGGATATTAGGCTATGAGTCCAGCCTGGTGCTTGGATTGTAAGTATATCCTCTACCTCTTTCTTTTTACCGCATGGTAACATGTGAGTATGACTTTCCTTAATCATCTCAATTACCATGGACTTATAACCATGCTCCTGGTGTACCCATTTAATCTGAGTAGGCAGATACAAGTCGATCTCTGTGAGTCAGGTTTAGCTATACAACAAGCCCCAGGCTAGCTAGAGCTGAACAGTGAGATGCTGTGTCAAAACTGAAAAATCAAAACCAAATGTTTCCATGTATTGTGTATGTATCTGCCTGGCTCCAATGTTATTTAGATTTCCATGTACAAAGCACAAAGAATGTCTCTTCTTCCTCTATTCTCACTCCCTACCATATTGCCAACTTATCTTCTCGCTTATCCTATTTCTCATTCTTGGAATAACTTTTTGTTTGAAACTTACTTTTGTTTTCAAATTGTTTTCTAACCTCATCACTTAAAATAGAGTCTTCCAAAAATGAATCTGAGTTAATCCTTTCCCTAAGCTGAAAAATATTGAACAGTTTCCACATTCTTCATTCCACAAGCAGCAAATGTAGAAATATATCTTACCAAAGATGTCTATGTAGTTAGTTTTTATATTTTCTATAGATATTTTTCCTTCAATAGCTGTGTATAATAATTTAGATAGTATGTAAGTTTTACCTGTCTTTAATATAGACAGGTATTCTGCCTCAAGCCAGACAAAATTTAGCAGAGACTAAACAATTTGTAGGTACAAATTGTTTCTCTATCACTAATTTTTCACATTATTATATCATGGCATATACACTTTATATCCTAAACTTCATTTTCCGCTTTTTAACATTTCAAACATAATATAATATCATCTTGAGATACAAATAACATAGGTAAAAGATGACTGAGAAAATTAGTTAAGATTTACATTCACAATAAAAAGTAAGACTAAAAAGCTTCTGAATGTCAATGTTATCATGAAGATTAAATCAGAAAGAGAATGATAGCACTTAAAAATCTCAGGCTAGATGGAGGTGTGGTAGATGATTCGCAGAAAAGTGACCTCATAAAATTTGTAGGAAAATGGATGGAACTATAGAAACCCATCATGAGTGAGGCAACTCAAACACTGAAAGATATAGTATGTACTGACTTATAAGTGGGTATTAGCTATAAAGTAAAGGACAATCATGATACAGTCCAGAGACTCAATGATGCTAAACAACAAGGAGGACTTAAAGGGGAAATCTATTCTATTTCCTGGGAAGAGGAAAGAGAATAGCTTTCACAATGGACTGAAGGTGAGTGGAGTAGGCAGGGATCAGATAGAATAACAATATGGAATTGAGGAGTAAGGTAAAACCTAGTGCAGTGGAAACTCCATGGAATCTATAAGAGTAACTCTAGAAAAAACTCCCAATAATGAGGAAACAAAGACCTAACTGACCATCTTCTGCAACCAGAAAAGGCCACGAGTGGAAGGGTTCAGACACTAACCCAGTCACAAAATCTTCAACCTACAGTTTGTCTCCCTACAGAGTCTTCTGGGACTGACAAGAGTCTAGCATAATCCTCATCACAGAGACAAGAGTCACTTCACCCAACAAATGATGCTAGCAGATGCAGAGCACTACAGCCAAACATTTGGCAGAGCACACTGGGTCCTCTGGAGTATGGGGAGAAAGCATTGGAAAACCTAGAGGGGTCAGGGACACACCAAGAGAACCTGGACCCTAGAATAAACTCACTGAGACTCAGAGATTGCATAGATCAGGAAGCCTGTAGGAGTCTGATGTAGGTCCTCTGCATATATGTTATGGCTGAGTAGCTTGGTTTTCTTATGAGAATCCTAACAGTGTGTGCAGGGGCTGTTGCTGACACTTCTGCCTACTTGTGTGGCCACTTTTCTCCTACTGGCTTACCTTGGCCAGCCTTGATGTGATGGCATGTGCCTGGTCTTATTGTAGGTTGTTATATCATGTTTTGTGATGTACCTGGGAGGCCTCCTTTTTCTGAAGGGAGGCAGATCAGGGAGTGGATCTGAGGGAAAGAAACTATTATGGGGAAGGAAGGGAGGTGAAACTGGAGTCCGGATGTAATAAAAGAAGAGGTTTTAAAAAGTAGTATCTTAGCTTTGTAAAAGAAAAGAAACCAAATCCATACGCTGTCCACAACAAATACATCATATTTTCATACCTTTAAAGAGTGAAAGAATGGAAAAAATATTCTAAGCAAATGGAACAAAGAAACAATCTGGTGTCAGTATTCTAATATTTGCCAAAATAGATTTCAAACTAAAACAAATCAGAAGAGATAAAGGACCTTTCTTTCTAATACTGGAAAAAAATTAACCAAGAAGATATTACAATTCTAAACATAATATGCACTAAACCCTGACCCACCAAATTCTATAAAAAGCATATTATTAGGATTAAAGGTACTGGTTAACTCCAGCTCAGTAACAGTAGATAATTTTAATATCTCACTTTCTCTATCAACAGATCATCTGGACAGAAAAAAAATCAGGAAGATATCAGAAGTAAATGCTAAAATACATAAAATAGACTTTACATATATCTTCAGAACATTCCATTCCAACACTGGAGAATACATTCTACTTAGGATCCCATGTGTCATTTCTGTTAATCCTGGATGATTTGGTCTCTGGATTTAATCAGACAGCAACATGAGGTGTCACTGATTCTCAGTCTCTCTGGACTATAGTAGCTGTGCTAAGCTCATTACCTCACACCTATGGCTTCAAACCAAAATTAGGCAAAATATCCTAGATGTGATTCTATTTTCTAAACTATTGTACTTATTTTGTTTCTGAAAGCAGGTCTGATGACATCATCCTGTGGAAAATAGTTTTCTATTGTCTCTTTGTTATTTGGATGCTATATCTCAAGCCCTATGAGGAAGACTTCTTGCCATATGGAACAGTAAAAATATCCGTACATAATGTTAACTACCCAGCCATTATCAAGGAACAAAGATTTGAGTCGGGAATGCCAGGATCAATGGGTATGCAGCTGACTTCTCTGTGGCTATCTTTAGCCTCTGCAAATAGGTATTTATTAAATAGTAGTATGATCTTGAACCAGAAGACAATAAATGAGAACATAAACATTGAGATGAGTAATTATTGGGTGACATGTTGTGAAAGAGAAAACTGCTATATGAGCTGCTTGAAGCGGGTTGAGTAGGAAAACCCTGAGTTTATTTCTTCATATATGCTCAAGTGCCTCATTGTACTTCATGTATTTGTGTTGGGTTATGGAAAATTACTTTTACTTTACTTAGCTTTCTGGTAACCAAGCGCAAGGAATTTCTAGGCTCACTACTTGTTAATAAAAGGACACTTCTTAGCTTTGGTGAATTATTTTATTTTAAAAATTGTTAGATAACATATCAAAGGAAGGAGAATTTTTTGGCTTGTTTCTATGAGAATTGCATTTCCAGAGACTTACGAAAGCATTCATTAGAAGTGAATCACATTGTCTTTCTTTCAAATAATTTTTCCATTCAAGTGACACTTAATTCATAGTTTATACTTTCAGAGACAAGTAGCTACACAATACACATTCCATGAGAGGTACAACAAATTTATAAGATGCTTTAGGCTTCCTGAATATAGAGGATATTATGTCTACATAGATGATAGCAAGGGGAATGAAATAGTGAGACTGTCAGCATCTCTTTGATGTCTTTTAAACAAAGATCTAATGAACACTGACTCATTCTCATTCTATGTGATCATATGAAAGAAAAATTTTGTTTGGGTCTTTGGGATCTTAGGTATGCAATAAACCCAGATCTCATTCCAACCCATTTTTATTTTTGTAATGGAAATATTTTCATTCTTTAGATTTCAGCCTCATTAAATTTGTAAGCTGCAAAGATACATAAATAGCATTTAGTGCATTTCTCCGTCTGACAGTCTCAGTAATTTCAAGAGGCCTTTACCAATTTATCACACTACAGTATCCAGAGAAGGAAACTCATGCCTCCTAAATCATGTAAGTGCTTAAGCTAGATACCACTGAGAACAGCAATTGTCAGTGCATTTGTGAATGTAAAATAAGTATTTTCATAAAAGAAACAAACCATGACACAATTACCAGATAAAATAATTTGCTAGGTGAGAAGAGCCAACTTCCCTCTCTTAAAGTAACACATAAAGTGGATTTTTTATTGTGTCCTAGTTTGAATGTAGAAGCAAATTGTCTTTGCCATTTTTTATTTCTCTCACACTGAAAATTAAGTACTTTCCCCAGATGTGCTTATGGTTTCCAGGCTACTAGAAATACAGACATCTTTGTGGGGGTTGTTATGCATGGCACTAATATAATTGAATTGTAATAATGATATTCATTGTGACTCCAAGAATATCTCAAGTAGTGTGAGGACCATAGATATGAACACAGGAAAATCTACAATAAAATATATCATAAATAAATATTCACATGGCATAAAATTGTGATTTAATGATGCTTTACAAAATTTACCCTTAACATTTATTCAAGTTGTTTTCTGCTTAGTGAATGAGATATTTCAGTTCCCAATCAACTACTTCTTCCAAAACCTCACAGAGAGCTTTATTTGTTTGTTTAAATTTTATTAATATATTCAGATTACAACTAAATTGTTATCCCATCACTTGTATCCTCCCATTCCTCCCTCCCTTCCACTTTCACCCTATTCCCCTCCCCTAGGTCTATGACCAAGAGGAATCTCCTCTCCCACTATATGGTCATAGGCTATCAAGTCTCATCTTCATAGCCTGATTATTCTTTCTTTGAGTGCCACCAGACCTCCTGCCCCAGGGGAGGTGGTCAAATATGGAGCACCAGAGTTCATGTCAAAGTCAGTACCTGCTCTCCACATAACTGTGGAGAATGTCCTGTCCGTTGGGTAGATCAGAGTAGGGGTTCGATGTTTACTATTGTATTGTCCTTGGTTAGTGCAATAGTTTGAGCAGACCCCCTGGGCACCAATCCACCCATCATGATGTTCATAGCAGCCTTGTTCATAATAGCTAGAACTTGGAAACAGCCTAAATGTCCCTCAGTTGAAGAATGGATAAGGAAACTGTGGTACATTTACACTATGGAATACTACTCAGCTATTAAAAACAAGGAAATCCAAAAATTTGTGCACAAATAGAAGGGAGTAGAAATGATCATAATGAGTGAGTTAACCCAGAAGCATAAAGACTTACATGGTACATACTTATAATTGGACACTAGCCCAAAAGGCACGTGCCATGAAAGTGTTCACTTCACTTACCTCATAGATATGAGGACATCCTACTGATACTCTAGGTAAGAGAAATATAGGCGATGGGGAAATAGAAGGACTCAGAGGGTCATAGAAACCTATGAGAGTTTTTTTTTAAAGAGCAGTATGGGAAAGAAGAAAGGATACCTCTCTCCAAACCCCCCCCCCTTCTGACTTGAAATTTTACATGAGTCAAAAGCTTTTTCACACCTTGTCTTTTCCCATTCTATAAGGAAAGTAAATGCCTTCTTGAAATTTATTTTATTTTATTTTTAACATATACATTTATATTATTGCACATATATAAAATATATTACCTACAGCAAGAAAAATGATGACCTCATCATGAATTCTATAAATGTTACATTCTTAGTGCTTTGGCTATTTTTATTTGACAGCCTTAAAGAAGACATCTTTCCTATCTTGGTGTTTCTAAATTTCTGAATGTAAATCAATCTCCATCACATATTGTCATTATCAACTTAAACCACCTATCTCGACCTAAAAATATCTTAACCTCTAAAAAATTAAGTTTCATTGTAAAACTAAGCTACCCAGGTCTTCAACTCCATCAGAGACTTGAGAAGGAATAAACTTGATTACCTGAGTATGTGAGGAGTGAAGGTTAGTAGCTTTCCAACTGAAAACTTGACATAGACAGTTTTCTACCTGAATAGTCACCCAAAACTCTCTATAGCATTGCAGTATCTTCTTTGGCCTTCTGGCCCAATATAGCAGACAGACATATTTTTGAGGCAAGGACTATTGAGGACTTGCTTACCCTGTTTTGGCAGAGTTTGGCTGTTGACTGTGCCTGAAACCAAGCTTGCTCTTTTTTCAGGCAGAATTCTGTCTGTGGTAGAAAAGAGGACCTTTTGTCCAGTGTCTAGTTTGGCACATTTGAAGCCATCTCCATAAGGAGGTTCCTTGATGTGCATCATCCTCTTTCATGCAGACTGAGTATTGCCAGGAGTTAACCGTTTTCATTGTCAGTGGATCGTTAAAGTAATAAAAATATTTTTAAATGCCATATTCTGCATGCCTCTAGCGTTTTTGAAGACCTTGTCTACCTATTCTTCCTTATATTTCTATAGAATCATATCCATCTACTGCATCTAAGATGTATATTCTTGTGATAAGAATAGACTAGCAATTGACATGACCATGATTTAATCTACTAACATTTAATTTGTACAACTTATTTCTCCTAAACAGCTTGTTATAGCACTTTCAAAACATTTGTAGTAAACCTTGTATAATAATTTAGTTATATGGATACAATGCCTCATATTAAAGTAGAAATATATATACATATATACATATATGTATATATATACATATACATATATATAATGTGTTTGAAGAATAATCTTACATTTGAATTCTATACCACTGTACTTAGAATTAAATTTATTTTGCATCTATATACAAAATTCTACACCAGGGAACTAAAAATACCTTGTGAGTGACAATTGAGGCATTAAGTTGAGGAGTAGATTCACTCATCTACTTTTTGTTCTATGTTACCTATATCTTTCTATACTCCCCTTTCTTTCTTTTCAACCCCTTTCTCGAAACAAGATGTCAGTGTCCAGTATGTGTGAGGAATGTATCCTGTCAGGTCTGATCCAATGTCAGTGTCTGGTTCTTTTGTTCTGAAAGCGTATAATTTCTCACAAGCATTATACAATCTTAAAATTATAAGCATATAAGGTGTGCCTGATGCACAGAACAATTAAGGCTGGATTTCTTTTCTTTGTATGACCAGATAAAGAAGCATCTGTAAACCTTCATTCATGCCATATAAAGAACGGCTTCTAATAGTAATTCATGGGGGTTCTGTAGCCAACAAGAAGCATTGTCTATGCCTAGACATTCATGTTTAAGCCAGTCTCGGAGCTAGGCCCATATGTTGAGATTATCAATATAAGTTACCTGCTTATTCTGCAGTTTAAATTCTTCACATCCTGATAGTGTCCGCCCCCTCATTCCCTCATGATCCCTCTCCCTCCCTCATCACCTCTCCCTCCCTCCCTTAGTACTCAGCCAGGGAGTCCTCTTCCCCTAATATCTGAATCCAGCCTATCAAGTCTCATCTGCATTATCTGTAACATCTTCCTCTGTAGCCTGGCAAGGATGTCTTGCGGGGGGGAGGGCGGGCAGTGATTTAAGTTTGGTGGCCAGACTGCATGTCTGAAGTAGTCCCTACTTTCCACATGTGGGATCCACAAGGAGACTGTTCTACTGCATCTGAACAGTGGGTCTAGTTCCACAACATACACGGTCCTTGGTTGATGTTTCTGATCCTTTTTTTTGTGGTATAGTTCTCCTGTATTATGTGGCTAATGTCTGATTATGAGTGAGTATATACCATGCGTGTCTCTCTGGGTCTGGGTTACCTAACTCAGGATGATCTTTTCCAGTTCCATCACTTGCCTGCAAATTTCAAGATGTCCTTGTTTTTAATAGATGAATAGTATTCCATTGTGTAGATGTACTACAGTTTCTTTACCATTCTTCAGTTGAGGGACATCTGGGTTGTTTCCAGATTCTGGCTACTACAAATAAAGCTGCTGCGAACACTGTTGAGCAAATGCCTTTGTTGTATGGTGGAGCATCATTTAGGTATATTCCCAGGAGTGATATGGCTGGGTCCTGAGGCAGAGTTATTCCCACTTTCCTGAGAAAGCACCAGATTTCCAAAGTGGCTGTACCAGTTTGCACTCCCTTCAGTATTGGAGGAGTGTTCCCCATACTCCACAACCTCTCCAGCATGTGCTGTCACCTAAGTTTTTGATCCTAACCATTCAAATAGATGTAAGATGGAATCTCAGAGTTGTTTTGAGTTGCATTGCCCTGATAACTAGGGATGTCAAGCATTTTTTTAAGTGTTTCTCAGCCATTCGATATTCCTCTGTTGAGAATTCTCTCTTTAGTTCTGTATCCCATTTTTTAAAATTTTATTAATTTATTCTTGTTACATCTCAATGGTTATCTGTATCCCATTTTTAATTGGATTATTTGGTTTGGTGGTGCTTAATTTCTTGAGTTCTTTATACATTTTGGATATTAGCCCTTTATCCAATCTAGGGTTGGTTGGGGAAAATGTTTTGCCAAACTGTAGGCTGTAATTTTGTTCTGTTGACAGTGTCCTTTGCCTTAAGAAGCTTTTTAGTTTCATATGGTCCCATTTATTGATGATTGATCTTAGGGCCTGAGCTGTTGGTGTTCTGTTTAGAAAGTTGTCTCCTGTGCCGATAAGCTCAAGACTCTTCCCCACTTTTTCTGCTCACAGATTTAGTGTGCCTAGGTTTATGTTGAGATCTTTAATCCATTTGGACTTCAGTTTTCTGCATGGTGATAGATATGGATCTATTTTCACTTTTCTACATGTAGATATCCAGTTAGACCAGCAAAATTTGTTGGAGATGCAATCTTTTTTCCATTGTATGGATTTGGCTTCTTTGTCAAAAATCAAGCATCCATAGGTATGTGGGTTTATTTCTGGGTCTTTGATTCAATTTCATTGATCAAACAGCCTATTTCTATGCTAGTACCATGCTGTTTTTTTACTGTTGCTATATAGAATAGCTTGGGATTTGGGATGGAGATTCTTCCAGAAGATCTTTTCTTATACAGGAACATTTTAGCTATTCCTTATGAAGTTGAGAATTGATCTTTCAAGGTCAGTAAAGAATTGTGTGGATATTTTGATGGGAATTGCATTGAATCTGTAGCTTGCTTTTGGTAAGATGGCCATTTTTATTATGTTGAAACTCCCAATCCATGAGCATGGGAGATCTTTCCATCTTCTGAAATCTTCTTCAAATTCTTTATTCAGAGATTTGGTATTTTTTTCATACAAATCTTTCACTTTTTTGGTTAGAGTTATGCCAAGATGCATTATATTATTTGTGGCTATTGTGAAGGGTGTTGTTTCCCTAACTTCTTTCTCAGCCTGTTTGTCACTTGTATACAGGAGGGCTACTGAAATTTTTTTAGTTGATTTTGTTTCCACCCACTTTTCTGAAGGTTTTTATCAGCTGTAGGAGTTCCTTGATAGAATTTTTGGGATCACTTATGGAAACTATCATATCATTGGCAAATAGTGATAGTTTGACTTCTTCTTTTCTGATTTGTATGCCCTTGATCTCCTTTAGGTATCATACTGCTCTAGCTAGGACATCAGGTACTATATTGAAGAGATGTGGAGAGAGTAGACAGCCTTGTTTTGTTCCTGAGTTCAATGGACTTGATTTAAGTTTCTCTTCATTTAGTTTTATGTTGGCTATAAGCTTGCTGTATATTGCCTTTATTATATTTAGGTATGTGCCTTGTATCCCTGCTTTCTCCAGGACTTTTAACATAAATAGATGTTAGATTTTTTACTGCATTTTTGGCATCTAAGGAGATACTCATGTGTTTTTTTTTTTTCTTTCAGTTTGTTGATGTGCTGAATTACATTGATGGACTTCTATATATTGAACCACCCTGCATGCCTGAGATAAAGTCTATTTCGTCATGATGAATAATAGTTTTGGTATGTTTTTGAATTCGGTTTGTGTTTATTTTATTGAGTATTTTTACATCAATGTTCATATAAGAAATTGGTCTGAAATTATATTTCTTTGTTAAGTCTTTCTGTGGTTTAGGTATCAATGTGACTGTGGCCTCATAGATTGAGTTTGGTAATGTTCCTTCTGTTTCTATTTTATGGAATAGTTTGCAATGAATTAGTATTAGCTCTTATCTGAAGGTCTGGTAGAATTCTGCATTGAATCCATCTGGTCCTGGGCTATTTTTTGTTGAGAGACTATTTAATGACTACCCCGATTTCCTTAGGTGTGATAGGTCTATTCAATTTGTTTACCTGATCTTGATTCCATTTTGGTAGTTGGTAGCTATCAAGAAAGATTACCATTTCATTTATGTTTTTTAATTTTGTGGCATATAGGCTTTTGAAGTAAGACCTGATGATTCTTTGGATTTCCTCAGTGTCTGTCGTTATCTCTCCCTTTTCATTTCTGATTTTGTTGATTTGTATACTCTCCCTCTCCCTTAAAGTTAATTTGGCTAAAGATTTGTAAATCTTGTTGATTTTCTCAAAGAACCATCTCTTAGTTTCATTGATTCTTTGAATTATTTTCTTTGTTTCCAATTTATTGATTTCAGCCATGAGTTTGACGATTTCAAGCTGTCTACTTAGTACCTCTTGGGTGTTTCTACTTCCTTTTATTCTAGAACTTTCAGATGCGCTGTTAAGTTGCTGGTATCAGATCTCTCCAGTTCCTTTATAAAGGCCCTTAGTGCAATGAGCTTTCCTCTTAGTATTGCTTTCATTATGTCCCATAGGTTTGGGTATGTTGTGCCTTCTGTTTCATTGAATTCTCGGAAGTTTTAAAATTCTCTTTTTATTTCATCCCTTACCCAGATGTCAGTAGTAGGGAGTTTTTCAGTTTCCATGAGTTTGTAGGCTTTCATTTGCTTCTTTTGTTTTTGAATACCATATTTAATCCCTGGTGGTCTAATAAGATGTAAGGGATTATTTCAATTTTCTTGTATCTGTTGAAGTTTTCTTTGTGGCAAGTATGCGATCAGTTTTGGAGAAGATTTCATGAGGTGCTGAAAAGAAGGTGTAATCTTTTGTGTTTGGGTGAAATGTTCCATAGATATCAGTTAGATCCATTTGTTTCATGATGTCTGTTAGTTTCCTTGTTTCTCCATTTAGTTTCTGTCTTGAATATCTGTATATTGTGGAGAGACAGGTGTTGAAGTCTCCACTTTTAATGTGTGGGTTTGATGTGTGTATTAATTTTATTAATGTTTCTTTTACAAAAACGGATGCTCCTGGGTTTGGGGCATAGATATTCAGAATTGAGAAATCATCTTGCCACATTCTTCCTTTGATGAGGATGTAGTGACCGTCCCCATTTCTTTTGATTAGTTTTGGTTGAAAGTCTAGTCTATTTTGTCAGATACTAGAATGTCTACTCCAGCTTTTGTATTTGGTCCATTTGCTTGGAATACAGTTTTCCAAACCTTTACTTTGAGGCAATGTTTATCTTTATTGCTGAAGTATGTTTCTTGTATGCAGCAGAATGATGGATACAGTTTTCACATCCTTTCTGTCAGCTTATATCTTTTTACTGGGGAGTTGAGGGCATTGATATTAAGAGATATTAATGGTTGTTAGTTCCTTTTGTTTTGATGTTGGTGATGATATAGTGTGTGTGTTTCTGTGTTTTGGATTTGTGAGTGTGGAGTTATTTATTTCTTGTGTTTTCCTGGGTGTTGTTATCCTTCTTGGCTTGGAGTTTTCCTTCTAGTTCCTTCTGTAGGGCTGGATTTGTGAGTAGGTACTGATTAAACTTGGTTTTGTCATAGAATCTTCTTTTCTCCATCTATAGTGTTTGAAAGTTTTGCTTGGTATAGTAGTCTGGGTTGGCATCTATGGTCTCTTAATGCTTGCATGACTTCTGTCTAGGCCCTTTTAGCTTTTACAGTCTCTGTTGAGAAATCAGGTGTAATCC
This sequence comes from Acomys percivali, assembly GCA_907169655.1. Taxonomy (NCBI): domain Eukaryota; kingdom Metazoa; phylum Chordata; class Mammalia; order Rodentia; family Muridae; genus Acomys; species Acomys percivali. The sequence continues at coordinate 39,697,728 of OU015742.1, forward strand.
TGACGGGTTGCCTTTATATGTGACGTGACCTTTTTCTCTTGCAGCTTTCAATATTCTTTCTTTGTTCTGCACATTTAATGGTTTGATTATTATGTGGCAGAAGAATTTTCTTTTCTGGTCAAGTCTGTTTGGAGTTCTGTAGGCTTCTTGAATGCTAATAGGCATTTCTTTCTTTCTTTAGGGTGGGGAAGTTTTGTTCTATGATTTTTTTGAAAATGTTTTCGGGGCCTTGAAGCTTAGATTCTTTTTCTTCTTTTTCTTCTTCTTCTTCTTCTTCTTCTTCTTCTTCTTCTTCTTCTTCTTCTTCTTC
>OU015742.1:39698047-39726448 GCA_907169655.1 Acomys percivali
TCTTCTTCTTCTTCTTCTTCTTCTTCTTCTTCTTCTTCTTCTTCTTCCTCTTCTTCCTCTTCTTCTTCTATTCCTATTATTCTTAGATTTGGCTTTTTATAGTGTTCCAGATTTCTTGGGTGTTTTATATCAGGAACTTTTTAGTTTTAACATTTTCTTTGACTGATATGTAGATAACTTCGATCGTATCTTCCTTACTTGAAATTCTCTCTTCCATCTCTTGTATTCAGTTGGCATAGCTTGTATCTGTAGTTCCTGTTCTCTTCCCTATGTTTTCCAACTCTAAGATTGTCTCCGCTTGTGGGTTTGTTGTTGTTGTTGTTGTTGTTGTTGTTGTTGTTGTTGCTTCTAATTCCTTCTTTAGGTCTTGAATATTCTTACTCATTTCTTTCTCCCATTTGATTGAATTTTCCTGTAGTTTCGTATAGGATTTATTCAATTTTTTCATCTGATTGAGTGTATTTCCTGTAAATTCTTTATGAGATTTAATCAATTCCTTCATCTCTTTGATCTCTTTGGACGTGTTCTCTTGTAGTTCTTGATAGTATTTATTCATTTCCTTCATCTGATTGAGTGTATTTTTCCTGTGTTTCTTTGAGTGATTTATTTTCCTCTTTCAAAGCTATCATTTTCATCACCTCAATTTAAAGTCTTTTCCTTGCATTTCATGGGTGTTCATATCTCCAGGGCTTGCTGTGTTAGGATCACTGGTTTTCTGTGTTTTTATATGGTTCTCAGTTTTGTTGCTTCTCTTTTTATACTGTCCTCTGGTCATCTGATTGTCTCTGGTGTTAGCAGACCTAGGGATTCTTCCAATGAGGTCACTGTTTGTGTCTCAGGTTGGCCAGGCAGATTGGGATCTAGTAGAAAAAACTCCAAGCGAATGTTGTTTGTTAGCACTCCTCAGAGGCCTCCTTAGGATGTTGGACAGTGAGTGTTAGAGCCTGCAGCCAGTTCAGCTCAGCTGGTTTCCCTGACTGTACTCCAGTTGGGTCAGGCATGGGAGGAGTGAGCTGATATATTTCTAAGCCCAAAGTTGCTCAGGTACCCTACAGTCATTTTGGAGATGTCAGGGCTCTGTCTATCTGCTGTGTTCCAGATGGTTCTCTGTGCCCCGTTTGGGCAAAGCCAACTGAGAGATATTGGAGCTCAAAGCATCTCATGAAACAGCAGCTAATGTAGGGTGTGGCCTACACAAATCTCTGCTCTGTGACCTAGGTGGATCTGGACAGTAGACTGTAGGTGGACGGGATGAGATCAGGGCCAGAAGCTGCTAGCAGGATTCCAGCTAATGAGTAATGTGACTCAAGAAGGTCTCTGCTCAGTGAGCTTGTCTTGTGTCTTAGCTGTATCTGTGAGGTATGCTTCAAGGATGGCAGCCAATGTGCACAGTGGGCGGAACCTTGAATCTGTTCTGCAGGCAACAAGGTATGTTCCCAGCTGATAAGCAGTTGGGAATGCTGTAAAAGATCGTGTTTCCTAGCTGCTCAGAAGTTCCACAGGCCTTCTTGATGGCAGAGGTATATTTATTTGCTCTGTGGCCGAAGCAGTCTATGGCCGCAAGCAGCTAAGGAGCTAAGATAGCTTGGGTGTTCCTGCACTCTTTTCTCAGGAGGCAGCTAATGTGGATTGTGTCCTGTGCAGGGACTAAGCTCTGCCTGTTTGCTCCCTATCAACAGAAAGGGCAGGGGGTAGGGGCAGGGGAATTGAGAGCCCCGAGCTGCAAGTATATCCCGCAGTTTTTCTGTCTGGAAATCTGCAAGCAGTACAGTAAATGGGGGAGGGCTGAAGCTACAGGGATTTCCCACAGTCCTTCTCAAGATAGTGGCTAACGTGGGCTGTCCCCAGCGATTTTTCCTTGTCCTAGTTGAGTGGCCAGGGGTCAGACTCACTCAAATCCGACACAATTTGGAATCCCTCTCACCTGAGAATCAGCAGCACTGGTGTTTTGTAGTTATCAGTTTGGTCTTTCGGTCCCTATGCAGTCCTGGATTTCATGCTAATCAGATGCAGTGTGTGATCGGCCCTGCCATCTTGGAATCGTTTGCCTCCTTGAAATTTATGTATGGAGATTTGAGAAAGTTCCTCAGCCTCCTTCCTCTGGACATTTACACATATATCTGAAAGTACAAAAAAGAGGCAAAGTTCCCAGAGAGTATTGAGTGGTGTGATCAGTAATGAATTACTACTAGTAATTCTCCAAAGAGCACAGTAGCCCCTTTAAGGCTGAACACAATAATTCTCACAGAAATGAGTAACAACAGAAAACATATACTGTGTTGAACTGGAAGCCATGAAGGAGATGCATCTTCCCTCATCATTGATGCCTGGCCAATCCTTGTTTAAGTATTCAGATGACTCAGAGGCTGCAGTGTTTATGCAATAGTCCTGTACAAATCTGTAATCAACCTCTGTTGATTCCAGCCACTTCTATGGTGAGTGAGGAAATTCTAAAATCCGTTCTTGGTCATGTGAACAGGAAGGCACTATGATAGAAATTTGGACTAAGGAATAAGTTACCATGCTCAGCCAAGCTTTTAAGGTCTGGACTCTGTCATCAACAAGAGCATTTCGATCACCAGAAATAGGCTGAAAGTTTCAACTTGTGGTCAGACCAGTGTAAACTTAAACACAAGGTCATAGTTTCTATTGCTTCCCTCTCTGATTCTTTAACTTTCTTCTTCATTAGTAATGCAAAATACCTTTGTTTGGCTCATTCAGCCAGGGAAACTTAAATATAAGAATTGAAACTCACAACTTACTTGGCCTTGGGAAATGTACTTGTTATTGCTGAGTTATAATGTGCCTCTATCAAGTGAAAAAAAATCCACTCTCTTGCTTTGTCTGTGAGTTAGATTTGCTCTAATAGGAGATATATCACCCTTCTAAACCCAACTCTTACCTAAATCTTTAAAATATGCTTATTCATTGTTTTTTCTTATAAGCTTATTTTAATATCTAATATTTTAGTGCCATTCTAAGTGTCCTACTGTGCTCAAACTTTGGAATTTTGCCCCTAATTTAAGCATGTAGATGTTGTGTGATTGTGGTAGTTTGTTGAGCTTGATAGAAGTGATACAATTAACCAGTGCTTTTTTTGCCTGTTTGGAATGGGCTGAAGGATTTTCTTTTAATCATATCACAAATCTTTTCATATACATTATGAATCACTTGACTCTATACCGTTTTAGAATGCTGTTGTAGCAAATGAAGTCAGTGGATAAAGGGCTTGAAAGCTTCTGGTTTCAGGTATAACTCCCTTTCTGAGAAGAGAGAGGAAACTGTGGAAATTGGATGGATTCACCTCAGGCTAGAACTGGAATGTCAATCTGTAAAACCACTGCTCTGATGTGCTACACTGAGCTGGTTCTACAGCTTTGTCTGAACTGCCCTGTATTTGTTTGGATAAAGGGGACATGTTAGAAAGCACACATTATAACTCTATTATTCATCTCATTACAAATGACACTTACAAATGTGAAGAAGGGGGCCCACTTATGCACTATTCATCACACACTCCTTACCAATCAGCCCACGTCCACCCACCCTGACATTTCCTGATGCAAACTGTGTAGTACCTCCTCTCCTCATCCTGTGCATTCCACACATTCTCTCAGGTCAGTACACAGATGCTGTTACTTCTCAGAGTATGAGGGGGAAAAAAAATCAAACTCCCACATCGATCTATAAAAGATTATTCAAGGTCATGATGATAACAGCTCTTTCTTCCTCCACAAGGAAAAATAACTTTGTTTTCTTACAATGGATGTTCTTTCGAGTTTCCCTTAACATACTCGTGGGACAAAAACAAATTCAAAATGAGAATAAAGTGGAACTGTGAGGTCCTTCAGTGTTATGTTAGTGTGGCATATATCTCAAATTTGAGGCCTTCCTAAGTCCCCTGTAACAGTTAGCAAGTTTTCTCACTGTGGGTGGATACAGGAATCACCTGCATCATATTGCACAACTCTTTTGTAACCTCTGGTCCTCACTCTTCAATATTATGGTTAAGACAATCTTGGCCAGGTCCCAGAAAATGTGATGAGTGTTTTTTAAACAGTTAAACACTTGGCTGGGGTCAAAAATTACTACTCTATGGAGTATGACTCGGAGGCTAAGAATGGAGACTTTGGAATCAGCCTCACTGGAAGTCAAATGTTCCTTTTCATTAACAATTAAGCTGGAAGGTTTCATTGAACATTCAGCTTCCATCTCATCTAGAAGCTGCTTTAGCAATGCTTAAGAGCTATTATTTTTAAAAATGTATAACATAATAACTGTAAGGTGCTTCGTGAATGTCTAATAAATAGTCACTGATGATTTTAGTTTGAAAATTCTGTTTCTCATAATTTTATGGTGTATTGTTTTAGCACATCTACTCGCCAGGAACAAGGATTTCACTGACTGAATTTTATTAAAATCTCTACATTTGAACATATCACAAATTGCCGTGATAATAACTGAGAACATTTGTGTGCTACAGTAACATGTACCAGGTCCTATGTTGTATTTTTATCTAAATTGTATTTTTTAATTTGATCAAAAGTTTTGAAACTTTTTTACTCAATTTAAGACAGAAGATAGTTTGACACCTTGAAACCTGTTGTCAAAACAAAAAACAAAAAACTGTGTATGAAAAGTATTATGTAAGCTAAGGTCACTCTGATTCTAAACTTAGAATTTTTCATCATTACACTATATTACCCTGAAATCAATTGATCTATACAAGATAAATATGCAGCCTTTCAAACAAACAAATCTTCATACTTCAGTGCTTGAATGAATTCAGAGAATATTAAAGTTGCCTCTTAGGCATGCAATCATTCAGTAAAATCACACAAGACATAGAAACACAGGCACTTAGGATTTGATTCATTGTAAACACTATCTTGAAATGATTACTAATTCTATATTTTAGTTTATGTTTAGCAAATGAAAACTGACAAAACAATAGAAAATGCACAAGTCACTTAGCTAGTGTGTGCTTAGCTTACATCATCTCTCCTACCTCTGCTTAGTGATTGGTGATCAAGAAGCCTCTTGCCTTATGGTTTGTCTAGATCTACCCATCAGATACCTAGTCTACTGGTTATTCTTCCTTATATGTCCTATGGACTATGCCCTGGAATATACCTTGGTAAGCCTATAAGGGAGTCAGAATTGAACTTGCCACTTAGCAGCATCTCTGGGGAAAGCAATGAAGAAATTACCCATTTGTTACTCATTTAATAGGTAAAATGTCTGGGGTTCTTATTCATTTTCCAGAAGTCAGACACTGAATGCAGAGTTATAATTGATTGGGATTACCTACTTTCTTTGGGATGTCTTATTTAAGATATCTATTGCTGTGAAGACACCATTACCATGGCAAGTCTTATAAAGGAAAATATTTAGCTAGGGCTGCCTTACAGGTCAGAGGTTTAGTCCCTTATAACCATGTCAGGAAGCATGGTGCCATACAGGCAGACATGGTATTGGAGAGGTAGCTGAGCGTTCTACATATGGATCAGCAAGGTAAGGGAGCAGAAAGAGCAAATGAGTCACTATGCCTGGCCTGAGCCTCTGAGGCCTGAAGAGGCACACTTCTCCCAACAAAACCACACCTACTCCAAGAAGGCCACACCTCCTAATAGTGCCACTACCTATGGGCCTACAGGGGCCATTTATATATAAAAAAAAAAAACCACACCCACTTCCTGTACCCCTTAGGCCTTAGCATATTCATTTAAGTCCAACTTCAAAGTCTTCATAGTCTACAGTCACAGACTTGTTTTAAAGTCCTGAATCTTTTCTGGAACTCATACAGTCTCTTAATTGTAATTTCCTGTAAAAATCAAAATGAAAACGCAGATCACATACTTCCAACATGTAATGGCACAGGATATGCATTACTATTCCAAAAGGAGAGAAGGGAGTGTAGTTCAGAAATATCTGATGAAAGGAAGATTGAAAAGCAGCTGCCCAAACTCCAAACTCTGCATATCCATGTCTGATTTCAAATCTCTCTTCAGATCTCCAACTCCTTTTAGCTTTGTTGACTGTCACACATTTCTTTCTCTTGAGTGGGAGGTTGCTTGCTTGCAGTTATGAAGTTTAATCCATTATCATCATGGCTGGAAGCTTGGTGCCATGTAGGCAGACATAGTGCTGGAGATGAAGCTGAGAGTTGTATATCTAGAACAGCAGGCATCAGGAAAAGCAAGTTAGCCACTAGGCCTGGCTTGAGCTTCTGAGACCTCAAAGCCCAACTTCAGTGACATTCTTCCTCCAACAAAGCCACACACCCTAATAGTGCCACACTCGATGGGTCTATAGGACCATTGTTATTCAAACCACTTCAGAGGTATTGAAAATCAATTTCCCAAAACCTAGTAGAACCATGCACTTTCATTTTGTACTGATCTCTGGTATTAGCTGATGAAAATGAACAACATGATACGATAATGATTTGATGTGTTTTGGAAGGATAAAGATCAAAGTAACAATAACCTAGCATAATGCAACCCAAGATGAAGAATATGAGGTCGGGTTTAGAGCTTTCTGGTCCAGATTAAAAACTTGTTCTCACCATAAATCTCTTCTCAGTCACTTACTAGCTATGTGATATTGAATAATTGATTCCATCTCTAAGACTCTTGTAAACTTGGAATAATAATTACACTAACCTCATGAGCTTGAGATTTAAAAATTAAACACGTATAGATCATTGATAGATAATTGTCATGGACACACTAAATTCTAGACAAATGTGGTCTTACTAATTATATTTTTCTTATCAATTCATTTTTCCCTAAAGGTTGGAGCCAAGTTTGCCACATAGATTTGACTAGAAATCTTATAAACAAGAAAATATTGCTCATATGCATCCTCCTTCTTATCCCTCACATTATTCATTAGGTTTCACCAAGAAAACCCATATAAATGTATTTCTTACCTGTGTAGTCAGATTCAAGGGAACAGTTCTCATCTGTTACATGTTCACTAGTAGTTTTACAAATCATCTGCGCATACAACTAAAATTCCTGCTCTTCTGTCTCTGTTCTCTGATTCTAATGTAGAAGTAGGAAGGGATGTCTACTAAACTGTCTCAACTGTCTCCCCATTGACTGTCCATCCTCTCACCTCTCACATGTATGCTAATATTTCTAGGAACGCTTAAGAGTTCTTTCAAGGGAATACGAAAAGTGGTGAATACCAGAGAAAACTATCATCTCTTCTCCATTTATATTCATCACCATATTAATATGTTGTATTGATTTTTTAAGAGCAGCAAGGAATGATATTTTTTTAAAGTAACAGACTAAGAAGACAACTGTGTAATTTTTAAAATGTAGCTTTTTAAAAGAAATAAATACATAGTATGTGGAGATAGCTAGGAAGTTCAAGCTTTCTGGCCTTAGTTTATGTCCTCTAGGAAAAGATGAGAAAGATATTCTGAGTGAAAAATTACATAAATAGGTATTAATAACCAAACAATTGTGAGAAAAGATAAATAGAAAAATATTGTACAATGAAACCTGTTCATATTGGTAAGTGATGATAAAACAATAGAATATTTTTACATTCATTAATTTAAAAGATTGCTCTTAAAGCTAATTTTCTTGATGGGGAATTGGATAGGGGAAAATTACAACATCTGTGAAAGTAAATTGTAATTTTAACAAAATTATAACATAGAAATATTTGGGGGGAAATCTCAAAAATGTTAAGTCCATGCAATTCTATCATTCAACACCTAAAAATGCTGTGAATCTGGGCCCAGGGGTCCTGCTCAAGCTATGGCACCAGCCAAGGACAATACGTGCAGTAAACTTCAAACCCTTACCCAGATCTTGCCAATGGACAAGACATTCTCCACTGTTGAGTGGAGAGTGGGGACTGATTTTTCACACAAACTCTGGTGTCCCATATTTGATCATGTCCCCTGGGTGGGGAGGCCTGGTGGCATTCAGAGGAAGGATAGCAGGCTATCAAGAAGAGACTTGATACCCTATGAGCATATACAGCGGGAGGAAGTTCCCCTCAGTCATAGTCATAGGGGAGGGGAGTAAGGGGAAAATGGAAGGGAGGAATGGGAGGATACTAGGGATGGGATAACAACTGAAATGTAACATGAATAAATTAATAACATACATTTTAAAAATACTATGAAAATAACAGGAAAGTATGGACAATCATGTACATACCAATGTGCTTGTTTTCATTAGTTCTCTTAGTGACAAATTGTGAACCATAATAAACTGGTGAAACATGATGATGAACAGGTTATTGTTTTTTCCTGTGTTTTCGATCTGTGGAAGTGTTACCATTCTCTTTTCCATACTAGATACCACTGGATTTTTGAGTTTTGTGATGTTTATCAGAGAGCTGTATGTCAATATAAAAAAGGACTTCTCCACTGATTATCCATTATCTGCATCTGAATTCCTGTGTGCATCTGTGGGTTCTAGAAATATCTGCACCATTGGGGATATTGTACCTCTCCTTCCCAGTGGGTAATATCTACTTTAAGGACTAAATAACTGTTAAAATTAAAAGTAGATTAGTAAACTTTGTTGGAGAGCTCATTACTTTTCAGATCACTATATTTGTATGTGTGTGTTCATTCCTTTTAAGATAGGCATACATTTAACTGACAAGAAATACACAACCATTGTTACGCCATTTCTAGACAGCAGAGATCTTTACAATGGCATCATCTCTTTTTTTTTTTCCCACTAACACAACAGATACTACTAACACCACATCAAATACCATAAGTTCAGGCCTTTCCAGAAAAAGATTAACTGCTAATTGTAGACCTCTACAAACACTGGAGTGTGAGGTCAAAATGATCCAAATGGACATTCGATAACTTCTATATGTCATCTTGATGGAAAATAGAAACATCTAGTCACTGGTCAATGAAAAACTTATTGTGCAACATGTTTCCAAATTGTTTTACCAAAGAAACATTCATTTGATATTAACCTCCATTGTGATACAAATTCTAAGCTAAAGTTGGCAATATACATATGAAATACCTCCTTTGTAAACTCTAAGTTAAGATACCATATGCTTACCAAATATTTACATAGTGGGCATTTGTTACCTTGATATTCAAAAAGTCCTACCTGTGAATTGTTACACTATGAAACATTCCGTAATGGAATGTATGCAATAAGATGACAGAACAAATGTTAAGCATCATTTTAGATTTGGGACCATAATGTACTTTCCTCCCACAAACAACAATCATCTGACAGAAAGTAGAAGAACAAGGAAGCAGAGCTGAATAGATGAACACGGTGATCGCAAGAATACCAAAAGAACCAGTTTTAAATGGCAATATGGTCAGAAAGCAAAATGATTCAGTCACTTTGGAAAATAATTTGATAGCTATAAAGTTAAACAGAGGTGTTATAATATGAAGGTTAATTGAAGTACATGAATGCATATGTTGGTTATTTTTATAATTACTCTAAATCAGAAATAATATAGGTATAATGTAGGGAGATATAGGGCTGTAAAATAAAGATGGAGGGTAGGAACAGGAAGATAAGAGAGTATTACAATCGAATGTAATATAAAGAAATTATAATAAAATAAAATGAAATTGAAAAAGAAATGTTCTGTATACTGAGTACTATGATAGACATAAGACTACTATTTTTTTAAGACTACTAAATTTTTTAAAGCTCATAAAATCAAAACAAAAGGTTAATTTTATTGTTAGTCTATTATACATCTAGTAAAAGTAAAGCAAAATTTCCTTGAGTGAATGACAAAAACAGTTACTTCAGCATTAGACTGAGAGGCATGGGGCAAGGCTGGTGGACAGCGAGGGAGATACAGGAGAAACAGATCACTGTGCTCAGGGATGCCACTATCCTTAAAGCAATGTGAGCTTTCAGTGAATTAGCCTGGCTGCAAACCACCCAGCAGAAACTCCTAGCCCATGCAGAGGAAGCTGGAAACTAATTGAGATATTCTTCAGATATGTGGTTAATCAGGCACGAACCAGCTTGATTTAAGGAAAGGCAATTCATTTTTTAAACAAATATGTTTAAGAATCTATTGTTACTAACAATGAACTCATTCCTGGAGAAAACAAAATGTGGTAACTCGAACATGAGCACATACATTATTCTCTTAGATACAATATTTGTCTGTGGTAAAATTTAAGGTTAAGTTCAGCTAATATTATGAAAATATATATTGAGGAAGACTGTGCAAGTAGTTAAGATTTACCCTCCCTTTCTGACTAAGAGCGATTTGACTTCTCATGTACTCTGGTGCCTCACATTTGACTATGTCCCCTGGCGGGGGAGACCTAGTGGCACTCAGAGGAAGGACAGCAGGTCACCGAGAAGAGACTTGATACCCTATGAGCATATACAGGGGGAGGTAATCCCTCTGAGGAACAGTCATAGGGGAGGGGAATAAGGGGAAAATGGGAGGGAGGGAGGAATGGGAGGATACAAGGGATGGGATAACCATAGAGATGTAACAAGAATAAATTAATAAAAAAAAAAAAAAGGAAAAAAAAAAAAGAAAGTCTCACTGGGACAGGGCAGAGATATAGCTTGTCATCTTTATTATTTTAAAATTGTGTGTGTGTGTGTGTGTGTGTGTGTGTGTGTGTGTGTGTGTGTATGTGTGTGTGCTAACTTTCCATCCCATTATGGGGAATCATGTGATACAAGAGTGGCCAATAATACACAAATGGAAAGCAAGAACCTGCTTACTGATGGAAAGGCGGTCCTCTGATATTTCCTACTTTAGATTGAGACTCCTTTGTTCTTCCCATCCAGTATGTGCAACAATAATAGAGTTTAATGACAGCAGAAACATTTTCATTGCATGGCCACTATAGGATAATTGCTGATTTTTTTTTTTTTTTTGGTGAGGAACAATGTGATTGTTTATTACATAGATAGCACTGTGGTTTATTCTTTCCTTTCTCTATCATAATAGAAAAATTTCCAAAAGATGCAACTATTGTGTTCTCTTTCCTTTCCATCTTCTCTGCCTTTTATTCACCACCCTAATACCTAAGTGTTGGAGGACATGAGTACTTCAGATCTAAATCAGGGTGAATATGTTTTAGAGTAGGTTCATCTTGGCTGTTTCGGATTTATTTGTGCATAGCAACACAAATCAATTACCACTAGCTTTACCAAACATTGTGATGAGGATTCTGCAACTAGTGACAGCCTGAGCAGGAAAATACTGTCTTAATGAGTAATGTGATATATAAGTTATATATATATATATATATATATATATACATATATATATGTATATATATACATATATACACACTCATGATGGAATATATATGTATGTATATGTGTGTGTATTCAATTATCAACATGATTTAATGACTCAATTAGAAGCACAGTATGTGAGGGCAGTCTTTCAAATAAGGAGTGTCTTCTTAATAATACCAAGCCACTATTATTAAATAATAAAATAACCAATTTTAACATGCGAGTGCCAAACAGCTTCTGTGTAAACAGATCTGTGAACAGTGAACACTTTCCCCAGGATAAGTTCCTAGAGTGAACCGAAGTGTGAAACACGTGGCATAATTATTATACGACATCCCTCTTTTGCATCTGCCCATGATTACTATCATGAACTCAAGGCCACATTCTTTTCAGAGCTTCCTTTGGCTAAGCCTGTTTCACATCTACCAAAGCCATTTTCTTGCCTACCGAAAGAAGGTGAGGAAGTGGGTTGTGAATCAAAGAAGCCTCTTTTGTCAAGCAATTCAGTTGCAAACTGAAAGAACATGGCAGAAGGTTAATTTTGTCTGGTTTTAGGTGCAAATTACTTTATTTTAGTTTTGGGGGAAGTAAAATGAAGCAATTCAGAAGGAAGAAAGAATTCCGGAAAGAAATTCTATTCTTACCAGCCCAGCAGGGATGTACATTTCAATTGCTGAGAGGAAACAATATTAGATGTAATACTAGAGGCTCATTGGAAGCGGAAGCAAAGCCTAATTTGAAGCAGGAGCCATTCATAAAATGACTCACAAACGTGCTTGCAAGAATTAAAGAAAGTTTATAAAGAATAATTCTTGTTTGCAATTTTTTTTTCATTTCAAGAAAGTAATGAACAGGAATGTGGTTGCCTCAATCCTTTTTTCATTTTCAAACATGATCATTATTAAAGCAAGAGACAGACAGATAAATCTGTTGAATAGCCAAGGGCCAATCAACAATAGACAGGCAAATGCCTGAAATCTTGGCTTACTGCCAAATACACAGAGTAATAACAGAGCAGACAGCTAATGTTATTTTATGTATTAGGAAACTCTGAGTCCCAGATTTCTCCCAGGAAGGACGTTAGGCAAAAGTTTAGCCAATGACAGGCCCTTACATACACACGTTTGGCTGCCTCAAGTGAAGTGTATGATGAAAGCAGGCAATAAATAAAAAGAATGTTTTCATTTGGGTCTTTTACACCATCCTTGCGCTGCAGCCCTGGAGTCTGAGGGCACCTCCTAGCATCATGCTCTCCCCCACACTCTTGTAGATATACTCTCTCTAGAAATAAAACAGCTTTGTAGGCAGTAGATACAAGCAACATTTTGGTAGTGTTTAACAAAATGATCAATCCCTCTTTTGATTCCTTTCTCAAGACTCCAACTATAACTGCGGGGCATCCAAGCCACTCTAGATCAGAGTTGCTAAACATTCCCAAATTTATATCATGGGTCTCAGACAATCTCACTTCTTCCCTCAGGTTGGTGGTGTCTCCCATTAGTGCCAAGGAGAATGATCCTACTTTATGTCTTTAAGATTACTCTTCTGCACACCAGGACTCAGCTTTCAACTTAATAATTAGATCTTTAGCCATTGGGTAACCTAATCCCAGTGTCAAGGCTTTCTCATCTGAAAGATATGTTACAGGCCAAGTTTGTCAGGGTGGTGGATGTGAAGGATGAACCTTTTTCATGGGTGCAACATTCTTGTTCTTCCCTGTATTCCTTTCCAAAGACACATTGTTCCTAATGTCTTAGGAGAAATGTTGGTGGGACATTGTTATTCTGTGTGGCAATAATATTAGAAAAAATCATCAAAACACTGAATACTTACCTTGTGTACAACCTGGGTGATAATTATAATTTCATCACCAGAAGAAAGTGATGTCTTCTTGAAACCTGAAGGTTGAAAAAGGAGAAAAATTGAAAAGGGTTAATCTGATGAATTATGTATTCAGACTTAAGTACTATGGCTACAGAAGACTTAATATGTGGGCATATTTCTCAGAGCATTGATTTTTAAAGGTTTTTTTTTTTGTGTGTGTGTGTGTGTGTGTGTGTGTATGAATGTGTGTGTGAGAGAGAGAAAGAGAGAGAGACAGACAGACAGACAGACACAGAGAGAGAGAGAGAGAGAGAGAGAGAGAGAGAGAGAGAGAGACAGAGACAGAGACAGAGACAGAGACAGAGACAGAGACAGAGATACAGAGAAAGACAGAGGGAGAGAGAGAGAGAGAAGAGATGTCTGTGAGGGTCAGAGACAATATGTACCTGTGAAGCTTCAGTTACAGGTGGTTGGGAGATGGCAAATGCAGGTCTTAAGAACTGATGTCAAATCTTCTGAAGAGCAGCAAGTAATTTTTAACTTTGGATATCTCTCCAGGCCCTATTTTAGTACTATTTTGTACTAATGCTACTGAGGATTTCTGTGCTGAGGAATATAGTGAACTAATGGAAGGAGCTTTGTAAACCTAGTGAGAACTAAAAGAAATGGTGTGTGTGTGTGTGTGTGTGTGTGTGTGTGTGTGTGTGTGTGTGTGCGTGGTTGTGTTTAACATATAGATGCACACACACACACACACACACACACACACACACACACTCACACGCACACGCATGCACTGGAATCATTTAAATATTGACCTTAGAGTAGTGCTTAACTAAATAACACCATCTTTTTACACTTTATTTGATATTATAATTCAAGGCTACAAAGGCTGCTAGGAGACAACAAAAACACAATACAATAGCACGGTAAACATGCCAGGCAGGCCTAGAAAGAACCAAGGCCTGAAAACAGTTTTTAGTATTTATCTATTTTTCAAGGTACATACACAGACACTAGCTTTTAAAAAATAGTGCAGTGAACTCAGAACTCATATTTGTATACACGTAATGGTTATTCAGTGTTTCCTCTGTATGATAGATGTGCTACTGTAGAAATTTTATCCAATCATCTTAAGATTTATTTTGTTCATTAGGAAAATGGAGAGGCTAAAAGTAAATACAAGTTTATGTAAATTAAAGTAATATGAAACATATGAACAATAAACATGGTTTTTCCCAGAGTATAGTTCAATTGTTATTCATTTTAATGAATTAATTTACTGATGACTAAAAATAGAAACAACAAGCAGCTAATACTAGCTGAACTCTAATGACATAACACTTAGGCTAGAAAATATTATGTGCCCTTTAATGATGATCTTTCTCTCCCATGCCATCTCTTTCTTCACTGAATTTTGTGGTTTTCGAGTGCCAAGTTTGATCATAGGCCAGATTTTATTGCCACACTCCTGAATATCACTTTGGCTTCACAGCTTGTTTCATACTTGATGCATTTTCAAAGAGCTGACTTTGCTTTAAGGTTCTTTCTTATGATCCAGAGCCTCATTCTGAATCCAAACTAATTCAGTTCAGTTCACTGAAAGAAAAACAAACCTTATGTTTTCTAAACCATGATACAGAGATGATTAAGACAATTTCCGGCATCAAGTTTCTTGCAGTCCTTCCTTGTTCTACCTCAGGTCATGCTGTTGATAATCTCTCTCTATTTTTGGGATTTTAGCTCAGCTTTATCATCCCTTCTTTTTACAGAAACAGGCCCAAGCAAGTTAAAAATCGGAAGACCGCTAGCTGACCCTACAAAGGCAAGAATAGCTGTTTGAGGTTCATTCATTACGTGGAAACAAGGAATTCTTCAAAAGAATGGTTAATCTTCAACTGCATCAAGAATTTAATAAAACTGCATGAGTCAGGGGTATTTTCAAGGCAATAATGAATCTGACATTAACTAGCCTTGCTAAGAGCAAAGTGCATTCCAGTCCCCTTTCTTCAGGGGGCTAACTCAAATGGTTGCACTAGGCTGGTTTCTCCCTACAGCCTCTAAGTTCCTATTCCTTTGTTGAAGACATTATCACGCCAAAGTCATTTAGGAGCCTAAACACTTCTCTTTGTTTGAATTAGAGGAATAACAACCCAAATACCATGCCCATGAGGGAGAATGGAGTCTATAAAAGCAGGTATATAATTCTTCCCAGATGCCATTGTTTTCCAATGACATAACATGTTCATTTGAGTCTAACATTTCTTCACTACCCTGACCATATAAAGTAAAGGGCAGATGTCCAAAGGGCAACAGTCTCATTCACTTAGATTCCTTAAGTCTCAAACTTATCTGAAAGCAGATAGCAGAGAGAGAGAGAGAGAGAGAGAGAGAGAGAGAGAGAGAGAGAGACCTTGATACCAGAAAATAAACTGAAATATTTTGTGGTAATTTTCAGATAGTCTATAGAACTGGAAACACTGCAATTTAATGTCTTTGATGTTTAAAAAAACATTCTGAGTTCTGTGGATTCTGAACTGCCTCTCTAGAGCAACAGATCCTTTTTTAAATAGTTGATTGTCAAACTTAACTCTATTTTCAAAAGAGCATGTATGGACTTGGGGACAGTTATATGTTTATTTTCTACATTAATAATTTATAATTTTTCATGTTATTTCCTTATTCTGGCTTATTTAAGTATGGTCTGTTGTTGATTTCTCTACCTTTTTCAGTTGAGGAGGGTGAAAGAATGTGATTCATACAATCTCCTTTGTATTGACACCCTGATTTCAAATCTTTGTTATCAGGGAGAACACTGCTGTTTAAGTAAACTCAATTTATTTTCTGTACTGTCTCTTTGCCATATGTAGAGATGTGCATGCTGCCACCTCTTCAATAAAAGAACTACTATATATTTTGAGGCTCCTACATGTACTGCCTATGAATTCAACAAACATTAGTCCAATCGCCTTTCAAAGTACTTCTACTTTATAAGCAGCAATCTTCTCACCTACTCTTTACTTTGATTATATTTTTATTATGCCAGAGAAGAGGTCAGAATGTTAACAGTAGAATTCAACAAGAATATACAACCTAGATTGTATCTAAAATATACATTTTAGAAACTGTAAGAAAAAGAAATAAAAAACATGCTGTATACTCAAATTCTGCCTGGTGTTATAGAAACAAAGCCCTTAACACTCACTTCTCAAAAGTGTGCTTTTTCTTGAGTTAAATAAAGGAAAAGTGTAGAGGACATTTACTCTTGCTTGTTGACTTGTAGAGACTTAGAATTACCATGGGAAAACCTCTGTGTGTCTGTGAGATTCAATAAGATGGGTTGATTGAAGTAGAAAGAACTACATTAAATGAAGGCAGCACCACTCTGATGGCTGGAGCCTTGGGCTGACTAAAAAGGAGGTGAACACTAGCAGTCATTTCTTCCTGATTCCTGACTGAGGACGCAATATGACTAATTGCTTATTTTCCTTCCGTCATCCCCTCCCTGTCGCCATGGACTTCTGTGTGCTCAGACTGTAACACAAATAATCTTGGCTTACTTGAGTTCATTTCTGTTAAGTAGTTGGATGTGGCAACAACACTGAGAAGTGGCTCTATTGAGGTAGTAAGGCTAACTACATGGTTCATTGTGAATTTGGAGCTGACTTGTCGAAGGAATGTAGAAGAACTTGGAACTTTGGTCTAGAGAAATTGTAGAATGCTATAAATACAACTGGAGTTTAGAAGACCAGAATGCCAAGAGGAACATAGTGAAGTTGTCCACTAGGGTGCACGATAGTTCAGAAAAGAATAATGATTCTACATGGAAATTGGACTCCAAGTCATTCTTGCTACACTCTGGCTGCACTATTCTTCTGCCCAAATGGCATTCATGTGTGTGAATTTTAAAAGTAATGGAGAGATTTATTTTCCTCCTTTAAGGCCTCTATTATTCTCATAACCTCAGGTTTGAAATCTTTCTCTTGTACATGGGGTGTGATAGTATCTCCAGGTCTTGCTGTGGTAGTACTGTTACTTTCTGGTGGTGTCAAATGGCCTCTTCCCATTATAATGTCTCTGATGTTAGCAGGTTTTGTGGTCTCTGATGGTATGAGAGTTTGGGGTAGGTATACACAATGGCGCTTTGGTTTCGCACCCAAGTCACCTCCTCTGGGTTTAATGTCTCTGCTTGTTTTATATTTCTGACCCAGGTAGGCCAGGCAGCTGTGATTATAGTGATACCCTGAGGTCAGGATTGTAGAACAGGACCAGAGATCTGCAAGGAGATATTCTGAGGCTCCTTTTGAAATCAAAATTGCAGTGAACTACCCAGAATATGGGATTTCAAGCATTACCAGATGTCTGCTGAAGAAAGCTGAGGACACTGAGGAAAGCAGGAAGGAAAGGTATGGTCAATTGTTATAGGAAGCAGAGATGAAGGTGCAGGGCTATCTAAGTCCTTTCAAGCTCAGATATTTTGTATGAGCCCAAAATGCAAGATTTGGTATTTAGTCTGCTTGGCTTTGTTCTTGACACCAATTTTTCCTTGCTATGTATTCTATTCTTCCCTTCAGAAATGGGATTGATGACTCTGGGCCAATGTAGATGGAAAGTATCTAGCCTGATTTAAGTTATAGAAGCTTATAGTTAAGAGATGAGATAAGGTGATACTTTGAATTTTGAACAATCTTGTAACTAGTATTAAAGATTATGCAGATTGTTGAAATGAGATTTAATGTGGGTTTTTTTTTTTCATTACCAGATTGTCATTATCTTATGGTTATCAAGAAACAGAAGGTTGAGTTTAAAAGTAATGTGTTTGGGTGTCAAGTTGACAAAAAGTAGAATTGTGATAGTTAAACCTTACTGTCAAATTTAAGACATTTAGAATCACCATTGCAATAAATATTTGGACATGACTGTCTGTTAAGGAATTTCTAGTTAGGATTATTTGAAGATGGAAGACCCATTCTCTCTCTTTTTCTTTTTTTTCTTTTTTTTTCCATCTACAGTTCTTGAAAGAAACGTAATTTCTTTTTTTATTATTATTTATTTTTTTATTAACTTATGCTTGTTACATCTCTATGGTTATCCCATCCCTTGTATCCTCCCATTCTCCCCTCCTTCCCATTTTCCCCTTATTCCCCTCCCTTATGACTGTTCCTCAGAGGGATTACCTCCCTCTGTATATGCTCATAGAGTATCAAGTCTCTTCTCTGTGACCTGCTGTCCTTCCTCTGAGTGCCACTAGGTCTCCCCCTCCAGGGGACATAGTCAAATGTGAGGCACCAGAGTACATGAGAAAGTCATATCCCACTCTCCACTCAAGTGTGGAGACTGTCCTGTCTATTGGCTAGATCTGGGTAGGGGTTTAAATTTTACCGCCTGTATTTTCCTTGGCTAGTGCCTTAGTTTGAGCGAGACCCCTTGGCCCAAATCTGCCTATCATAAAGTTCTACTTGTAGGTTTATAGGACCCACTGGATCCTTCTACATTGCTATTCTCTTCTCACATGGTTCTCTCATCTAGAGTCCCAATAGGATGTCCTCCCTTCTGTCCCAGTTTCCTGGTAAGGGAAGGCTTTCGTGGGATATGCCCATTGGGCTAGTATGCAGATATAAGTGAGTATATACCATTTGAGTCTTTCTGCTTCTGGGTTAACTCACTCATTATGATCATTTCTAGCTCAATCCATTTATCCACAAATTTTGGGAATTCCTTGTTTTTAATAGCTGAGTAGTATTCCATAGTGTATATGTACCACAGTTTCTTTATCCATTCTCCTACTGAGGGACACTTAGGCTGTTTCCATGATCTATCTGGCTATTATGAATAAAGCTGCTATGAACATGGTTGAGCAAATTTTCTTGTTGTGTGCTGGTGCATCTTCTGGGGATATTCCAAGGAGTGGAATAGCTGGGTCTTGAGGAAGCTCTATTCCCAGTATCTGAGATAGCACCAGATAGATTTCCAAAGTGGCTGTACTAGTTTGCATTCCCACAAGCAATGAAGGAGTGTTCCTCTCTCCCCACATCCTCTCCTGCATGTGGTGTCACTTGAGTTTTTGATCTTAGCCATTCTGATGGGTGTAAGATGGAATCTCAGAGTTGTTTTATTTGCATTTCCCTGATGGCTAAGGAGGTTGAGCATTTCTTTAAGTGTTTCTCAGCCATTTGATATTCTTCTGTTGAGAATTCTCTGTTTAGTTCCAAGCCCCATTTCTCAATTGGGTTATTTAGTTTGGTGGTGTTTAATTTCTTGAGTTCTTTATATATTTTGGATATTAGACCTTTGTCAGATGTAGGGTTGATGAAGAATTTTTCCCAGTCTTGAGGCTGTTGCTTTGTTCTCTTGACAGTGTCTCTAGCCTTACAGAAGCTTCTCAGCCCCATGATGTCCCATTTATTAATTGTTGACATTAAGGCCTGGGCTGTTGGTGTTCTGTTCAGGAAGTTGTCTCCTGTGCCAGTATGTTCCAGGTTCTTCCCCACTTTTTCTTCTAACTGACTTAGTGTCTCTGGTTTTATGTTGAGTTCTTTAATCCACTTGGATTTGAGTTTTGTACAACGTGACAAGTGTGGATCCAGTTGCATTTTTTTACACATAGACATCCAGTTAGACCAGCACCATTTGTTGAAGATGCTATCCTTTTTCCATTGAATGGATTTGGCTTCTTTGTCAAAAATCAAGTGACCATATGTGTGTGGATTCATATCTGGGTCT
This sequence comes from Acomys percivali, assembly GCA_907169655.1. Taxonomy (NCBI): domain Eukaryota; kingdom Metazoa; phylum Chordata; class Mammalia; order Rodentia; family Muridae; genus Acomys; species Acomys percivali. Next base: position 39,717,847 of record OU015742.1, read on the forward strand.
TCAATTCGATTCCACTGATCAACCAGCCTGTTGCTGTGCCAGTACCATGCTGTTTTAATTACAATTGCTTTATAGTACAATTTTAAATCAGGTATGGAGATTCCTCCACAGCACCTTTTATTGTACAAGATCGTTTTTGCTATTCTGGGTTTTTTGTTTTTCCATATGAAGTTCAGAATTGAACTTTCAATGTCTTTAAAAAACTGTGTAGGTATTTTGATAGCGATTGCATTGAATCTGTAGATTGCTTTTGGTAGGATGGCCATTTTTACTATGTTAATTCTCCAGATCCATGAGCAAGGAAGATCCTTCCATCTTCTCATGTCATCTTCAATCTCCTTCTTCAGAGTTTTGAATTTTTTTTCAAACAAGTCCTTCACTTGCTTAGTTAGAATAACTCCTAGATATTTTATATTGCTTGTGGCTAATGTGAAGGGTATGGCTTTCCTATTTTCTTCCTCTGCAAGCTTGTCATTTGTGTATAGGAAGGCTACAGACTTTTTTGAGTTAATTTTGTATCCAACCAACTTGCTGAAATTGTTTATCAGCTGTAGGAGTTCTCTGGTGGAATTTTGAGGGTCACTTATGTACACTATCATATCATCTGCAAATAAGGATAGTTTGACTTCTTCCTTTCCCATTTGGATACCCTTGATCTCCTTTTGTTGTCTTATTGCTCTGGCTAGAACTTTGAGTACTATATTGAAGAGGTATGGAGAGAGGGGGCAGCCTTGCCTTGTTCCCGATTTTAGAGGAATTTCCTTGAATATCTCACCATTTACTTTGATTTTGGCTATTGGCTTGCTGTATATAGCCTTTATTATGTTGAGGAAAGTGCCTTGTATCCCCGATCTCTCTAAAACTTTAAACATGAATGGGTGTTGAATTTTATCAAATGCTTTCTCTGCATCTAAAGAGATGATCATGTGGTTTTTTATTTTCAGTTTGTTTATATGGTGGATTACATTGATGGATTTCCATATATTAAACCATCCCTGCATGCCTGGAATGAAGCCTACCTGGTCATGATGAATGATATCCTTTATGTGTTCTTGTATTCATTTTGCAAGAATTTTATTTAGTATTTTTGCATCGATGTTCATAAGAGAAATTGGTCTGAAATTCTCTTTCTTTGTTGAGTCTTTGTGAGGTTTAGCTATCAACGTGACTATGGCCTCATAGAATGAATTTGGTAATGTTCCATCCAATTCTATGTTTTGGAGTAGCTTGAAGAGTATCAGTATTAGCTCGCCTTTGAAGGTCTGGTAGAATTCTGCACTGAAATCATCTGGCCCTGGGCTTTTTTTGTTTGGGAGACTATCAATGATTGCTTCTATTTCTGTAGGGGAAATGAGACTATTTATCTTGCTTATCTGTTCTTCACTCAACTTTGGCAAGTGAAATTGATCAAGAAAATTGTCCATTTCCCTAAGATTTTCAAATTTTGTGGCATACATGCCTTCAAAGTCGGATCTTATGATTCTTTGTATTTCTTCAGTGTCTGTTGTTATGGGAAGACCCATTCTCAATTTGGCCATCATCATTCCTTAAGCTCTAGTCCCACACTGAAAGAAAAAATAAATCCAGCTTGAAAGCAATGTTCATCTCTATGTGCTGCCTGAATGTAATGAGAGCAGCTATCTTAAATACCTGCGCTCACAATCATTCCTACTTTATCACGATAGGCTGTACAAACTGTAGAGAAAAAAAACCTACCTTTCTTTCTAAGTTACCTTTGGCAGGTATTTGAGAGTAGCTAATGAGGCCTAGAGAAAAAGATATGCTCTTTCTTTTGATAGAAATGAAGCCAGGCCAACATATCTGGACTCAAGGGGCCCTGCATAAACTCTTGTACCAACCAAGTACAATGCCTGTAGGAAACCTAGATCCCTTATGCGGTTATAGCCAGTGTACAACTCATTCTCTATGGTTGTAGGGAAAGGAGGGACTGCCTCTGACATGATTCTGATGCTCCGGATTTCATCACTTCCCCTTGGTGGGGAGGCCCAGTGGCATACAGTGGGAGGGGAAAAAGGCTATCCATATGAGATTTGATAGGCTGTGGGGAAGGAGGTTCCCTCTGTCAGAAGCCTGGGGGCGTGGAATAGGGTGGAGAGGGTGGGAATGGGAAGATAAGATGGAGAGGATAACAATCTGGATGGAATTGGAATAAATTATAATAAATCAAAAGTGTTAAAAAGAAATAAAGCCTCTTGCTTTTACTTAACTTACTCCAACTTTCCTGTCTAAGAAGCCCACCTATTTTTGAGTAACAAGCCAAAAATCACTGATATTTAGAAAGTTAGGCATAACTTCACCTTTGAAAGAATGATGATATCAGAAAACAGCACCAAAAGACATTTATAGAAAATGATTTCTTTCTCTCAAAGATTTCCTCGATTTATTTTCTAAATGCTTGGATAGGGTCACACTTTTCTCCTCAACTTGCGCCTTTGACAGTCATCATTGGTCATGCTTCCTGGAGCCAGGTCAGTCATCTTACAACTGTGGAGCAAGAGTTGAAGGAAAAAACCCTCACCAATAAAACAAATATCACAGAAAAGGTAGACACGGACCTTGAAACATAAGCAGCTGAGTTAATGCCAGCAGCCAAGTTTCTTTTTAAGTGAAGTCATATACACACCAAATTATTTGAGAGATGGTTAGTAAGGCCTTCCCATTATCTTCCACTAAAATGAATTCTTAACCAACAAAGAACCTCTTATCCATAACTGGAACTTTACTTATTTCTCTAGTCTCACAATCAAATGCACTAAGTACTGATGGTGAATAGTTGCTCAATGAATTGTCTTACCCTAGCTGACTTTTGTACTTTACAGGTTGAACTCAAAGTCCTAGGAAAAACTAGGGAGTAGCCTTAGTTTTTCTGGAACTCACTCTGTAGACCAGTCTGGCCTCAAACTCATAGAAAGCCACCTGCCTCTGCCTCCCAAGTACTGGAACTAAAGGCATGCACCACCACCACCTGGCAAAATCTACCTCACTGAAGTAGCTTACTCATATTGTCTGAGTGTGTGTCTTCTGTCCCTACTAATCGTTTCACCCAATTCTCATCTTGTGCTCCTTAGTCCAGTGAAACCTCTCTCATATCACTGGAAATTCAGTGTCTTCTTTTACTTTGATTTTTTTTCTACTTTGGGTTGCTTTGTTTCTGTTTTGGACATTTGCAACATATCTTCTGATGTCAGCATCTTTTATGCCACACCCAATGATCTTCTAAAACTGCTATCCAATCAAGTTACTCACTTAAATCAAAACCATCCAGATTTCCCTTCCTTTAAAGTCTAGTACCTACCTGTTCCTCTTATAACTTTCTACCATTTAAGTTTTGCACCATAGATTCCCTCCTCATCAAACATACGAGTATTTACATTACCACATGCACCCTCATGTAAGAGATACTGAAAATCAAGTGCTGGTCCTTGTAGCTCCTGAGTTTAAGAACAAAACAAAACAACAACAACAGCAAAACCAAAACAAAGTTAAATTGGTAAGAACTTAATATTTAACTCACTAGCTTATGGATGTAATAGAGATGCCATCAATGGCTTCATAGAACTCATAGGCAGCTAAAATGCAATAAAATCCTAGAAAATAGCAAAAGCATGGTGGACCTTACTTAAAGAAGAAGGTATGAATAGAGTCTCTGGTCTAGAAAGAGGAGAGGCTTAGAGAGGATAACTTAGTGACAGTACAGAGCCAGAAAATATCTGGATGAGAAAGAGATGCACATAGGCATCTTGTCCCAGGCTATGTTGCACATAGATGTTTTATGCTGACTGATGAGTAATAGTGAGGCAGGAGCACAGTGAGCATATTTAGTCATTGTATCTATATTACTAATTTAAATCTCACCCAACAGATGTCTTGAGAAGCTGAAAGGCTGAAGCTCTTACTTTGTAGATTTGCGAGAAAGCTCAGTGAATAAAACTATCTAATAATTTTAGAAAGTAATCTTACAGAGACCGAAGGGGCTCAAATTTATATTGTCAAAAGAAAGCATTGGCTTTCATTTTTATACACCACAATAGGCCCATTTGTCTTTATTTCAGCAGACTTCTGCAGTTTGTTCAACCTGACATTTAAAAGAAAAGAAAACAAAACAAAAAATAAAAACCTGAACTTGAAACTTGTTGGCATAGCCTCGAGAATACTAAGCTTTTCTCTGGTTCTGGTGCTGTTCTAAGAAAATACTCAAATGAATCTTCTCATTCAGCCCATACTAATAAATAAAACCACAGAACTAGGAATAAATTACCTCTTTTTGGAGCTGTTGGCCAATAACAATACATAGTATTACAGGCCATTGCTGGTATTCCTGCTAAGCCTAAGGTTGATGATAAGACACTATTGCTGAAGATATTACACATTTGAGTCACAGAACATGGAGAATTAAACTAGTTCTCACTTGGAAGCTCCATCTCTATTAGCTAGAGTTTATGGTGTTATAAGGCGTTATGCAAGCTACCAGAAGAGAAAACTAGGTCTCAGTCTCATCCAGCTATGAACCTTGCAAGCTACAATGAGTGGCCTGAGAATATAGCTCCACTATTGCAATTATAGCATAAAAGTTTTAGGAGTTTTAAAAACTTTTAAGAAGTCAGATAAAAAATCTACTCCACAAGAGGAAACCTATACCTCACACAAATTATAGAGGCCAACCACCTCTCTCAGGTCCTAGGTGGAAACCTAATTATATTATTCTCCTAAATGGATATGGTATTTAAATGATTCTTAATGGCATTGTTTGGCCCATATATCATAGCATCTCTCAACTTTCCTCAAAAAAATTCTAAATTCACTAGATGGTAATTAACACTGAAACACCCTCAGCTGGTCAACATGCAGAGAACAAAAAATTGTGGAGATATCAACCCTAAAACAAACACCTGACATGAACTCTGTTGCCCCCAGTTTGATCACTTCCCCTTGGTAGGAAGTGGCACTGCAGAGGAAGGGGAAGCAGGCTGTGGTCATAGGAGGGAAAGAAAGTTCCATTCTGTCAGAGGTCTAGGGGAGGGGAATAGGGAGAAAGAGTGAGGGAATGTAGGAACAGGAAGATAAAAGTGAGGGGATTACAATCAGGATGAAATTGGAATAAATTATAATAAAAGAAAAAAGATCAGGGGGATACAATCTGGACATAACATGAATAAATTATAATTTAAAAAGAAAGAAAAAAACATTCATATAATAAATCTTCCCTGAGGATCAGAGATCCTGTTGGAAGATGGGGCAGGATGGCTTTAAGAACTAGAGGTGATCAACATCAAAGAAACTGCTCTTTAGGCACAGCAAGGCCAGTACACAATGACGTCGCAGCAGTTGTAAGAGCAGACACAAGACCTTTGCACAATCTAACCAGATAAACTATTGTCATGGATGGGGGATGGATGGACAAATAATTATACCAGTAGTTGTGGAGCAACTGAGCATGTCTGACAGTTAAACATGGATGGATTTCTGGACCATAAAAAAAGAGCACTGGGTAAAATTAAGGAAATCAGAATTACTTAATATTAAAAAATGTGTCATGAAACAGGACATGACTGCAAATGCCTGTCACTCTAGCAGTCAGGAGGTAGAATATATATCATTTGTGATTTCTAGAGCAGCCTCAGATACACAATAAATGCCATACCAATCAGGGGTACATAGCAAAAGCTAGTCTATTAAAAGTGCTATGCTATTCTAAAAGGTTAATAATATGATAAATTGAAGTGAAGACTAACATATAGAAATTCTTTTAATCTCCGTATAATTTTTCTCTAAATGAAATTTGTTATCAAATAAGGCTTATTTTTTTTGTTTTCATTATAATCCAATTAAAACATTTCTTCTTCCCCTTTTTTCCTCTGTACATTCCCATATATTTATTCCTATTGCATTCAACATTCATTGCCTCTTTTTATCTACTAATTGATATTGTATGCATAGGTGTATATAAATATATATTACTAAATATAGTCTGTCTAATCTATATAATGCTTTGTTTTTTAAATAAATGTAGTAAAATGATATGTTCTATATACAATATCACCTTTTTAATATAAAATATCAAATTGGCATTTATTTTATATTAAAAGTAGCATACAGTTAGCACTCTTTTTTTATATTTAGCACTGAGACTTGAACGTAGGACTCACTCATTCTAGCCAATCTACCCTTTTGTGATTATCAATTTACTTACAATTTATCTCTTTAAGCATATCTCTACATGTTTCACTCTAAATTTCATTTATAGATTATCTGTATTATGAGTTGCTAAAAATTTGTAATTTTAGCATCATTTCCAAATAATTTGACATGATGTACAATAAGACATATAAACATTGAAACTATTAAAATAGAAACCAAAATATCAATAATATTGTACAGAGAAGGACATAAAAGAAAAATATAGTACTTGCATGATAGGGGAAACAATTATCCTTCCTATTAGCAACACTGACATTAATTTACTTAGGAATAGTATTTTTATTGCCCTAAAATTCCCCTTGCTGGATAGGTTGTTTGTAACTGCTATTGATATATTAAGTACTTTTCAGTACATGAGTTGTCACTGTTTTCAAGGTTAGAAAATCGAACAGATGGAAAATATTAAATAGTGTGGGTGGCTTACTTGACTGGGCATTGGAGATAGAATTCTATAATGTGATAAATTATGCTGAATTTAATCTTACCTACTCTCCTGATGCTCCCAAATCTGCTGCTTTGCCCAGGAGAGGATGGGCTGACTGCTTGGGGCCTTTCATGCATATATTTAACAGTATAATTTCCTCCACTTTCAATTTCTACAACTCTTCACAATAGAATTAAAAATGAAGCATGTAGGCACTGTTCCAAACTTTCTGTTTAAAATATTGAAGCCAATATCAAGTTAGTGACATGTAAGAGAACAAATGAAAGAGAGTCCAGAAGAGCTAGAGGCACCCGGGAGGACGGGGATACTGTCTACATGGGAATTTACTTGAAAAACCCAAGATGCACTGGACTTCTTACCATTGGTCAATATATGAGAATATTATCTATAGAACACACACCACAGACACCTGTAATATTCTTAATCCATTTTAGGTAGCATTCAGAGGACACTAGGCTTAATCCTTAATGCTGTTTCCAGTCTATTGTGCAAATCTTACATTTCAGATGGTAAATTGTGGGTCGTAATGCAAAGGTGACAGTCTTGATACCCTATGAGCATATACAGGGGGAGGTAATCCCCCTCAGGAACAGTCATAGGGGAGGGGAGTAAGGGGAAAATGGGAGGGAGAGAAGAATGGGAGGATACAAGGGATGGGATAACCATTGAGATGTAACAAGAATAAATTAATAATTTTAAAAAAAGAGAGAGAAAAAAAAGAACCACAGTAGAAGCCATGTGTAATGCTTGAATATTGTGTTACAATGTTGGATGGAGGGAAGCCTGATCCTACACCAATAATTAGAGGAAACAAGGAAAGCTTGAAAAGGGAAAGTGGATCTTCTCTAGGGAGCAGCTCACCAATTGGTGGTCCAGTGCCAAGCAGTCAGCCCTGAAAACATATATACAAGTGACACTATATGGACTGAACAGGTTATATTTAGGAATATAAATGTATATGCATGTAATAACAACTAACGAAAAAAAAGTCATGAAATTGAAAGAGCCTGGATATACATATGGGATGGTTTGGAAGGAGGCAAGGCAAAGGACAAATGTTTTTATATTTTTATCTCAAAAACATATTGTCTTGAGTTGCCAAACCAAAATGATGTCCATGTACACATCTTTACATAGTAAGGCATTTGCCTTTGCACTGGGTTTCCTTGACCTGAAATCATGCACTTTTTACTGATAGTTTTCTCTGCAATAAGTACATCCTATTAGGTGTGTCAACTCTTTCAAATAGCATATACTACTTATTATGTCAGTTCCACTGTTTTTTAAATGATGTAATATGAGATTTTCATTTTTGAATACATAGTTGCTAATTCTGCTCTACATACCAAAAGCTGTCATGGATATATGTGTGGCAGGCCATCACCCAGCAGATAATATTTCCTGTGAGAATTCTTGTTTATCTACGTGTATTTTACATGAAATGTAAAAGCCCCCTTTCTAAACATCTCTAGTACTATGAATATGGATTGTATTATTTTCACTAGAGATATGTACCTGAAATTTGAAATATAAAGTGACAAAGAATCCATATCCCTTCATTTACTATTCTGGAAGTAAAATTGAACGATATTTAAGTCTTAGGCGGAACCTATAGAAGGTAGGATCAATATTTGCCTCATGAATGATAGGTATTGACAATGATAGTGGTTCTGGAACCAGCTGCTAGAAATCAATGGTCCAGTAGCTAAAATCTGACTGCCATAATTAATGATTTCAATAATCTTATAAACTTAATTCTGTGCACAAAATTTCTGTGGGCATTATATAGAGTCAATCCTACATTTCTACAAAGTTCTATGACTTATAATCTATGTAACTTTCATGAAGATCTGGGCTTTGAATTCCATATTTCCTGCATGGAAGTAATATTACACACACACACACACACACACACACACACACACACACACACACACA
>OU015742.1:39746530-39807418 GCA_907169655.1 Acomys percivali
TGGAAGCTCTCCAACGGTATCTATGACAGGCCAGTGTTCAATTACAAGTGAGTATATACCATGCATGTCTTTCTGGGTCTGTGTTATTTCACTTAGGATGATCATTTCTAGTTCCATCCATTTCCCTGCAAATTTAAAGATTTCCCTGTTTTTAATAGCTGAGTAGTATTCCAATGTGTAAATGTACCACCGTTTCTTTGGTTGAGAGACATCTAGGTTTTTTCCAGATTCTGGCTATTACAAATAAAGCTGCTATGGACATGGTTGAGCAAATGTCCTTGTTGTATGGCAGAGCATCATTTGGGTATATTCCCAAGAGTAGTGTAACTGGGTCCTGAGGTAGCACTATCCCCAATTTTCTGAGAAAGCACAAGATTGATTTTCAAAGTGGTTGTACATGTTTGCGTTCCACCAGTAATGGAAGAGTGTTCCACTTTCTCCACGTCTTCACCAGCATGTGCTTTCTCTTGAGTTTTTGATCTTAGTCATTCTACTGAGTGTAAGATAGAATCTCAGAGTCATTTGATTTGCATTTCCCTGATGAATAAGGATGTTGAATCTCTAAGTGTTTCTTGCCCGTGTGATATCCCTCTGGTGAGAATTCCCTGTTTAGCTCTGTACCCCATTTTTTCATTGTATTATTAGGTTTGGTGGTGTTTAATTTCTTGAGTTCTTTAAATACTTTAGATATTAGCCTTTTGTTGGATGTAGGGTTAGTGAAGATCTTTTCCCAATCTGTAGGCTGTTGCTTTGCTCCTTTGCTCTGTCGACAGTGTCCTTTGCCTTACAGAAGCTTTTCAGTTTTGTGAGGTCCCATTTATTAATTGTTGATCTTAGAGACTGAGCTATTGATGTTCTGTTAATCAAGAAGTTCTCTCCTGTGTCAATGAGTTCTAGGGTCTTCTCCAGTCTTTTCTACCAGATTTAGTGTTCATTTTACGTTGAGGTCTCTTATCCACTTGGACTTCAATTTTTACAGGGTCATAAATATGGATCTACTTGCATTTTTCTACATGTAGACATCCAGTTGGACCAGCACCATTTGTTGAAGATCTGTTTTTATTTTCCCATGGTATGGTTTTACCTTCTTTGTCAAAAATCCAATGTTGGCAGGTGTGTGGATTTATTTCTGGGTCTTCAGTTTGATTCTGTTGATCAACCAGCCTATTTCTATTCCAGTACCATGCCATTTTTATTACTGTTGCTCTATAGTACAACTTGAGATCAGGGATGCAGATTCCTCTGGAAGATCTTTAATTGTACAGGATTGTTTTAGCTCTTCTGGGTTTTTTTTCCATATGAAGTTGAGAATTGATTTTTTAGACACTGTAAGAAATTGTATAGGGATTTTGATAGGGATTGCATTGAATCTGTAGATTGCTTTTGATAAGATGGCCATGTTTACTATATTTACTCTCCTAATCCATGAGCATGGAAGATCTTTCCATTTCCGGATGACTTCTTCAATTTCCTTCTTAATATACTTGAAGTTTTTTTCATATAAGTATTTTACTTGCTTGGTTAGAGTTATGCCAAGATACTTTATATCATTTGTGGCTATTGTGAAGGACATGTTTTCCTTGATTCCTTTCTCAGCCCCTTTGTCATTTGTATACAGGAGTGTTGCTGACTTTTTGAGTTGATTTTTTTATCATTCCACTTTGCTGAAGGTGTTTATCAGGTATAGGAGTTCCTTGGCAGAATTTTTGGGGTCCCTTACTTATACTATCACATCATCTGCAAATAGAGATAGTTTGATTTCTTCCTTTTCTATTCATATCCACTTCATCTACTTTAGCTGTCTTACTATATTGAAGAGACATGGAAATAGTGGACAGCCTAGTTCTGTCCCTTATTTCAGTGGAATTAATTTAAGATTCTCTCCATTTAGTTTGATGTTGGCTATAGGCTTGCTGTTTATTGCCTTTACTATGTTTAGGTATGTGCCTTGTATCCTCAATTTCTCTTAAGACTTTTAACATGAACAGGTGTTGGATTTGTCAAATGGTTTTTCAGCATCTAAGTAGATGATCATGTGGTCTTCTTTTCTTCAGTGTATTTATAGGGTTGACTACATTGATGGATTATTAAACCACCCCTGCACACCTGGGATGACACCTACTTGGTCATGGTGGATGAGATTTCTAATGTGATCTTGGATTCAGTTTGCCAGTATTTTATTGAGTATTTTTGCATCTATGATCATAAGGGAAATTCTCTTTCTTTGTTGAGTCTTTGAGTGGCTTAGGTATTAAGGTGACTATGGCTTCATAGCATGAGTGTGGTAGTGATCTTTCTGTTTCTATTTTGTGTAATAGTTTGAGGGGTATTGATATTAGTTCTTCATTGAAGGTCTGGTAGAATGACTTAATCTGGCCCTTGTCTTATTTTAGTTGGGAGACTTGACTACTGCTTCTATTCCCTTGAGGGATATAGGACTATTTAATTTGTTTACTTGATCTTGATTCAACTTTGGTAAGTTGAATTTATCAAGAAAATTGTCCATACCATTTAGATTCAACTTTTGTGGCATATAAGGTTTTGATGTAGGACCTAATGATTCCTTGGATTTCCTCAGTATCCATTGTTATATCTCCCTTTTTGTTTCTCATTTTGTTGGTTTAGGTACTCTCCATTTGCCTTCTAGTTACTTTGGCTAAGCAATTGTCTGTCAATTTCTAAGAGTTGGTTGTATAGTCCTTCTACTCTCTTGTCCATAATGCTCACTGAGGGCTGATGTGTGAGTGTGAGAGTAGGGTGGGGGTGCAGGGCAGTGAAATTACGCTATATACATCTAGTTTGGATCTGAGAACCACACTGTCACCTATTCTCTGCATTTTGACCACTTGCGTGTCTCTATAATATCCTTTGTCTAATACAAAGTGAAATGTTTCAGTAATAAGTGAAAGCTGCATTTATATGTAGGTATAAGAATGAATATTTAGAAAGCTTTTTGATACGATATTATTTTAGTTACATCCTACTAGTAGGTTCCTATCCAGGGCATTTAATTCCTCCAGTCACAGATTCTTGCCTAAATTTATAGCATTAAGTATGAATCTCCTTGGAGCCAATTAGAAAGCTGTTGGGTTTCTGAAAGATACAAATGCTACTACTGTACAATTCAGGATACCTTGCAATCAGATCATTATGGTCTCAAGCTTTACAGAACTGGCGGAACCATTAAAAACATTCCCCCTTTAGCAGCTCTTCATAACATATTCCAATGCTATGAGATCTAGACTCAGGGACAAGGCTTCTGGGTCAGTGTCAGATCGATTTGCGTAAGTCTTGTCACCAAAGGATATGGTGTCTTCAGTTATCTTTATATTCTGGCAGGCATCTGAGAACCAGGATGACTGCTGGAAGATCGTGTTTTCTTTACAGAACAGTAGTAATAAACATATGAGCTGTCAACAATAGAGTGGCTGGAACAACGACCCAAAAAAAACAAAAGCCACACCAGTTAACGTGCCAACATTGGTGGAGGAAAATTTCACAAGGCCCAATCCATAGATGGATAGCTACAGTAAGTTGATGACTTCTCTGGGAGGGAAAACGAATTTTTCCTTTTTTAGGGGCAGAGATCATAATCCTAAGTGGCTAGCCATAACCACATGCAAATGAGGAAACACTAATTAGACTCAGTAGGCTATATGTAAATAATAATTATAGAAGAAGAGGTTATGAATTCAAGAAGGCACAGTGAAGAGACCACAAAGGAGTTGAGGTGGAAATGTTGCAAATACAGTGTACAAAATTATCAAATATATTAAATAAAAGAAAGAATTGGCTTTAAGATAATTTAAGGCTTAAATATGTAAATCTTCTCTGTGTTGCAGTCTAGTGAAAGCATATTTAAAGAACTGGAGCAGTCAGTACAAAGTCCTAATACAGAAACTAATGTAGCATGCATGGAAAGCCAGGATAAAACAAATGTGTATGACACCTGCTATCCACAGGGGAGAAAAGCTTGGGAGCATGCCTGTACCCTCATCTTCTCATCAGAGTCCGCATACAGCTATTGCAATGTAATTTTAATAGTAGCTCTTTTTACTTCATTAGTGGCTTTGTATGAACAATAACTTATAAGAACACTTTCAAAAGGGTATGGAAATAAAACACAGAGGAAATTATGATATCCCTATTCTATTGCCTCCAAAGTTTAATGCCGCTCCCTAATATATCAGCAGAAAGTGGAACTGCAACACAGATGCTGAAAAAATAAAATCATTAGATTTGGTGTAGCTATGACTAAGGTCAGTGGGAGTATGGTTAAAGCCCGAGATCACCAATAAATTACATGATTTTCCTCTCAAGAAAATTTATTTTTTGCTGTAGAACCTCTATAAATGCTTCTACATACTTTCTTTATAAAAATGTAGCTATACAGACTATGTTGTAATCTACCTTGAATTGCGGCCTTTCTACTTATTACATAAATATCATTATGCTGGCACTTCATCACCAAGGCAACGAGATGTGGAGCATGAGCAGTTCAACCTTGCAGATAACCCAGATTTATTTGGTCAGTTTCTGCTTCTGTGGCTATAAGGATGTAAATATGCTGTAACTATCATGTATATAACAGCCTAGATAGGAATACATTTTCTCATGTATCAGCTTATTCAATTTGTACCATTTTACAAATACATTGATGTGTTTTCCTTTTCTAATACAGTATTTACTCCAGATCAATATGTCTGAAAACAAGCAAAAGGCTGTCAGCATTGAACCAGCATTAAGGAATGGCATGTTGGAAGCAGAGGAAATAATACTATTTTATAATTGTTCTGACTGTACTGAGAAAAGTAGATTAGAAGAAAGTAAGAGCGGAAATATATGTAGCAACATTTTAAGTGAGATGTTACCTGTGGCTTCTAGAAGGATGTGGAATTAGATACAGGTAAATCCAGATAGAAAGAATAAATACTTTGAAAGTCCAATGAACAAGACTTGGTAATAGGTTAGGTCTGGGGAGAAGCGATGAAGTCAAATGAAAATCCAGGATGCTACGTTCATTTTGCCTGGTTATTTGAGAGAAATATATGACCATTTACTTATATGATAACAACAAAGTTGAGACATATGTGGGAGTTGTCTCAAATGTGCATGGTACCCATAAAGTACTAGTAAAATTAATTTATAAATAGATTTTTCCTCATACAATGCATCCTGACCACAGTTTCCTTTTTCCCCACTCCTCTCAGCACCACTCCACCTCTCTTCTCCTCCAGATCTATTCCCTTCCATTTCCCTTCAGAAAGGAAGAAGCCTCCAAGAGACAACAACCAACCCAGCAAAACGAGATATAATAAGACAAGGCAAAAGCCCTCATATCAAGGCTGAACAAGGAAAAGAATTTCAAGAACAAGCAAAAAGAATCAGGTTTCTTTTATTCATTTCTAGTAACCTGGTATAAAAAGGCTGGTTAAAAACATAGAGTTCATAGGAACTATACCAGGGCAGGACTGTTGGTTGCCTTCCTCTTTTGGAATTTTGCATGATGCTTTCTGGTACCATGGATGCTAGGCTTTAGGAGGGAGACATTCATATCAGTTCCAGTTTAGGTGTCTCTGGGCCCAGTTTCTGAAGTTTATGGTATCATCAGTAATAGGGAGTTACCTTCCACCTGTAGGATAACAAATGCAGCAACAACACATTGTATGTTTTGGGAGTCTTTTTTATAGAAATGTTGCAAATAAAATCTCAAAACACAAAATAAAGCAAAACAACAAAAAATACTCTTAAATTTAGCAGATTTAACATTCTTTCACATTCTCTGGTAGAATGGAATTCCATATTAAAAGAAAATCAATAGAAACACAACAGCAACTCTCAACTGAGCCCAGAGTGCTCCAGTGTAGAGTGGGGTCAAGAGAGTGACCAATAACTTCCCCCGAGAATTCAGTAAGTGGTTGAAAGACACCTGAATGAAAATAGAATATATATATAGATATGTATATATATATGTATGTATGTATATGTATGTGTGTGTGTATATATATATATATATATATATATATATATATATACAATCTGTATCAAAGTAAATTCTGTAGTCTAGAAACCTCTGAGGTTATAAACCAAGAGTACTAGAAACAAAATTTCCTACTTAAAGGAATCTGGTTTCAAAGATAGGAAAAGTTTGTTTTATATTAATTAATTATTAAGTGATATCTAAGAATATCTGAAAAATGACCAATTTTTGCCTTATTTTTTTTATTAATTAATTTATTTATTAATTTATTCATATTACATCTCAATTGTTAGCCCATCCCTTGTATCCTCCCTTTCTTTCCTCCCTCCCGTTTCCCCCTCTACTCCCTTCCCCTATGTCTGTGACTGAGGGGGACCTCCTCCCCCTGTATATGCTCCTAGGGTATCAAGTCTCTTCTTGGTGACTTATTATCTTTCCTCTGAGTACCACCAGGCCTCCCCATCCAAGGGACATGGTCCGATATGGGGCACCAGAGTTTGTGTGAAAGTCAGATCCCTTTCTCCACTTAACGGTGGAGAATGTCCTGTCCATCGGCTAGACTGTGTAGGGGTTCGAAGTTTACTGCTATATTTTCCTTGGCTGGTGCCATAGTTTGAGGAGGACTAGAGGGCCCAGACCCGCCTGTATTTTTTCAGGACCCACTGGATCCTTCTATTTCCTCATTCTTCCAAGCTTCTCACCCCTAAAGTCTCAATAGGATTTTCTCCCCTCTCACCCACTTTCTTGGTAGGTAATGTTTATCATGGGGAAGTACCCCTTGGCCTAGTGTCTCAATATAAGTGAGTATATACCATTTGACTCTTTTTGCTTCTGGGTGAACTCACTCATTATGATAATTTCTAGTTCAATCCATTTGTTCACAAATTTCGGAAATTCCTTGTTTTTAATAGCTGAGTAGTATTCCATAGTGTAAATATACCACAGTTTCTTTATCCATTCTTCTACTGAGGGACACGTAGGTTGTTTCCATGTTCTGGCTATTATGAATAAGGCAGCTATGAACATGGTTGATCATATGTCCCTGTTGTGTGGTAGTGCATCTTCTGGGTATATTCCAAGGAGTGGAATAGCTGGGTCTTGAGGAAGCCCTATTCCCATTTTTCTGAGAAAGTGCCAGATAGATTTCCAAAGTGGTTGTACTAGTTTGCATTCCCACCAGCAATGAAGGAGTGTTCCTCTCTCTCCACATCCTCGCCAGCATGTGGTGTCAGTTGAATTATTGATCTTAGCCATTCTGATGGGTGTAAGATGAAATCTCAGTGTTGTTTTGATTTGCATTTCTCTGATGACTAAGGAGGTCGAGCATTTCTTTAAGTGTTTCTCCACCATTTGATATTCCTCTATTGAGAATTCTCTGTTTAGTTCTGAGCCCCATTTCTCTATTGGGTTATTTGGTTTGGTAGTGTTTAATTTCTTGAGTTCTTTCATATAAATATGAGCATAAAAGTCTCATGAACCCTGCCAGTGACAGCATTCGGTAGGCTAGCCAGAGACCTGCTGGAGTGTTCACCCTACTGATATTGATGCAGAAGAGCCAGGGGGCTGACAAGATAAGCTACCACCCAAGCCCAGATCCAGGGCTTTGGATTGGCCCATTCCAAAATCTACATAATCTGCAACTGTCAAAGTACAAGATAGGGCCACCCCTGCTGATCCAAAGCTGCAGGATTTCCACAACGTAGGGTGACAACAGGATAACTGGAAAGAATCTAGTAAGGATCCATATTGATGGTATCATAGAAACCAGAGACCCCAAAGCAGACCAATGAATGACTCCCTGCAATGAGCATTCACAAGTGAAGTTGTGTGGGGAGTAGGGCTTTTTATAAGACACACTGTGACACACTGCACCCTCCATGACAAGATGTTTTCTGTACTTTGTTTTGTTTTGTTTATATGTTTGTGTGTTTTTTTATTTTGGAGGCTGAAATGATGGAGGGAGGATACAAAGAGATGAGTAAGACTGCGGTGCGTGATATGAAATTCACAGAGAATCAGTAAAAGTTGGGGAGACAGAATCCCATGCATGATTCACACATGCAGTGGTCTACGTTCTCCATGTCTTTCTAACATCCTAGCCTTTTCATAGTTCAAAGAGAAAATGAGACTAGACATAACAAGCCAAACACTCTAGCAGGCCAGACACTCTTTTTTGTTCAGTCCTGGATCTGTAGTACAGAATCCTTCAATCTTTTTTCATATTCAGCAATAAAATACTCTCTAAAGAGGACATTTCAAGTAGAAAGCTGTGATCCAATATCTCCTTAATTGAAGCTGTGAGAGGCAAAGGCTAGAGTCACAACCAGTAGAAGGCCAACCTGGAACCCATTGTTCTTAACCGGAGATAATTTCTTTTGTGTTCCAGTAACTTTCTAGCTCCCAAAAACCTGAGTTATGTTTGGTTTTCTGCCGAAACTACCCTTGCTCAACTCAAGTGGGCTATTTCTTGCAGAAATCAGCTTTGTCTGAGAATAGAGATGTTAAGTTATTAATATTTTATTTCCCTCATGTGTTTGCACATGGGAGTCAGTAAATCAGTGACACTATGCTTCTCATTTTATAATCCATATTTACACAACCTCAATAATTAGTTCAGTGTTTATCTATAATACTGATCATTGTTTCTCACCTCAAGTACCCATGCAATGCATAGAAGCAGTCCTTATTCATGGCTGAGTCAGGAGATTGATAACACTCAACTTCAACCTGATGCTTCAGTTGTTAGTAATAAAATATGAATACTAGATTTTGTAAGAGCAGATTAAAATATTTCTTTAAATGTCAATGAAAAAAGACACTTTGAAATAGTCTCTTCATATAATAATGCATCTCCAGAATACTGGAGCGCCAGTGCCACCTTTACTTACATACAAAAAGATTATTTTAAGTCAAGTTGTTTTTCCCAGTGCTGGCAATGTTCACTACATTTATTTGCCCAATGAAGTATTCTTTATGCTTATTTTTGTTCTTTATCAAAACATCTCTCGTCCTTGTGGGGCTGATGGTTGAGGATCAGAAAGCAATATTCCAGCTGTTCTTAGAGCCAGCATTTCTTAGCAAGGTTAAGCAGTGCCTTTTCAAACTCACCGAGCTGTATGCGTCATCTCCTGGTGACTCAAACTTGTTACATTAGTGCGTCTCACAGAGAAAGGCCAACAAACTCAAACTTGGAAAAAAAATGCCTCACTTCTTGGTTTGCCTAAGGTGGCTGAGATGTATTTATCTTGGCTCCCCCTGCCATCTGGCATTCAACAAGCCCACACAATTGATACCCCTTATTTTTTACCCATCAATTCTCCCAATTACCTTTACACCTCTAACCAGGGGGACAGAGAAAGCAAAACTGCAGACTCACAGGTTTCTATCCTAGTTACTTGTCATGTTGCCACAAGAGACTACCTGACAGACATAAATTAAGAAAGGAGGGGTTAACTTTGACTATAGCAGCAACTTGGGAAAGCTGAATATCTGTTTGCTTGAGTCTGCATTCACGTAAATAAAAGTGATGTAAACTGGGACTTCGCTCACTTTCTCCTTTCCCCTCAATCTGAGAAGCCAGGGCATGTAATGGTGCTTTCACATTTAGGGTAGGTCTTCCATCTCAATTAACTTAATCTAAAAATTCCTTCTCAGACATACCTGGAGATTTGTTTCCATGGTGATTCTAAATCTCATCCTGCTGACAGTCAAGTTTAACCATTGCAAGTCCTTTTGAGAATAAACTCTTTTGGGTGAGTTTCCAGCATTTAAAATTTACCTTTGAGAGAAAGCCTTAACATCTGGGCAGTGATCCTTCTCTGATCTTTTGCCCATGCCTCACTTAATTCTGCGCCTAACATTTCTGGTGCCTACCTAGAATCTACGTACACATTCTGTTTCTCTGAAGTATCTCATGTTCCTAGTTTGTCCCTTGATTGAATACAAACAAAGAAGTGTATTGCAAAGAATGCCAAAGGAAGATTACAAGCTTCTTAATCGTAAAAGTTCTGTATCTCTTTAAAATGTTGAAAAAACCAAACTAAACCAAATGTATGCTCTGTGTTTTTGTGAGGATGTTAATGAGCACCTGTTTCTGGGCTTTATCTAATGACTGATGTCTTTATTTGGTCAGAAATAGTTTAGGGGACGTAACTGTTTGGATTTGAAATGCACCCTAATGGGCTTCCATATTTCACTACTTGGTCCTCTGCTGGTGCTGATGTAATGGGAGGCTGTGGAAGCTTAGGGAGGTGAGACGTCTTCTCCTGGGTGAGCCTTGAGGTTTATACTTTGCCTCATACCCTGTCAATGCTTTACCTCCTGATGCTTTGAGATGTCAGCAAGCAGCCTCATGTTCCTATTGCCACAGCTATTAGCTACCTTCACGCCAAGACTTCTCCTACATGATGGGCTAATAACTTTT
The DNA here is from genome assembly GCA_907169655.1 of Acomys percivali. NCBI lineage: Eukaryota > Metazoa > Chordata > Mammalia > Rodentia > Muridae > Acomys > Acomys percivali. The sequence goes on from OU015742.1 coordinate 39,756,934, forward strand.
AGATGAAACCACAAAAGAAAAGAAAAAAACTTTTCTCATATGAGTTTCTTTTTCTTAGGTATTGGCGTACAATGAGAAAATAACTAAGAAGATTCTGATTGGTGCCATTGTCGACTTTGATCTTAGATGTTTGGTAGGATTGTGTGATTTGGGTTCACATAAGGATCCCTTGTGGTTTAGAGAATCTATGCTCTTCACTGCCCATGCTTCTTGTTTCTCCATGAATCTCACATTGATCTTTGATCTAAGTTCAAACATCCGGTCTCATTGGCTTTCACCTACATAACATCATTTAAATGCTACTGTTTACATCATGTCTGCCTAATTCTGCTTCATTCAAAATCATTGTATTCATTTTCTTTCTGGAACAGTTCAATTTATCTTTTTAAATGTCAACTCAAATGTTATCTTCTTCATTATGGATTCATAGAATATCAGAAGTAAAAGAGACCTCCTTAATTATCTTGTCCTGATTTCCTTAAGATTAAAAACACTTAGAGAAGCCATATAATTCATCCCAAGTCACATAGAGATGGGGTGATAGGGGTAGTTTACTAACCAGACCCTGTGAAGAATAACCCTTCCATGAGTTATTCCAGCTAAATGAGAGGCTAGAAACAATCAGTCAAAGTACAGGGCTGGAAATTGGAAGTCAATCTGGATGTTTCATAAAAAACCAGGAATAAATATATCTGAAGATGCAGCTATAACACTCCTGGGCATATGTCAAAAAGATGTTCCAGCATACCACAAGGACACATGCTCATTTAGCAATAAGCTCATTGCAGTTTATTTGTAATAGCCAGAATCTGGAAACAACCTAGCAGTGTGTCAACCAAAGAAAAGAGAGAGAAAACATGGTACATTTACACAATGGAATACTACTCAGCTATTAAAAGCAAAAGCATCATGCAATTTGCAGGCAATTGGATGGAACTAGAAAAGACCATAGTGAATGAGGTAACCAAGACCCATAAAGACACACATGGTATGTATTCACTTATAAGTGGACATTGGCTCTAATGTACGTTATAACCATGCTACAACACCCCCCACACCCACACACAAAGGTAAGGAGGGTTCAAGAGAAAATGCATGAACCTCATGTAGAGTAGGAAATAAAATAGACATCTGAAGAAGATGGAAGGAGGGAGCTGTGTATGAGAAAGGGTGGGGAGAGTAATATTTGGGAGGATCAAGTGTGGGAAGACCTAGGGTTAGTGGGAGATGGGAGGTACATGAGATAACCTGGAGAAAAAAAGGAAATCATTGGAACAAGCGAGGCCCTCAGGTGTGTATTAGGGTGGCTATAGCTGAGATCTCTAATAATGGAGGACATGGATAATGAAGCCACCTCCTTTCATAGGCAGGCAGGACTTCCAGTGAAGGAAGGGTGATACCAACCCACTCATAAAATATTAGACCCAACATATATCTTACTTACAAGAAGTGTAGGGATAAAGATGAAGCAGAGATTGAGGAAACGGTAAACCAATGACTGGCCCAACTTAAGACCCACCCCATGGGAGGGAGCCAACCCTTGACACTATTAATGATACTCTACTGTGCTTGCAGACATGATCATAGCATAACTGTCTTCTAAGAGGCTGTGTCCAGAAACTAATGAAAATAGCTGAAAGGACTCACAGCCAAACAATAGGCTGAGCTTGGGGAGTTTTGTGGAAGAGCTGGAGGTAGGATAGAGGAAGCCAGAGGGATCAAGGAAACTACAAGAATACCTACAGAGTAAACTAACCTGGATCTATGGGGGCTAATATAGACTGAACAACCAACCAAAGATCTTACATGGGTTGGACCAAGACCTCCTACACATATATAGCAGATATGTATCATGATCATCATGTAGGTCCCCTAACAAAGGGAGTAGGGGATATCTCTGATTCTGTTGTCTGCCTTTGGATTCCTTTCCCCTAGCTGGGATGACTTGTTGGGCCTCAATGGAAGAAGATAAACTTAGTCATGCTGTGACTTGAAGTGCCTGGGTGGGTTGGCATCCCTTAGGGGCCTCCCCTTTTCTAAGAAGGAGAGGAGGGAATGGGAGAGGGAGGCATTAGGGTTGGACTGGGAGGAGAAGAGGGTGGGGCTGGGGTCAGGCTGTAAAGTGATTAAATAAGTGAAATTTTAAAAAGAAAGTACAAGGTTAGAACATTGTATGCCAAGAATCTTGTGGAATTACATATTGGGTTCTGATGACAAAACACATAGGTTGAAGTGTGGAAGTCATAGCAGCAATTCCCATAGTCAAATCATCAATTATCACACTATACTTCACAAATTCACAGCCCATAGTTTCTAGACCAATAGAATGAAATGACACAGTAAGAATTGTTACTTGTCAATCCTAAGACAATAATTCCTAAGTTACCAATATTTGGTATTTGTGGATTTTTGCGTTTTGTGTCTTCAAGCACACAGCAACCTAGGCCCCAAGACTCCCTCACACTCAACTCTGTCTCTTAATTCATTCCCCCGAATTAATTATACTTGAAGATGTCCTGTTTCCTCACCATTAATGTTTTTTACATTGATTAACTACTGTTTTCATTTAAGCCTTCCTCATGCTATCTTAAAATACTGTAATATCCCCTTGTGTAATTGCCTTTTGCTTTGTAGTTTTGAAAAGCACACATATAATCCAGCTGTGCCTTGGCTTATGACTTTTCTTGGGTTCAAAGATGGTAGATAAAAGACATTGATGATCCTAGTCCAGCATGGAGAACCAATGATTATGCTGAAGTTACTTGTAGAAAGAGGGTGAGGGACTGCTTTCAGCATGAGTGATTTGGAGGCATTTGCATTCTTGAAAGCTTCTACTCTAACATGGGGGGATATTATTGAAACCTATGCCACTGAAACCCTAAGCCTCAACCACCTTTATTTAGTCTATACCCAGCACCCACAAGAGCACATGCAACTATGGTGGTAGAAAGTATGAAGACTAGTATCTCAGCTAAACATATGCCTCCAATGGAGAGTACTGACAGTCTCACTGTTATTAACAAATATTTAGCTATCACTGTTGTCTTAACTGAATGTCAAGGTGTTCTGTAGGACATCATATCATCTCCAATTCACAATGGCCAACAGTCATATCAAGCATGGATGAAATAACTCTAATATCTCACTTCCATTTTTATTACCAGTGGTGGTAACCTCCTGGCAAATTTGGCATAAGAAGTGTCAAAGATATCATTTACTCTCACATTCTCTTATATTTAGCTCATTTTTAACTAGTGTCCATGTGTTTTACTCAATCAAAATTATTTACTAACTTTCCATGCCCCGTCTTCCATATTGCTTTCTGTTTATTTTCTGTTTGGCACAACATCTGCTTTTCCTGGTTCATGTTTAATTTCTACTTTCTTCTTCCAGGGCTCTAAATAAGACCACATAGACAAGGTTATTTTCCCTTTATCTGAACCCCATAACTCTAGGCAGTGAGTTTAGAACCATATTAATAATTACATTTTAGCCAGCCACTTATCAATATTGTTTGAGACTCAGTAGCTTTCCAATTCTATTAATATCACTCTCAAAGGGACTTAGAAAAATATAACTGTATATGCAAAAATAATAATAATAAAGAAATAAAATAAGTTAAATTTTAAAAAGGGGAAACAATAATGTTCATATTAGGCTTACCATGAAAAACATGGATTAACACAATCATTGGGAAAAGTGTATATATTTCAGAGCATTGGAGAAATTCAAGAAAAACATTACTGATTTCTTCTCCCGTTCCACACAACTTTGCACAGTGGGATTCTATAGGCAGTAGTTACTTCTTTTAGCCTAGAATATTACTGGACATCAGTCACCCGAACACAGATGATCACCCTCATGTCTGATCTTAGCTTTCAACTTTTTCAAGAGCTGATAGTGTGCCTCATCATAAATCATATTGGTAGCATAGACTCTCTGCCCTGACCCAGGAGCTCTAGTTAAACAAAACACATTTTATTGGGCAGACAATTATTATGCCTTCAGGATAGCTCTTAGGAGCTAGGGACAAAGAACAAAACTTTTCTTTTGACAATGTTAATATTTATAATATAGATTCCCACCAAAGTAGGATACCTCTAAGAGCAAATACTTGTTCATAAATCATTGATTTGTCATGTCTGTGAAGGTCTCATCCTTCACATGTCTATGTATATCCTATTATGTAGAAATAAGAGGGTAAATGAGTTAATGAATATTAAACAAAAGATGCCTTTAACAGATTTCCTCAAACACCCTTTCTTTATTTTTATATCCAAGACATGGGATTGATGAGCTATTGAAGAGTGATGATAAAAGCCAGTTGCTTCCAAGCCTCATAGTCTGAGCTCTATTCCTAACTCCACATACTGGAAGGAGAAAAGTGAGCCCTTTGGTAGTCTTCTGACATCATTGTTTTTATGCACAAACATAGCCACATACTGAAAGGGAAAAACAAACACCTCTTACATTGGAAAGGTTGATGAGTAAATATAATTTTTGTGATCATAGGACAGCTTGCTTGTATCCAAGCATCTATAATATAGAAATCTCATCTGGCCAAATAACTTTACATTTAAGAATCTAATCCTCTACATTATTATGTATTTTTAATCTGCCTTTATTCTTATTAGAATCAATGTTACTCTCACCTTCAATATTACATATATTGTCTAAATTACTTTTAAATATATAAATAAGTTCACATCACTTTTCTGTTATATGACAAAATGGATTCTTATGTTGTTTAAAAACTGCATTCTGCTGTGAACTTGGGAATCGATATTTTGCAGAGCCTAAATTGCTACTCCTTCTAACCATTATGCTACTGTTTTCTTAGTAGAAATTTATACTTGTCCAGTATTATCACATTCATTATTCATCTTTGGTATATCTTCTGTCTTTGAATGAAAGTGCTTTATAGTCATGACTTCAGTATCTTGTTCCCTGCTTATAAATTTTCTGATTCTATGCTTGGGATAAAGCTAGACACATGCCATCTGCTCTTTTTTGAGTGTCATCCATCATTGTGAACCATGTTTGGGTTTTACAAGAAAGGGAGAAACAACCTACTGAATGGATGGTTCTAAAGAAGGGATGGAAAAGTTCACACAAATCCTCAGTGTGATATGAGAGGCTAAGTTAGGCTAAATGGAGCTTTGAGCATTTCAGAAGTACTCCTTGTGGTCCAACAATGTGTGCATGTCTGCAAAGTGTATGAGTATGGAAAATAAAAGAATGATTGGTACAACTTTTACATATTTTATTTTTTACTTGTTTTAATTTATATAAAATTACATCATTCCTCTCTTCCTCCCTCAAACCCCTCCCAGCTTCCTTTTTTGAATCTACCATGACCCCCCACCAAGATGATAGTCTCATTTTCTTTGATTATTAGTGTTGCATATTTAAATGTTTAGGTTCACACAAATATATAAATAGATGCAACCTGCTGAGACAGTTTTTGTGGATTGTGTGTCTCTGATTTAGGTTCTACCACTCCATCCTGTAGAATAAAAAAAGGAGATTCGTCCTGAGAGAGCCTTGGCTTTCATCTTCTGGCAGTCATTAACTGTCTGAATTCTTTGTCTAGGGTTTGGAACCTATGAATGCCCCTATATCCCATTCACAGAAGCATGTCCATTATATTACCACTATTATGGTCTTGTTGGTCAGGCATTTCCAGGACAGACTATTTCACAGCAGATCACCTGGTATCCTGGCTCTTTCAGTCTTCCCCACCTCCTGCTTTGACAATGTTCCCGGAGCCATATAGGTGCAGGAATTGTGATGAGGTTTCAAATAATTCTCTTGTATCTGCCATACCCATTATCTCCTGATCTCAGCATTGTGTCCACTTGTAGTTTTCTATGCTAATCTCTATTTTTTTTTTTTTTTGTAAAAGAAGCTTCTTGGTTGTAGCTTCATATATCCAGGAAAATTAGCTCATGAATAAGTGGTTGCGTTTTTCCCTACACAATCATCACTCTCTTTAGCAGTTTCCCAAGTATCAGCATTTTTCGTTTTTATGATTTTTTTCATTATGAAATTTGATAATAGATATTTTTTTCTTACAATATATTCTGATCATGGTTCCTGTCAACCAACCCCTTCCAGATGCTATCACTCCCATCATACCCCTGGTACCAGAAGAAAATAAGATAGGAAAACTTATCCCACCCCTAAACCCAGGGCTAATATCTTATTGGCAACCAAATCTATTTATTTTTAAGGAACTTTGTTAGCTACTTATTACATATGAGATTAATCATGACACTCATAACCTTTAATTATATGAGGCTAAGCAATGATTAGTGGCTCAGTTGTTTTCACTACTTTTAATGAAAGGGCACTCAAGAGTACTTTCAGCTAGGAAGGGTACTGATAGCATTTTAGAAATACAATTAAATCTCCACCACAAGGCATGTGTAATAGGCAACAGACTGACAGAGAAGAGTGGTTTTGCTCGTAAGATGCCTAGAAAGAGAATAGAACAGACAGAGTGATAAAAACTCATGTCATGCTAACGCTATCCTATTTATCAAATGATAAAATAGGGATTAGCTAGAAAAAAAGAAGAAGAAATCATCTTTTTCTTTGTGGTGGGTGGTGCTGAGGAGAAGACTGGTTTCTATACTTGTGTTCTTTTGTCTCCAAAGCTCTTTCTTGTAACGGTATAGGGTTCACTACTAGGCTGAGCCCAAATGGAGAAAAGTCTGGTAGAAAGTTTGAGTATGTTAATTAACAGTGATATTTAGCAGGCTGTCTTCGGGCCCTGAATATGCCAACACAGATTTAAGACAGGTTGTATGTTAGAAACCTTTATTTTATACATTAAATTTATCACACTAAGAATGCATGCTTGTTTTGTTTGTTTGCTTGCTTGGGTTTTTTTGTTTGTTTTTTTTTTTTGTTTGTTTGTTTGTTTTTCCTTTCTCAAAATGTATAGAGGATATGTAGAGAGGCTGTGCCTCGAGATAGAGAAGCAGTTTTCTTTCTGACAGAAGCCGGTTCTTCCCTTCAGTCAGTCAGGCAGACAAGCAGCACAGAACTGATTTTGATATCCTGCAGCACGTTACTAGTCTGAGTCCCTCAAAGAGTTAAGGATGGCAGATGGTTTTGGTTGCTATGTGCAGACAGAGTACAAGAACTGTAGGAGCACCTCTTCAGTAGGTAAAGGGTGGACTCAGCCGCCACGCACTTGCTGACGTGCAGCCGATCCCCAGAGACTCTTAGAGGCTGTTTTTGTGTGTGATCTGTGTTGCATTCCATTGCTAAATTTAGGTAGCTTCCATCCAATGACACTGACACATCACTATGACTAATTAGCAATGAAAACTGTGGATTTTGATAGGCTTAATTATTTAATCTCCAAGGCTTTGATTAAATAAAAGCTTTCTGCCACTGGCAGAGGGTTATAAGTACATGAGTTGATATTAAAATGAAATGAAACTTATACCACAAACCATGAGGATAACAGTCTAATGACACAATTGCTCTTTGTGTATATGAAAGGTGTGCTTATGTGTCTGTTTGTGCATGCACGAGCATGTGTGTGTGTGTGTGTGTGTGTGTGTGTATGTGTATGTGTGTGTGTTTCTATGTACGTAAAACCCCAGTGTGAGCATTCTCATAACCTAACATTTATGTGTGCTTTATGCATTTATAAAAGATTTTAGCATTATGGAAAACATATATGCATAGTTGAGTGTGGGGTATTCATATATGTATAAGCAGCTAAAATATTCATATGTGTATATATAATGTTAACAATTATTTTTGCATATATGAACAATATTGGAGTTTCAGGGGTATACATAAATAGAGGATACATAAACACACACATGACTTATTTATTAAATGTTTTATTTATAATAGCTATGTAAACATAAGAGAATTGTCAATATTTGCACATTAAATTGCCACACAACAAACATCTGTGTACGTTATTTCACAAGATACAGAAACTTTGTAAATACATGCAAATTTTATAAGTATAATTTATGTGTATTGTAGGCACAGATTATATACATCCAATATATAAGACAACATAAATGTGTACAACAGGAACAGAATACACAAATAATGCTAAAACCAATTATATATAAAACACATGATTTGATGGTTCATATGTAATATGATTTTCAAGTTTTAAACAGCTTATTATGCTTTTTACATAGCAGAGAGACCACTTTAATAGTAACAATGTCATGAGTGCATATTGACATAAAATATGTCCAGTTGTATGTTCATGTTTTCAATTATAGAATCACAGGTATAAATGTGAAAAATATAAAATATAAGGGTGAACATAATAACAATGACATACCTATGTGTATATAAGATAGTTTAATTCTACTTATACATAGAGTGTATTCACTCTGTCACTGTTACTATGGAAATTCATACCTGGTTTTGGAAGCAAGTGATATGCACAACAGCAAGTAAATTTGTATGTGACCATGTTCTTAATTTTTGAGATTTACAGCATAGGAACTGGAGATACAACTATAAAAATATTGTCTTTGCATATAATAACTTTCACAACCATGTAAAATTTAATATTTTATCCGTTTTTCAATGTTTGATTCAGTTATACAAACATAAACACTGTCCGTCTCCAAGACATGACTTTTCTTTCTTAAAAAATTAATTTATTATAATTTATTCAAATTACATCCTGATTGTTATGCCGCCTTTGTATCCTCTCATTCTCACACTCTTTCCCTCTTTGCCCCATCCCCCTTCCTTAGAGATTTGACAGAAGAGAATCTCCTCCCCCACCATATGACCACAACCTATCAGGTCTCATACAGATAGCCTGTTTACCCTTTTTTCTGTGTACCACAGGGGCTCCTCACAAAGAGGAAGTGATCAAGTCGTGGAAACCAGAGTTCATGTCAGAGGCAATCCCTGCTCCCAACTACAATCATGAACAACAAGCTTTCTCTTGGCTAAATCTGAAGAGAGGGGTCTTGTTTACTACAAATGTTGTCCTTGGTTGGTACAAAAGTTGTGCAGGCCCCTGGGTGCAGATCCACCAGTCTTAATGGTCTCCTTGTGGGGCTCCAGAATCATCTGGGTCCTTCCTTTCCTCTATTCTTCCATACCACTATCCTAGCTCCACCCAGAGTCCGGCATCGAGACCCAGTATCTGTCCAGATCCCCTGCTGGGTGGAGTCTCTTAGAGGACATCTATATTGGGCTAATATACACTTACAAATGAATACATACCATATGTGTCTTTCTGAGTCTAGGTTGCCTTCACTCAGGGTTATCATTTATAGTTCCATCCATTTGCCTACAAGTTTCAAGATTTCCTTATTTTTAATAGCCAAGTAATATTCCATTGTGTAAAAGTAGCAGTTTCTTTATCCATTCTTCATTTAATGGGCATCTACTTTGCTTCCAGATTCTGGCTATTATAAATAAGCTGCTATGAACATATATGAGCAAATGTGCTTTTTGTTTGGTGGAGTATCTTTCAGGTATATGCACAGGAGTGGTATTGAGGTAACACTATTCTCAATTTTCTGAGAAAATGCCAGACTGATTTCCAAAGTGGTTGTACAAGTTTGCACTCCCAACAGCAATAGATGAGTGTTCCCCTTTCACCATATCTTCGCCAGCATGTGCTGTCACTTGAATTTTTTAATTAATTTATTCATATTACATCTCAATTGTTAGCTCTTCCCCCGTTCTTCCCTCCCTCCCACTTGCCCCCTTCTCCCCTCCCCTATGTCTGTGATTGAGAGAGACCTCCTCCCCCTATATATGCTCTTAGGATATCAAGTCTCTTCTTGGTAACTTGTATCCTTCCTCTGAGTACCGCCAGGCCTCCCTATCCAGAGGACGTGGTCAGAAAAGGGGCACCAGAGTTCGTGTGAGAGTCAGCTCTCACTCTCCACTCAATGATGGAGAATATCATGTTCGTCGGCTAGGTCTTGGTAGGGGTTCGAAGTTTACTGCCTATATTTTCCTTGGCTGGTGCTTTATGACAGGCAGATCTGGGGCCTGGGGTCCTCTTCAAACTATGTAACTTGAATTTTTGATCTTTTCCATCCTGGTAGGTGTAAAGTGGAATCTCAGAGTCTTCTGATTTGCATTTCCCTGATAACTCAGGACCTTGAGCATTTCTTTACTAGTTCCTCAGTCATTTGATGTACCTCTGTTGAGAATTCTCTGTTTACCTATGTACCCCATTTTTTATTGGATTATTTGTTTGGTGGTGTCTCACTTCTCTCCATATCTCTTTAATATAGTACTCGAAGTTATAGCTAGAGCAACAATACAAAGAGTTGAAGGAGATCCACATAGGAAAGGAGGAAGTCATAGTATCGCTATTCACAGATGATATGTTAGTGTACATAAGTGACCTTCAAATTTCCACCACAGAACTGCTGATAAACATCTTCAGCAAAGTGGCCTGGTAGAAAATTAATTTTTAAAAAATCAGTAGCCCTCCTGTATAGTAGTCGCAAACAGGCTAAAAAAAAAAAAAAAAAAAGAGTAGGTAACTACACCCTTCACAATAGCCACAAATAACATAAATGACGTTGGTGTAACTCTAACCAAGCAAATGAAAGACTTGTATGAAGAAAAACTTGAAGTCTCTGAAGATAGAAATTGAAAAAGATATCAAAAGATGGAAAGATCTCCCAAGCTTTTGGATCGGGAGCATCAACATAGTAAAAGTGGCCATCTTACCGAAAGCAATCTATAGATTTAATGAAATCCCTATCAAAATACCTACACAATTATTTATTGGCCATGAAGATCAATTCTTAACTTCATATGGAAAAACAAAAAACCCAGAAGAGCTAAAATGATCCTGTACAATAAAAGATCTTTTGGAGAAATCTCCATCCCTGATCTCAAGTTGTATTATAGAGCAACAGTAACAAAAATGGCATGATACTAGCATAGACATAGGACAGTTGATCAATTGAATCAAATTAAAGATCCAGAAATAAATGCACACATCTGTGTACATTGGACTTTTGACAAAAGACCCAATACCATATCATGGAAAAAAGACAGCATCTTCAACAAATGGTGCTGGTCTAACTGGATGTCTACATGTAGAAAAGTGCAAGTAGATCCATATTTATCACCCCACAGTGGATTAGAGACCTCAACATAAAATCAGACACACTAAATATATTAGAAGAAAAATTTGGGAAATGCCTTGAACTCGTTGCCACAGCAGACAACTTCCTGAACAGAACACCAATAGCTCAGGCTCTAAAATCAGCAATTAATCAATACAACCGCATGAAACTGAAAAGTTTCTGTAAGGCAAAGGACACTGTCATCAGAACAAAATGACAACATACAGACTGGGAGAAGATCTTCACCAACCCCACATCTGACAAACGGCTAATATCTAAACTGTATAAAGAACTCAGGACGTATTTTTTTAATCTTGTAAAATTGCATGCTTGTTTTTTTTCTCTATTAGGTAATTCAGAAAATTTCATTCTCTGATACCTCAGCCCACTGCATTTTCTTCTTTCTCTCTGTATATCTCCAACACTCCTCAAAATAAAAAGAATCTCACAGTGTTGGCTATATTTTGATTGCCATATATCACTTATAATAATTTCCTCACAGATAAAACACTTCATTAAAACATCTGACCTCTTCAAAGTTGAATGAAATAAATGAACACACACACACAGAGTACTTGCTTCTGTAATCATAATATTCCAGTGAGAGGAATTAGGAATAATATTCTGCTGAATAATACATGTTAGTAAAAGCCATTCAATAAGACATGAGGACACTGGCATTGGAGAATTACTCTTTTATATGGGGTTGTACTGAAAGTAATCTCCAATAATGTGGATTTGACAAAAATAATACAGAAAAGAAATTAACAGGACAAAAAAATCAAGTTAAAATCAAGAGGAATCAATAACTGTAATCAGATATCTGGGCAGTGGCCCTGACATCTAACCATATGTGGCATATCCTAGAAACGGCAAAGAAGCAAAACTGTTTGCGACACAACAGGAAGTATATAAAGAAATGAAAGGAGACATTGCAGATACTAGGTCTTGTTAAAACAATGTTTTTATCCTGTTTCAAAAATAAGTATGACAAAAGAAAGATTACAACTAGTATCTTAATTGATTTAAACTTCATTGTCTTAGTCTCAACTACACTTCCCTTTAAAAATGCCAAGCATCGAAGAACCAGCCTCCCTGTGGAAAGTTCAAGGGCACTGGCCTTCATCTGGAGCTGCAGGACGTTGGTCAACACACTGAAATTGCTTCCAACCTTAGAAATAAAAATTCATGTCTCAGAAGGCAATGAGAGCTCTCTCTGAATCTGTTGTCTCTGACTAACTCATGCCCCATCTGTGCACATAAAACAGCAACACACTTCCTGACCTGAATGGCTGAAACAATATTGGAAATGTTATTTAAGGTTCAGTTTTATAATCAAGGAAGGGACTTTCTGAAGATTTTGAAAAAGTTTTGTTTATCCTTCTTTGTACTCTCCTGTTGTCCAACTCTCTAGTAGAACTGAATGAACCCTTCTTTGATGCAATAAAATCAACACCAAGGAAAGGAGAACAGTGTTACCACACAAAACGAGCACTGGGTACACAGTGAGTGCATATTCAGAACTCTTCAGGTCAGCTCTCCGCAAAGCTGGTTGCATGGCAGCAGTGCCTGGAGAGCTTTGTCCACTTAGAAACAAAAATTTTTCATTTGTTGGCTCCCTGGATGATTCTACAACATTCATCCACCACTGAAAAGTATCATCACTGCTGTCAAAGTTAGGGCTTAGTTGATGGTATAAGGGGACAGAGGTTATGTTTTTGCCTTAAACAACACTGTACCAAATAGCTTACTTCATCAGAAAAATAAAAATCATTTAAAAATTCTAATCTCCAAATAGACTGATTATTCATAGTATGGATATGAAATTCTAAGCATGTGTATTGCCCATCCCCTTTTCCCCTAATTTCCACTCATCTTCTTTAAGATATTAAGCGGTATTATGTTTTTTGAAGAATATAGGCTAAATAAACCCAATCTTCTTACAAATGTCTCTAAGATTCCCTCTCTGCACTTTGGTATAATGTGCACATATATTAGTGGATTTTAAAGTATGTTTTCTGTCAGTATTCTCTTGGCATTTTTCTTGACTGAGTTCCACTGGCTAAGAAGCTCTTGAAGATATTAGTGATTTAAAAAGACACATTTCAGTGAATGAAAATTCTACATAGCAATATATAAAAGCATCTCTAATTATTTTTGTTCTCATTCTCAAAAATAAGATATGAGCAATGAGGCTGGAGAGGTTGTTCAGAGATCAGCAGCACTGACCGTTTTTCCAGAGAAATCAGATTCAGTTCCTAGCATCCCTATGGCAGCTCAGACTGACCTGTAACTCCTGTTCCAGGGGCTCTGGTTCTCTCTTATGGAATTTCCGTGCACTGTGTGTAAGTTGTCTACATGCAGACCAAACCCTCATACAAACAAAATTTGTTTTTAAAAAATCTTTAAATTCTACAAGATATTTACTGAAAACCCACCTGAACTATATTCCAGTAGGATAACAATTGATAGTCTTCCTCACTACAGTGATGTCCTGTTTTACCTGATAATGTATAAAATTGAGGTCCATTACCCAGCTTTCTATGCCAACTCTGCCTTTAATCAATGCCAGCTTATGCACAGCTTCAAAACTAGAACTTAGAATCCCAAGCCATTCAAGCCAAACAAGGTTCTCAAAAAAATTTTATTAACTACAATATTAGAGAAAAATAAAGCTTGCTTAAGAACTTTAGAGTCTCAAACCTCACTATTTTAACTTCCAGTTTTTTTTCTTTAATGTCAATAACTGTCCTTCAGATAATTCCATGGAATGCTAAATAACTCGCAAGTTACTTCTTTCTCTCACCTTGTCCACATTAAATCACTGAAACCTGTGTTTCTGTTTCAGAACAGATCCCTGGAACCAGTATCTGTTCTTTCAGCATCTCACAAGCCGCCCCTTTCACCTAAAACAATACCACATCCCCCTGGCCTTGTCCTCTGAAGCCCACAATTAACCATTTTTCTTTCCTAAATAAAGCAAATTATATCATAACTTTTTCTGCCTTCAAATGTCTTGTTGACTTAACTTCCAATGGCATTGTGGTCAAATGCTAAGGCTTGGGTTAACTACTGATATATCCATTTTCTAGCCTATCACCAATGAACTTACTACAATCTGCAAACAGTAATCACACATGGAATCAAAATGATGTAGTGAGTTTCTATCACAAACCCATGACCACGTCTGAATTCTAGCATCTTATATTTAATTATCTGATTAAGATTATGAGTTCCTTATAGGAACTCAAACATTCATCTGCTCAAAGCCAAAGTGTTGGTTAATTAATTGCACACCACTCTCATTGCAGATGTGTTTCTTTAAAACCTGCCCCAACTCCAAGGGTGTTTATTCCACTCTTCCAGTCACTTGGGCCCCAAACTTTAGAATCTACTCTGAATTCTCCCTTATAATCCACCAAAAAATGTTGACAGTCTTCACTCAGTATTACACAAAGTCAATGATTTCTTGACATCTTTACAGATACGACTAACCATTGTTCCTTGTCTGTCACCTTTTCAAATCACCAATTCCACAAGAGTCACATTTGTCTCACAAGTAAAATCATGTTTCATGTTTAAACACTCCAATAGCTCCCTTTATGAAACTCAAAGAATAAGTTCTCTCAAATGTATCAAAGATCCACATTCATTGATCCTCATTATCATTCTCTTCTTATGCTGCCTTTGCAATGTGGTCATCATTTGCTAATTTTCCAATGCAAACATATGCTTTAATTTAAATTTTGTACTTTTGTCTCCAAAGCATGTTTCCCCAGATATTCAAATGACTACATTTTTCACCTTCCAAGGCTCTGAGAAGGTCAGTTCATCAATTTAATCCCAGTTAATTATCTCATTCAATGAGCTATTACTCATGAGTATATACATTCCTTGTTTTAATTTTCTCTATTTTTTTCTATTTCATGATGTGATATATATGATGTGTTTTGTGCTTATTGTTTTACCATTAATTAGACATAGGCAACAAGAGTAAAGGGATTTTTCTAAATTTTGATTACCAAAAAGAGACTTCTAAAATTATGTTTTTATACACAGGAGTTGTTCAATAATACGTGAAATGAAAGAATGAGTAAAAGGACCCTAATCTCCAGTAACACATGATTTGATTATTATTTGTTACTGTTTGTATCTGAAATGTCCCCCAAACCATGTGGGCTGAAGGTTTGTACCTAATGAAGCAATGTTCCTAGTTATATCCTTTGAGACTCTGATTGGATGATGGAAACTCTAACTTAATCAGTGAATAAATGCACTGCTAAATTAATAGTTTGATGGACTACTGTAGAAACTTAAAATTATGGTCTTGGTTGAAAGACCAATTGGTGGTATCAGTGGAGCTTTGAAGCACTAGCACTTCGCTTATTTTCTTTCTATGTCCACCAACCATAAAATGGGCACCCCCAAACCCACATGCATCTTCACAAGATGTGCTGCCTGTCCTGATACCAGAAGCCATGGACCCAACTGACCATAGACTGAAATCTCTACAATTGTGGGCTCAAATAAATCTTTTTCTGATTTTAATTGTTTACATCAGGTATTTTCACACAAGGTGGATAAGGGTAACTTTAAAAAATATATTATCTGAGTACACTTGTTACCTCTTTAATTTTGAGCATGAGAGTTGTTTTTTCTTGTTGTTGCTGTTTTTCTTGGAGAGACATCCCATCCCACTGTCTTCTGTTTCAAGACCTCTGCTGCTACCTACACTGGCAAACCTGCAGCTCTTTCATGCAATCATAGATCAGAGGAGCTACTATTTTCCAAATAGCTTTCTGACTATTGGTATCTATTATTTGCACTGTCTATTAGAACACAGAAACATGGTCTCATAATTGTACTCATGCCTCTCTCTCTCTCTCTCTTATTACAATGAAAGTTCACAGAGACAGTAACTGGATCTTATTTATTTTTGACAATGAAGCATAGAGAACAAAAAGTCAATATATATTTTCCAAATGCAGCAATCAATTATTCAACAGCTCAGATCTATATACCAACCTGTGACTTTCCAGAATTGCTGACTGGGAACAAAATGCAAGGATGCCTATAAGTTAAAGAAAGGATACAGATGATTTCTTGCCAATAGTGAAATGTATTTATTTGTGAATTTTATGTCCAAGGGACAATAAGAAATAAAAATTAAAATGAAAATCACCCAGTTGGTCAGAATAGGAACCAATTTTTCCTTGCCAGTCTTGGAACACAGAAGTAGAAATGGCTGTTGGAAGATAGATATGTAGTGTTACTAATGAGATCTGGGTCATAGGTGAGAACAATTTTCAAACTACAGCATAAACTTTTGCCTCAGAGATTGTGACAAAGATTGTTACTAGTCTTATTGGAACATTCTTGTCAAACTCTAAATACTTATCCAAACAGACAAAACACAGGAGTGAGGGCTCTTCAAAACATATCTTTTTAATAAAGCACAGGTGTAAATGTAAACATAGGTGCTGGGAAATTTTTAAGTCCTTACAATTCACAGGATGAGTAAGAGAACTTAGCTGCCAAAGCAAGGATGGGGACTACCTCCAACTACCAGAAATCCCACATGCACTGTATTGGAGATGGTGTGGCACTCTAAATATTTTCAACATCCACCAGACCCAAATGACAATAAGGTAGTGCTGCCCCTCCTACTTATTCAAAAGAAAAAAATTACTCCTAGTAATTTCAACCAATTTTCAAAAGTGATTACTTTTTTGTTGAGGCAAGGATCTTGGCTGTCCTGGATTCTCTTTGTAGACCAGGATGGTCTCAGGCTCACAGAGATCCACCTGCCTCTTTCTCCCTCTTAGTGCTGGGATTACAGGTATGTGCCACCAGACTGACTGATTAGAATTCTTTAATGACAGAGGCAGCCCTGGCTCCTCCTACAACTTTGTAGAATGAGCTGGCTGTCCATTAGCTATCTGAACAGGGGTCTAGGTCAGACGGGCTGTAGTCAGATGGTGGGGGAGGAGGGCTCCCCTTGTCAAAGAACTAGGAGGGGGAAGTAGTATGGAAGAGGGAGGGAGGGTGGGAACGGGAAGATACAAGCAAGGAGGGAAACAATCAGGATGTAAGATGAATGAGTTATAATAAATAAATAAAAATTTAAAAATATAGGGAAGTGGATAGGTGCTCTGCCATGCAGCCTTTAAAAAATTATTTAAAAAGAGGAAAATTGAGAGGTTTTAGGCAATACACTAAAATGGAATTATATCTCTTACTGTATAAAATTGATACATAAAGAGAATTTCAGACCAATCTCTCTTATGAACATCGATGCAAAAATACTAAATGAAATTCTTGCAAAATGAATATAAGAACACATCAAGGATATCATTCTTCATGACCAAGTAGGCTTCATTCCAGGCATGCAGGGATGGAAATCCATCAATGTAATCCACCATATAAACAAACTGAAAAATAAAAAACCACATGATCATCTCTTTAGATGCAGAGAAAGCATTTGAGAAAATCCAACACCCATTCATGTTTAAAGTTTTAGAGAGATCGGGGATACAAGGCACTTTCCTCGGCATAATAAAGGCTATATACAGCAAGCCAATAGCCAAAATCAAAGTAAATGGAGAAATACTAAAAGAATCTCCTCTAAAGTAGGCCTCAAGGCAAGGCTGCCCCCCCTCTCCATATCTCTTCAATATAGTACTTGTAGTTCTAGCCAAAGCAATAAGACAACAAAAGGAGATCAAGGGTATCCAAATGGGAAAGGAGGAAGTCAAACTATCCCTATTTGCAGATGATATGATAGTGTACATAAGTGACCCTCAAAATTCCACCAGAGAACTCCTACAGCTGATAAACACTTTCACAAGTTGGTTGGATACAAAATTAACTCAAAAAAGTCTGTAGCCTTCCTATACACAAATGACAAGCTTGCAGAGGAAGAAATTAGGAAAGCCATATCTTTCACATTAGCCACAAGCAATAAAAAATATCTAGGAGTGACTCTAACTAAGCAAGTGAAGGACATGTTTGAAAAAATTTCAAAACTCTGAAGAAGGAGATTGAAGATGACATGAGAAGATGGAAGGATCTTCCAAGCTCATGGATAGGGAGAATTAACATAGTAAAAATGGCCATCCTACCAAAAGCAATCTACAGATTCAATGCAATCCCTATCAAAATACCTACACAATTTTTTAAAGACATTGAAAGTTCAATTCTGAACTTCTTATGGAAAAACAAAAAACACAGAATAGCAAAAATGATCTTGTACAATAAAAGGTGCTCCGGAGGAATCTCCATACCTGATCTCAAATTGTACTATAAAGCAATAGTAATTAAAACAGCATGGTACTGGCACAGCAACAGGCTGGTTGATCAGTGGAATCTAATTGAAGACCCAGATATAAATACACACACATATGGTCACTTGATTTTTGACAAAGAAGCCGAATACATTCAATGGAAAAAGGATAGCATCTTCAACAAATGGTGCTGGTCTAACTGGAAGTCTATGTGTAAAAAAATGCAACTGGACCCATATTTGTCACCTTGCATAAAACTCAAATCCAAAGGGATTAAAGACCTCAACATAAAACCAGAGACACTAAGTCAGTTAGAAGAAAAAGTGGGGAAGAGCCTGGAACATATTAGCACAGGAGACAACTTCCTGAACAAAACACTAACAGCCTAGGCCTTAAATGTCAACAATTAATAAATGGGACCTCATGAGGCTGAGAAGCTTCTGTAAGGCTGGAGACACTGTCAAGAGAACAAAGCGACAGCCTACAGACTGGGAAAAGATCTTCACCAACCCTACATCGGACAAAGGTCTAATATCCAAAATATATAAAGAACTCAAGAAATTAAACACCACCAAACCAAATAACCCAATTGAGAAATGAGGCTTGGAACTAAACAGAGAATTCTCAGAATATCAAACGGCTGAGAAACACTTAAAGAAATGCTCAACCTCCTTAGTCATCAGGGAAATGTAAATCAAAACAACTCTGAGATTCCATCTTACACCCATCAGAATGACTAAGATCAAAAATTCAAGCGACACCACATGCTGGTTAGGATGTGGAGAGAGAGGAACACTCCTTCATTGCTGGTGCAAACTAGTACAACCACTTTGGAAATCTATCTGGTGCTATCTCAGAAAACTGGGAATAGGGCTTCCTCAAGACCCAGCTATTCCACTCCTTGGAATATACCCAGATGACGCGCCAGCACACAACAAGAAAATTTGCTCAACCATGTTCATAGCAGCCTTATTCATAATAGCCAGATCATGGAAACAGCCTAAATGTCCTTCAGTAGAAGAATGGATAAAGAAACTGTGGTACATATACACTATGGAATACTATTCAGCTATTAAAAACAAGGAATTCCTGAAATTTGTGCATAAATGGATTGAGCTAGAAATGATCATAATGAGTGAGGTAACCCAGAAGCAGAAAGACTCAAATGGTTTATACTCACTTATATCTGCATACTAGCCCAAGCGGCATGTCCCACCAAAGCCTTCCCTTACCAGGAAACTGGGACAGAGGGGAGGACATCCTTTTGGGACTCTAGATGAGAGATCCATGTGAGAATAGCAATGTAGAAAGATCCAGAGCGTCCTAGAAACCTACAAGTAGAACATTATGATAGGCAGATTTGGGCCAAGGGGTCCAGCTCAAACTGAGGCACCAACCAAGGACAATACAGGTGGTAAACTTTAAACCCCTACCCAGATCTAGCCAATGGTCAGAACAGTCTCCACACTTGAGTGGAGAGTGGGATATGACTTTCTCATGTACTCTGGTGCCTCACATTTGACTATGTCCCCTGGAGGGGGAGACCTGGTGGCACTCAGAGGAAGGACAGCAGGTCACCGAGAAGAGACTTGATACCCTATGAGCATATACAGGAGGAGGTAATTCCCCTCAGGAACAGTCATAGGGGAGGGGAATAAGGGGAAAATTGGAGGGAGAAAGAATGGGAGGATACAAGGGATGGGATAACCATTGAGATGTAATAAGAATAAATTAATTAAATAAAAAAATTTTATTCAAAAAAATTGATTCATAATATATGAGAAATGTTAATATAAGGTCATTATAAAATGTAAAAGCATATATGATAACAAGCCTTTGGAATATAGTTTAATGGATAAAACATAGTCTCATAACAGATACTAAATAGAAAACACAAACATGCCAGTCTTCACAGTAGATTCTAGATAACAACATTTTGACTACCAGAAAGTACAAAGGTCATTTTTATGGTTAGTGCTGGGAAGCATGTTAGGCAAAATAGTTGATAATATTCCTTTTCAACTTTTGTAAACCGTGGTACTCAAGGTATTGTTCACTAAATTTGGGAACTACTTATAAGCCATGAAATAGCACTAACATCAAGTTATACAATATTTTCATAACCAGCAGTGCATTGCTAAAATGCACTGTAATAATCAATATTCTGAAACACATGCGCTAGCTACCAATGATTTTTGTTCTCTTCTGTATTTTACCTTCTTTTTGAAAATGGTATGTGAATGCAAATAATATGTGGCTTCTTTCATTTGTAATGATGTTGTTTTGTGCTAAGTAGTATTCTACTGGATACGTATATTATTCTGCCACAAGTTGGAACTATTTAGGTTGTCTTCAATAAATGACACTCCTGTGTCATTACATTTGAGTAAATGACTTTATTTTCTTTGCTCTTGACTGAATGCCTCAAACTAGAATCATTAGGTAACGTGATAGATGCACATTTATACCTACATGTTTATTGCTCATATAAGAAATGACAAAACTCTTTCCAAACATCTGTTGGAAACTGTTCCAGTCCTACGGGCAGTGTGCCAATATCTTAGCTGCTTCAAGTCTCTATTGTCATTTGCTTTCATAAGCGTATGTTATGTGTTTAAATTTCTGTCCTTGGATATACATTGCAATATCTATGTTTATATTTTTATTACATTTTTAAATAATTAACAAAGTAAGATTTTTCATGTAAGTAATTGCCCTTTGTTTATTTTTGGTAAAATGTCTGCTAGAAATTTTCACTCATGTTTAAATTGGGTGTTTGCTTTCTTGGTGTTAACTTTTAGCAGTTCTCTGCATATTTTGAGTACACACATTTATAAAATAGTTACTTTGAAAATATGTTCTCCTATTATAATCCTTCATTATGTAACCAAGATAAACTTTTATGTATGCTGAAAGCATTTTATATATTTGTTTGTTTAGTCTCCAAGCTGATCATAACTTTGAGGAATAATGACAATATTTTTCTTGACACGTGTGTTTCTATTTCTTGATTTATTCTATTGGTAATAACTTTCAATGCAATATTTTCTCTCACGAAATTATGTTGGTCCAAATTAAGGGTTTTTTTTTTTTAATTTAATCCCTTTACCATCTGATTTCAGCCGCCTCCCTCCTCTCTTCCCAGTCCTGCCCTCAAGTCACTGACACTCGATTCCCCCTTCTTATTCTAAGAGATTGGAAGCCCCCAATGGGTACCAACTTACCTTGACACCTCAAGTCAGCGAGGAACTAAGCACATCCTCTCCCGCCAACCCCTGATCCTGACAAGGCAGCCAAGTGATGAGGAAATCATCCAGTGACAGGTGATAGAGTCAGAGACAGGCCCTACTCCCATTGTTAGGCAACCCATATATTGACCAAGCTTCACATCTGCTACATGTGTGTAGCTTAGGTGCATCTTTGGATGCTCTTTGGTTGGTGGTTCAGACTCAATTGGCCCCAGGGATGTAGGAACCAGGCCCGACTGGGCTGCCTGCCTGTCTTGCTGTTTCATGTCCTGCTTCTAGCAGCTGCCGTGTCTGTGTTTATCTTGGTTAGCTAGTCATGTTTACTGCTCTGAGAATGCGCCCCTCCCTTCCTCAAGATTTGTCCTCCTGTATGCAATCACCTCTTGAGGGATTTCACCTGGGAGGAGGATTACTGTTTTGCTGCCTATAAGAAGGCTCTTTGGAACTCTGGGAAGGATAATAATAAACCACTGCTACGGCGGCTGCTGCTCTCTTAGCACGAAGGACCCGCTGTGTTAGTGTGTGTGTGTGTGTGTGTGTGTGTGTGTGTGTGTGCGCGCGCGCGCGTGCATGAGTTAAATCCACAGTCTCTTGCCCTCGACTCGGTACCTCGGTGGCGCGGGCGCCACACAGGGACATAGGTTAGCTTACTCTGTAGGTCTTTTGTAGTGTTCTTGACCCCACCAGCTCCCTCTATCTTTCCTCCCACTCTTCCACAAAAATCCCTAGCATGGCCTACTGTTTGGCTGTGGGTCTCTGCAATCTGCTTCCAAAAGCTGCTGCATGAAACCTTCTGAGAAGTGGTCCAGTATGCTAGGTTCCTGTCTACAAGCATAGCAGAGTATCATTAATAGTAACAGGGTTCGGTTCTCCTCCATGGAGTGGATCTCAAGCTGGGTCAGTTATTGATTTGCCATTTCCTTAATTTCTGACCCATCTTTTCTTAATTTATTATATTTTTTAACATTTTCACTTTACAACCCATTCCCTAATCATAATCCCCCTTCATCATGTCTCCTCCTGATGGAAACCTCCCTCTCTCTTCCTGCATACCCTTCTTAGTCCTCAGAGAGGGGGAGTGCTCCTCCCCTACCAACTGACCCTAACCTACCAAGTCTCATCAGGACTGCCTTCTTAATCCCTACACTTCTTGTAGGCAAGACACATTTTGGGTCTAAGGTTTTAGGGGTGGTTTGGTGTCTCTTTCCCTCCATTGGAAGTTCCACCAATTTACAGGAGGTAGCACCTTCAGGCTCCTTAACCCCTGCTGCTAGGAGTCTTAGCTGGGGTCATCTTCATAAACAGCATGCCCCCAGAAGCCTTCCTTGTTCCAGAGATGCAACCCCAACCAATTTCTGTTCTTTCTCCTGGTCCTCTCCCGACTCTGTTCTCCCCATGCCTGGTCCCCACCACAGTTACCCACCCCACCCTGTCTCCCATCCAGTTTCCTCTTCCATCTACTTCAGATGTCTATTTTATTTCCTCTTCTTCGTGAAAGCCAATCATCCTTCCCTGGTATGTTTTTGGCTTCTTTGAGTCTATGGATTATAGAATGGTTATCATGTATGTTATGGCTAATATCCACTTATGAGTTAGTACATGCCATGTGTGTCTTTCTGGGCCTGGGTTACCTCATTCAGGATGATGTTATTATATAGATTTTTTGTTAGATAACCTTTTCTAAATTGAATGTATTTCAGGATTAGTCACAAAAACTATGAATGATTAGTGGATGTATCACTTGATTTTACTACATATATTGAAATAATAATATAGTTTTTCTATACTTTTAATATACTTACGGGTTCTATTTAAATACTTTCACTGTATGCATGAGAGATAGTATTCTGCATATTCACTTTCATGTAGCAGCTTTGTGTTTTTTTTAAGAAGTAAAATTCTCATTTCATTATTGGAAAAGAACACTTCCTGCTTTTCAGATATACTTAAATCATTACAATTCCTTATTGCACAAATTTCTGAGAAAAGATGAAAGTGAAGACATACATACATATCTTTCTTGGTTTTTAAATAAGTTCATTATATATCTTTTCAATACATTAATATTTATTCTGATTGTCTTTCTTATAAGTTAAATCTGATCACTTGGTCTTTTAAGAAGCCTGTCACTGTACCTAGAGGCATTTTGGGTATGGTTTCTGTAGAGAGAGGGGCTCTGTCTATGTTCAGTGTTCTGACTTCTGAACATATGAATGATTAGTAACCTAACATTCCTTGAAAAAAGCTGTGATGACCACCAGTCTGGCACCAGGGTTCCCAGATGGGCTTCTAGGGTGGGGAATGAGCCAAAAACTAGAAGAACCAAACCTGGGACCACAGCCCCAGGCAGCAGTGAGGCCTAGACAGAGGACCCTGATATGGGTCCACTTGAGTGGTCCTGAGCCAGATACTAGCCAATGACAACCACTACACCGAGCCCTGGGCCCCAGACAGTCAACTAGACTGATATGAATCTGGTCCCATACAGGCTTGGGGAGTCAGACCATGCTCAAGATGAATCCTTCCCAGTGCCATAATGCACAAGCAGGACTTAGCACTCCTGAGACCACTCATGAGATGACCCCAGACACTCCAAGCAACAAGTACAAATAAGTGGTGGAGAAATCCAAGAGAAAGAGAAAAAGAAGTATTGGGCACAATGTAAAGAGGCTGAACTGGAGACTTGAAAGGAATGAGGAGCATCTGGGATCACAGTAGTGTTCTGACCTATGCTACCAGCAAGGGCCATGTCTGGGTCTGTGGCTCTGCAGCAACAGGGGTTTGTTACCAACAAAGGCCAGGTGGATATCTTTGGTCTGGGCTGCCATGCAGGGACATGTTGATGTCTGAGGGCTATACAGAACTGGCCCCATCCTTTACCTAGGCATCATGGGAGAGATTTCTCTAGAAGTATAAGAGCAGGAGAATTGATCCCACCCTTAGCCAGCTACAGTACTCTGGAGAGCTGCAGCTGAGCTGCCCCTGAGAAAGCGAGCATGGGAGAGCTTACCCTGCCACGCGTTTTCGATGCAGTGGTGGACAAAAGAGAGATGCTCACCTTCCCCTTCCCTCCTCTCCACCTGCAGCAGAAGGCGGTTCTGACCCTAGGGTTACACTGTAAGAAGAGCTGTCCATGGCACTCATCTGCTGCAGCTCTTAGTAGAACAATCCCTGCACCTCACTCATCTGGGCAGCACAATAGAGCTGATGGTAGGAGAGCAGGAGAGCAAGCAAGCTTAGCATGTGAGCATAGGGAGCTTTCCTCAAAACTTGTCTGCCATTCAGCTGTGTGGGCAAGGAAGAGATGCCCTTATACCCTTTCACCTTAGGCAGGGGGTAGAGTTGTCCCTGGGGTCATGAGAGCCTGTCCCTGCCCCTCACTTGCTCCAGCACTTGGGTGAGCAAGCCCTGCACCTAGCCTGGGCATCACAGTAGAGCTTACCCTGGATGTGGAGATTGTGGGTGAATCAGGCCCAAGGCATGAGTGCAGGAGAGCCTCCCCTGACTCTTGTTTGTTTGTTGTGCCCTCCTACTCTCCATCATTCCTTGATACCTATGGCTGGTGGAGGAGGGGGCCCCAGGGTCATAAAAGTGGAAAAATTGTCTTCTTGTTCCTTACCAGCTGCAACACCCAGGAGAGTAGGCTCTGAACCTCACCTGGGCTGCAGAGTAGAGCTGTCCCTGGTTGTGTGTCGGAGGGTGGAGGTGGGAGTTACTGATGAGCTGGCCCCTAAGGCTTGAGAGCAGAAAAGTCTCTCAAACAATTTAGGTGTTATCAAATAATAGCCTAGAAGGAAATGGTTAGATACAACACAATTCTAAAACTTTTCATGAACTTTGAAAGTGGCATTGATCTGAGTGTTCTTATGTTAAAATGAGTTTTTAGTACACATTTGGACAAGAAAGTGTTTTCTGACCACCATTCGCTGCTAATATTCCACTACGGTACAGAGATCATATTTTAAGTGTTTTTTTTTCCTATGTGTGTGCCTGTGCGTGCATGCGTGTGTGTGTGTGTGTGTGTGTGTGTGTGTGTGTGTGTGTGTGTACACGTATATGCAAACCTGGGTGAGTTTATGTATACAACATGAGTGCAGATATGCACATTGGCCAAGAGAATGCATCTGATGCTTCAGAACTGGAGGTACAGGCAGTTGTGAGCTGCCAGATGAAGGTGCTAAGAGGTGAACTGGGTCTTCTTAAAAATTAGTAAGAGATGATAACTTTTTAGCCACAGAGCTATATTTTTCACATTTAAGTTAAATTTTGGTTGTTTTTTATCATATAATATTATAAACGGGAATATAAATATATGGCTCTTTGAAAATGTCTGCAAATAGTTTTACCTCCTCAGTGCAATTTCTGCTATGCTGAAAATCTAGGCACAGCTCTTGAAAGGAAATAAAAACATTATGACTGTTAAAAATTTGTTTTTAAAGACTTCACCGTTAAGAAAAATGTTCACAACACATTTGCTTATGTTATTTGTAAAATATAAGAAAATGGTAATCTATGAAATTTTGTAAAGATAAAATAAAACTAAAACAGAAAATATATACTTAATATTCTCCAATTTTATCTCTGGGGATAATAAAACTTTTAAATATTTTCAATTCTCTAAATATATAGTGTTTTGCCAAAATTAAATATGTCTATTAAGAATTTATAATTTATAAAAGATCAAAAGAAGATTAACAATGAAATTGCCTCAGTGCCTTATTAATGCATACTAAGAAATCAGTAGGCAAGTCTGGTGAGAACTTGGAGACAGTAAATTAATTTGCTGCTATTAGTCCCTTATCTTTAAAGGTATGTCTTCTCAATGTACATATTTCACCGTCAAGTGATTTGTTTAGCTAAGTACTGGAGCTAATTTCCCATATTGACCATGATCCAACTTATTTAAATTACCAGGACTGAAGTTCTGATTTCAAACTGGTCTAGGATGCCCACTGCTCTGGGTGGCTGCAATTAAACAGGGAGGGGCTACTCCTCTGACTCTATCTCTTCCTGAAGAAAATCATGATTTCCTCCCAGTGGTACTCTCCTTTGATGTATGCGGGCAATAGCATCTTCTCATTGTATTATGCTTTGCTTCGTATTGTCCAAGGTTCATCTGTTGTAAATTTAACCACCAACACCGCAGTGTTGAGAGTCAAGGACTGCATAGATGAGGAGAGTTCTCATACAACAGTTCATGGGGAATTAACGAGTTTATCATTGCCTTAAGAAGCAGTTCCAGCACTGTACTCCTGATAGAAAGGAATAAGTGCTTCCCCTCTTTCTCATGACTTTTGACCCTTCAACCATGGGTTCATTCATCAAGAAGGTCCTCACCATATGCAAGCTCTTCAACATTGAACTTCTAACTTAAGAAATATTTATTTTTGTTGTAAATTACTTGGTCTCTAGTATACTGCTGTAGCAACACACAACATGATAAAACACGTGGCAATAGCGATGGTTTAGGAAATGATTTTCTCAGGTGGATTAACCAGAACTAGTGTTTTGTGGGAATTGGGAGGGAAATGCTGTTAAGAAAAACACTAAGGACAACCATTTCTTTTACTCCTATAAGAAGAGAAATTGCAATAGAAAGACATATCTCCTCCGCAGGATGGGTTTCACACATGGGGAACTGGACCTAGGAGTCACAGCAGGTACAGTTAAGGTCACTTACCTTAGTTCTACTTCCAATGTGTTTCATATGTCTGCTAAATTAGGCTAAATTTCAACAATTTCCTTAGGATTTTTCTAAATTCATTTACATATCAGAATGTAAACAAAGAAGAAAAGAAGAAGAAAAGGGAAAGGAAAAGCTGGACCTTTCCATATTCTCTTCATCCAACAAGCATTTGGGTAACCTTAGAGCCCCATAAGACTGCCAGGAACCTTCAATCCCAATCTTCTGCTTCTGTGTTCCGCTCTTGCCACCAGAATGATTATCCATCCTATAGACTTTTGAAATGAAGCTTCACTGTTTCTCATATAAATTTACAATTTGAAAATTTTAAGTTACATATCATGTATTATTATAATATAGTAACTAATATAATAATATACGTTTGTGTGTGTGTTTAGCTTCACTCCAGGACATAATTTTGATAGGCTATGATTTGGATGCCTGCTCCCAAAATGCAGGAAGAAATTTCTTTTCAATTGCAAGATATTTTAAAAGGTAGAATCTAATCAAATGTAACTAATTCAGGAATATAATTGTCACGAGTGGAATTGGTGACATTAATGAAAAGGTGGTCCTAGAAGCTTTTCACCGTGTGTGTGTGTGTGTGTGTGTGTGTGTGTGTGTGTGTGTGTGTAGGAGTTAGTTCTCTCCTCTAACCATGTGGGTTATAGCTATTGATCTGAACTCAGGTTATTGGGCTGGTCACAAATGTCACTGGCTTTGCCATTTCACCAGCTCCCCTTTGCCTTCTTCCTGTCCTCCTCCTCAGAATGAGGCAGCAAGAAGATACCAGTCAGGTGTCCCCACTTCGATGTTGGCTTCCCAAACTCAAGAAGTGTTAACCAGTATGTCTTCCATTTTAATCCACAACTATCTTGGTTATACTGTTCTGATGTAATAGCACCAAACACAGAAAGCAGCTTGTTTTCCAGTAAAACTATGGAAGAAAAAATTGGCAATTTCCGATACTTTCTCATATGTATTGGCAGTACTGTGTCTAAATGTGGGGTGGTGTTTGTAATGGTGACAGTTATGAAGTAAATTTGAGTGAGCTGAGATCCATTCTATACTATTTTGTATCCTGGACAAATTAATTCACTTTCTGTCTTTTGGATTATCAATGTTATTATCAACACTAATACCTGTCCCACATGACTGTCTATAATTATAAATGAGATAACACTAAATTTGATGTCTCAGATCACAGTGCAGGCAGTCAATAAAAATTTCTTTCTTCCTTTCTTCCTTTACTTATGAGCAAAACCCATCTGGTCATTTCACTACTTCAAAAAAAAATACACAATCCCTACAATCCTTCCAAAATTAGAAAGTCTAACAACTTTATTTTGGTGTACAATTTTTTCATTTGTATACAACAGAGATATTATAATTCTTTATGAACGTAATGTTAAATTGCTCAACATTTATAACTTTAGTATAGTTTTCTAAGAAGACCGCAGCACTTTCATGGGAAATCTAAATCCTTACAAAGAAAGAATTCATTAACAGTGGAATTAAACAGAAATAATTAATAGTAAAAAATGCAATCCTTTCTCCACTCCATACTTGCAAAGAGATATTAAATTCACAAGACTCAGAGACTCTGCAAGGTATAAATATATTTATATTTCCTACCATGTTTTCAAGGAACTAAACCCATCCAGATACTGTTTTTGAGGAACATTTTACATATTTATGTTCAAGTCCTGAAGTTTCTATGACTCTGCAGTTTGCTATTAACATTTTGTGTAGACTTTGTCCTGGCTGAAGATATATGAACACATTTTGCCTAAAACCCAAATGCTGGCCAGACCTTCCTTTTGCATAAAAGACAGATCTTCCCTTTGGAACTGCTTTTTCCTAAGATATATCATAGAATATGTATAATTTCTTTCTGGTGAGCAAAACTTTCATGCTCTACTCAGTATCAGCTGAGTAAGATTATATACTAAAAATTTCCAGTTATCTTGGGTTTCTTTATGAGTAAGGAAATAAGGTCACTTTTATTTCCTAAAAACTAGCTTAGAAGTCCATTCTTGATAGATAAGAAGCTTAGAAATTATGAACTCATCCTATCAGTAAATGAAAAGAGCAACAAACTTAAAAAACAATTTTACATCCATCAGAGAAGTGACATTACAGACCAAACAGATTCCTTCAAAACTTGAAAGACAGGGAGGCAAGTACTGAGAATCATAACCGAACAAATCAAAAGCATAGGTAACAATCTCAACAGGAACCATTAGTAGTATGAGGAAACTGAATTAAAATTGATGACCTGCTCAACACGTCCAAGACTTCAAAACCTCAATGCAACCTGGTAAAGAATGGAGGATATAATTTTTGAGTTTATCTCCAGGAATTTATGATGTATGACATTAAATATTGTTATGGATGGGAGAGGGGGAAATGGATCATTTTGAAGTCCATTCCTTCTCAACAACAGCTGCCCTTGGAAGATAGTAGTTAACTAGAAGTCAACTTACTAGAGCTTATCATAGCTTCGGTGGTCTATAGGAAGGGAAACACCAGCTCCAAGTATCTCTACTCATCATATTCCATATAAGGCAAAGAGGAAACACAGGTGCATATTTGATCTGGTAAGAAATAAAGAAAGTATGTTAAAGGGAAAAGGATACATGTAGTAGGAATATCTTGTGCATTTTATGGATGTAGCACTTGTCAGTAATAATTCTGATGGCCTATAGTTTAGGCAGTAGATAGGAGATGGGATATCTAGTATGTAGAGAAGATTCTGGAAGAGAACCAGGCATGAAAGATTCAGCCAGCAAGATGTGAAGAGAACAGATATATGACTCCTGAGCTCAAGTAACCAACCACATGGCAAATGCAAATTAGTATAATGGGTTATTTTTAAGTTATGAGATAGTCAGAGGAAAGTATAGCTATGTGGCCTATTTGTAAATAATTATCTTGAGTCTCATGAGTCATTATTCCAGGAGCTTGGGACTAGGAAGAAACCCCCTGCAACATATGAACTTGAATGGGAGAAGCTAAACTAGCTTGAAGGTTTGGGATGTATCAATTATTGCTCAGCATTGTGCTCTAATCTAGTTAAATAAATCATAGTCTTTCTGTGTGGTTATTTGGGAAACAGCTGGTTAAAGAGTAACTGCTGCATTACTAATAATATGAATCAATAATAATTTTTAACATTCTACAGACATATTTCATGGTTCCAGAATAGAATTAATGTATTAATGTTAGACTCAGAATTCAACAGTAATTTGGAATTATTAGATAAGTATTTTTATATGTTATTAATACATGAGTTTCAGTATCTGGATAAATTGAATACTATGCAAGGTAGGTGAGCAATGTAAGCAGAAAGACAAAAATTGTATAAGCAAAACCAAAAAGGGAAATGGTAAATATCAACCATTATAAGAAAAGAACACTTGCTTTGAGGGGTCAATTAATAGATAGACACAGCTAGAGAGAGAAAAAACTCTGACCTAGAATACATCTCATAGATAACTTCAAAACTCAAAAGGAAAGATGAGAGAGAGAGAGAGAGAGACAGAGAGAGAGAGTCAAGGACAAAAGGTGTGAAACATACATAATGGAAATCTCAGAGCAGAAGGAAGAGAAGAAAGAGAAGGAATAGGAGAGAATGATGAGAGGGGGAGGAAAAAGATGGAGAGGAATAGAGGGGATGGGTAGATATTTGAGACAATAGCAACAAAAACCCTGAGAAACAACACCCCAACTCATACACAAGAAAGTTCATCTCCAAACTCCACATCGAAGATGCTGAGAGCACACAGAAGAAAAAAAGCAGAAATAGACTCTCCAACTTATATGCATCCAAAGACAAAAAAGCAAACAAAAGCAAAAGCAAAAACAAACAGAAACTTAAGAAATCGCATTTTCCCCAGCCCCTGTTCCCCCAGCTCACCTGAAAGCACTCACAATACTGGGGAATTGCACCTCATATCCTGTGTTCCATTTCCTGTCCCACAATTCTGCCTGCTTTCCTGGAGGTCTACTATTCCCTGGGATACCAGGTAATCACCTCCTTTATCCAAGTCCTTGCTAGCCAACTCTCCTGAAAGCTCCTCAAACGGGAAAACTGCGTTCCTTCCTCTCCACTATATTTCCTGACCAACAAATTCCTTGCATTCCTGAAGGTTTGCTGGTCACAAGAAATAACCAGGTAGGATTCTGGCCCCAAGCCTTTGCTGGCCATATACACCTAAAATATACCTTAGTCTTAACTACCCATCTCCTAGCCTCGATTTTCCAGCCTACAACCTATCCAGCTTTCCTGGAGGCTTATTGACACCAGAAACATCACACCACACTAGTACTAGTACTAAGGATCCCAAAGGCAAGATTAGTGCCCAAAATATAATTGGAGAGAGAGAGAGAGAGAGAGAGAGAGAGAGAGAGAGAGAGAGAGAGAGAGAGACGGTCGGGGGGAGGAAGAAATAAGTAGCTCTCTTATATACAAATGATAAATGGACTGAGAAAGAAATTAGGGAAACAACACCATTTATAATAGCCACAAATAATATAAAATATCTTGATATAAGTCTAACCAAGCAAATGAAAGATGGTATGACAAGCTCTTCAAGTATTTGAAGAAGTTGAAGAAATTGAAAGACTCTGATAGTGAAGAAGTTATCAGAAGATGGAAATATCCATTTTATGGATTGGTATGATTTACATAGTAAAAAGACGAGCTTACCAAAAGAAATCTACAAATTCCATGCAATTCCCACCAAATTTCAACACCAATGTTTTACAGACCTTGAAAGGACAAGACCCAACTTCAAATGGAAAAATAAAAAACCCAGTATAATAAGAGAACTGAAGGTTTTGTCATCTCTTATTTCAAGCTGTACTACAGTGCAATAGTAATAAAACCTGCATGGCATTGGCATAAAATAGATAGACTGATCAATGAAATCAAATTGAAGACCTAGAATAAACCCACACACTTATGGTCACTTGGTTTTTTACAAAGAAGCCAAAATTATACAATAGAAAAAAGAAAGCATCTTCAACACGCGGTGCTAGACCAACTGGATGTCTCCATGTAGAAGAAGTATATCCATATCTATTACCTTGAGCAAAACCCAAATCCATGTTGATCAAAGACATCAACATAAAACCAAAACACTTAATCTGATAGAAAAGAAAGTGGGCAATAATCTTAAACATATTGGCCCAGGAGACAACTCCCTGATCAGAAAAACCAACAGCTCATAATCTAAGATCAACAATTAATAAATAGGACCTTGTGAAACTTAAAGGCTTCTGTAAGGGAAAGACACTGTCAAAAGGACAAAAAAGCAGCCTATGTACAGAATAGAAAAAGATTTTGACCTATTCTACATCAGAGGGCTGATTGATATCCAAAATATATAAAGAATGCAAGAAACTAGACATGAACAAACCAAATAACCCAATTAAAAAATGGGCTACAGATCTAAACAGGGAATTCAGCAGAGAAATCTCTAATTGTCAAGAAGCTCTTGAAGAAATGTTCAATGTACTTAGTCATCAGAAAATGCAAATCATAACAAGTCTGAAATTTCATCTTACAAAATTACCAAGATCAAAAACCCAAGTGACATCACATGCTGGAAAGGATGTGGAACAAGGGAAACACTTTTTCATTGCTGGTGGGAGTGCAAACTTGTACAACCACTTTGGAAATCAATCTAGCAGTTTCTCTAAAATTAGAAATAGATATACTTCAAGACTCAGCAATACCACACCCAGGAATATACCCACAAAATATTCCACCACACCACAAGGACACTTGCTTATCCATGTTCATAGAAGATATATATGAACAACCTAGATGTCCTTCAACTGAAGAATTGATAAAGAAAATGTGCTATATTTATACAGTGGAATATTACTCATCTATTAAATCAATGACATCATGATAATGAATAAAATAAAGGTAGGGAAAAGGATAAAACTAGAAAATAACATCCTGAGCAAGGCAACCTAAACCAGAAAGATAAAGTATGTACTCACCTATACGTAGATAGTAGTCAGGATAATACAGTAAAAAATAACCAAGCTACCACCTGCAGACACAAAGAAACTAAGTAAAAAGAGGAGCTAAAGGGGCAGTTTGTGGGGTTGTGGGAGCCTCTTGAATCTCACTGAGAATGGGTAATAGAATAGACATGGGGGTAGATAAATGGAGGAAACTCACTGGGGCAGGGGGAGGGAGCAGGAGGGACAAAGTTGGGGGAGGACAGAGGGATAGAGTAGGGGAGAGAGAAGTGGATTCAGTGGGGCATGAGGATGGCGGAGGATTTCTGGGAAAAGCTAGAAACCTAGGACAATAGAAACTTCCAGGAATCAATGACAATTACCCTAGCAAAGACTCCTAGCAATGGGGGGTTATGGGACCTGAAATGGACATCTCCTATCATCAGAATAGACTTCCAATGGAGCAACTGGGACATCAAACCAACCACAAAATCTAGATCAACAATTTCTCCTGTCAACAAAATGTGCAGATGTAAAGATGCAGCAGAATTTGAGGCATGGGTCAAACAATGACTGGCCAAGCTTGAGACCAATGTAATGAGAGGGGGCCCACTTCTGACACTATTAATGATCTCCTGCTATACTTCCAGATAGGCATCTAGCATAACCGTCGTCTGAAAGGCTTCACCCAGCAACGGATTGAAACAGATGCAGAAACCCACAGTCAAAGATTAGACTTAGCTTTGGGGAATTCCATGGAAGAGAAGGACAAAGTTGAAGGATTCAGAGAAGTCAAGGACAGCACAAGAAAGCCTAGAACATCAACTAACCTGGGATACAGATGCCCATAAAGACTTACTCTCTAACCAGAGGGCATGCGTGGAACAGATCTAGGCCCTCTACATGTATGTAACAGTTGTGGTCTTCATGTGGGACTCTTAAAAGCTGGATCAGGAACTTTCAGAGGTGCAAAAATGAGAATTCCTCTTGGCCCCTCCTCAGAAGTTATGCAAGAAGCACAAGAAGAAAGATGGGTTTAAGGTTCTAAAGGGGAAAAGACAAGTCTGAAATTTTTGTACTTTGCAATATTATCCTTCAGAAGCAAAGAAAAATAAACCTTTAACACACAATCGGGGTCTGTTGACCTTTGTCCTGCCTTTTAAAAATATTAAAGGAAATTTTTGTTTGTTTGTTTGTTTTTGTTTTGTTTTTTCAAGACAGGGTTTCTCTGTGTAGCCTTGGCTCTCCTAGACTTGCTTTGTAGACCAGATTGGCCTCAAACTCACAGTGATCCAGTGCCTCTGCCTCCTCAGTGCTGGGATTAAAGGCATGTGCCATCGCTGCCCAGCAGAACTGAAGTTCTTAATGTTATTATAAAATAAAAAAAAAAGTTCTAAATATTTTACCTTCCTTTTTCCACTTTTCCTTTTCATGTAACACATTCATCTTTACCTGAGGGATGGTAAAAGAGAGGCCCACATGAGACAGAGAGATAACATCCATAAAGAAAAAGTTTATTAGGTGAGGTTGGGAAAGTGTCATGATCTATCTTAAGGATGTGGTAGCCATTTACTCCCCAAGCAATAATTGCTATAAAGAGTTGTAACTCCGATCTGCCCATTTTCTTGACTTTTGAAAGAGAAGTAGAAAATTTTTACATATTGGCAACCTAAAAATTATTTAGCCTCCATGCCTTTAATCCCAGGACTCGGGAGGCAGAAGCAAGCGGATTGATGTGAGTTTGAGGCCAGTCTGGTCTACAAAGTGACTCCAGGACAGCCAAGGCTACACAGAGAAACCCTGTCTCAGAAAACAAACAAACAAACAAAAAACAAAAATAAGTCTGTAAACCAAATATAACATGCAGGTTCCCAACTTGCAAAATCTGTCTTGGTCTGCTATCTGGCAAAGTAGTGAAGTATTCTGCTTGGGTTGGCCACTCTCACTGTTCCCACAGACCTAATAGAAGGCTCCTATCCATATAGCTGCACTGAAGAGAAGAATTCTACTTATCCCTTAACAAAACTTTTTTCCTCTCGATTCAAACATTTACTCACTCAGCCAATACTTTTCATCAATCATAGTTTGTACACAATTATTACTAGTGAGGAATACATGAATAAAAATTAAATATCCCAACCTTAAATGCTCTAAAGGTTTGATAAAGGAATAACCACAAAGCATGTATAGTGGCAGTACAAATCATTTGGATGACTCAGGATAATTTAATATCCCAAATGCATCACTGTGGCACATGTAGAGTGATGAAAAATGACCTAGTGTCTTGTCACTGAGACATGTTGTCAAAGTTAAGCACTGGAACACAAATAACAATTTCTTAGAAAGGCTGCATGGGAGTCTGAGGCCAGATTATCTACTCAGTCTGTGTGGTTCTCAATGGTTGCTCTTCAGACAGTGCTATTAAAAAAACAAGCAAAGAAACAAAAAACTGTGGAATAGAATCTTGATTTCAAAGATAAATAAGCCTATATGTTTCCTGGGATTGTGAAATAAATTCCATAGGTAGGAAAGAGGCAGAGAACTTATTCTAGCTTGTCTTTGACAGATATGCTATTCCTGTTTAACTCACATCAACACCTTCTCTCCTGAGTTAAGTCTTCATTGCTGCCTTGGGACAAGAGTCACAAGATGTGTTCTTCTGCTCTTGTTGTTTAGAAACTTAGGAAAACATTAAACAACTATTAAAATAAATACAGTATAATTCTGCTTCTTCTCCTACATCCTTGTCTTTATCCTTCCCCTTTCTATTGGTATATGAGTGGTTTTTGTTTTTATTTATTTTTATTTTTTCATGAGTAAAAGGAAAGTACACATGGCTGTTTTATTTTCTGAGTTATGAGCTCAAGTGCAATCTTTTCCAAGACGGAGGGAAGGTTATAAAACTCTCTCAGATTGTCACCAACAGATGACTAGATTAATAAAGTATATTACATGTATACAGTGGAGTTTATTCGAACATAGGAATGGAATTATGTCATTTTCAGAAAAAAAATAGTGGTTTTTAATATATTTCCTTTTCAGGACCTATATTTACATTGGAAGCTATATAGTTTTCATACTCAACTTAGAAAAAGTACCAGCAGGAAAACTCTAACTTTTCCCTTCTTACTATAAAACCAACAAATTTGATTCAATCCTTTGTTCACTTCTCTGCAGATATCTTAAAGGCTATTGTAAAAGTAGCATTATATAAACAAATCATAATTTCATTTATCCAGAGATATACCCAAAGTTATGTGTAGGGTTATGACTAAGGACTATATAGGTAAAAGTAATGCCTACATATATAAAATGCTGGATTAAATTTTATAGCAAATAACTATTTGTATATGGTAGTATGTATGACATTATATACTACAAATAATTAGAAAACAGGAAGTGAAAATGAAAGACTAATTACTATACTATTTTGATCTCTAGTTAAAAATTACACAGAAATAAACCCTGCTGTGAAAGCCTCTCTAGATGTATTTGTTTGCTTTTGGAATAAACTTAGAGGAAAATAAGTAGGAAAAATTACAAAAGTACAAAGTCTGTGCCCTGGGTAGAACAGAATTTGTTTTTATTTTCTAAATGCAGGCAAGAAGGCGTGAAGCCTGTAAGAAATCAAACCAGTCCTTGACGTCATTTCTTACTAATTCAGAGCAATTGAGCACATCTTTGACTTACATACAAGGACTCATCATTGATTAAGCAGCAGGGGGTTTCCTATGGTAAACTTCTGGCCTTATTACTGTGAATAGCAATGTGTTGTCAAGTAGGTTTTTCTTTTTTCCAGAAAGAACTTAAATTAAAAATGTCCTGAAGCTGGTTACAATCAAACAGTACCTTCAAAATCATTAAGGACATTTTGTCTCTTGAATTTTCTCACTATCTTTGGAAAAGCAAATATCACATTGTTTCATACATGCACAAAACTTTTGAAGCCTCATTTTCACCAAGTTAGGATTAATGATAGCAAAATAGAGTCATTTTGACAAGACACTGTACTCCTTGATTGTTGTGTTCACATTATGTGTTTTAAATAAATAAAATATTGTTAAAAGGAAAACACAGCTATTGCAGAGCTTCTCTTGAAGGCAAATGAAAATTAGAGATAATTTTTACATTTGATAACTATCACATATTACACAGCCTTAAATTTAAGACTGATTTAATATAAGTTCCATATGGAAAATGGGAAGACTCTACACATTCCGTAACTATTCAGAACTGTGGCTTTACACTCATGGCTTCTAGTCATACATAGTGAGAGCATCAGCCTTAGAGATTTCATTTTAAGGATTCATCAAGATTATTTCACAAACATCTATGGTTTCTTATAAACATGAAGTTACACAGAGGAACCCTGCCTTGAAAAACCAAAACAAGCAAAACAAAAAGCAAAAACAAACAAACATGAAATTTTTAAAGATTTTTATATAATTTTTATATAAATTTTATATAATATTTTTAAAGAAAAATCAAAATTGGTAGTCTTACTCTGTTAAAATTAATGAGA
The DNA here is from genome assembly GCA_907169655.1 of Acomys percivali. Classification (NCBI taxonomy): domain Eukaryota; kingdom Metazoa; phylum Chordata; class Mammalia; order Rodentia; family Muridae; genus Acomys; species Acomys percivali. Next base: position 39,794,760 of record OU015742.1, read on the forward strand.
CCATCATGCTGTGCAAGCTATTATGTTGAACATCTTATAAATGTATATTGAGTGCAGTCCTTAAAGACATATTCCATAACTGTTCTCCTCAGAGACAATACTGTTGCTTTCGAATGTAAGAAACTTTGAATTCTAAGAGTTGAAAAGAATGTGTTTGTGTCCTAACAAAGCCAGCATCTTAATTTCTGTCTTTCAAGTTATTTCTATTGAAAATGTTTCCTAGATTAATTGTGTTAAGAACATCAAAACTTGATCTATTTTTCATGTCTGTTCAGATCATCCCACTACCTGTTGGTTGTTTCCCAAAACTCTCTGTGCTTCTGGATCCTGAGATCTATCTGCCCTTGTGCTTATAAAGTAACATGACTTAAGTATGTATATTTTATTTCATCTTAAGACTCTAATACTCAAAGGCATATACAGATGCTTTCTGATTTGAGATGCTATTTCTGCTTAATTCAATTACTTCTTGAGATGTCTTCTGAATGGCCATTGCAATTCAAAGTGGCCTTTATTACTTTGTATTGTTCATGTAAAGAAAAAATTGCATGTGGTATATAGGTTTTCCTTAAGTTTAGAAACCATAAAAGAGGTTTCTTTAAAGTGAGAACATAAAATTAAACAGAAGATTTCTTAGATTTCAGTCTATCATTACACATTTGTCACTAGCTACTTTATCTCACAAAATTTCTTTACTATCTTGGCAATTTCCAATGTACCTTTGTTCACCCATTCTGTTCTCTTACTTTACCTTCTATATATTTTATATCTGTTTAACATAAAATGTACCATACATTTTAGTATTTTCACTTGTTTATTTTAACGGATAGAGGGCTGGGCAAGTTCTTGTTTTATTAGCTGCCTTTAGCCAAGATCTTTGTTTATTTATTTATTTATTTTTACTTTTATTTATTGTGTGTGTGTGTGTTTTTTTTTTTTTTTAAGACAGAGTCTTATGTAGATCAGGCTGTTTTTAGAATCACCACATAGCTGCTTCTACCTCCCAAGTACTTTGATTACAGTTGTGCATCATCACACTTGGCTTGAGTACCATAAATATACTCTTTAATCTTTGTTTATAAAATGATGCATATAGTTAGTATCATGTTTAAACTCACCCACTTTGACTTCTTCCTACAAAGAACATTCTTTCTCTATATGTAACATTTTGATAATAGGGTATATTTAAAATATATGTATGGGCCTAGAAACCCATCTCTAATGCTCCTAGAAGATTGAAAAACAGAGCAATTTTTAAATATCTACTTAGGACAAAAGCAGGCCAATAAAAACAGTATTAAGATGTATAACATGAACTGAAAAAAAAAAAGTCGTGTGTGATGCTAATTCCCTCATTCTTACTGATATCACTACGTTCAACCATCCTCTTTCTATACACAAAGGCCAGCTCCACTACTACTGGGATATCAATATTTTGTAACTAACAAACTTGAAGATAAAAATATTTTGAGAATCTATTATGGGATAAATAACGATAACAAACTTTTCGATTACATCTGTTCATTCTTATGTATGGACAAGGCTATTTACAGTCATTTTAATGAATTATAGTATACTTGGGCAATAGAAATAATTTTCAATGGGTGAAGAGTGAGAAATTTGAATCCTGGGTAAGGTAAGGAAGTTGCCTAGATTGTACTAAGTGCAGTTGTTAGCATTGTGACTTCCTGCCAGTTGTTGAATTCTATGCATGTGATTCTGGGCACAGCCGTCCTTTTCCTTTATCTCACAGAGAGTCATAGTCTCTTTCTAACATTCTGTTCTCTAACATAAATTTGGCTGGTTAATCATTTCTAGGATTGAGAATAGTTGTAAAAGTGGCTTTACTCCATGCAAGGTTAAAGGAAAACATAAAAACATCTAACAAAAGGGAGACAGAGTGACAGATGCAGGGACAGATTGTGTACCTTCTCCCCAGCTCAATCTAGAAAGGAACAGCAAGGGGTGGGGGAGGGAGAAAAAGAAAAAGAGAGAAAGAGAACAAATCTGACTCATTAAGCAATGGCATATTTTTGGCCTCTTCTGGAATAGCTGATGCCTCTTTCTCCTATCTCCCCAGCATCATAAAACCCTGTTTTCACAACATGTTAATCCTTAAGGTAGATCATTAGGTCCAAGCCTTCTCATAAAAATAGAAAAATCCTACCTGCAAAGTTACTCAATAGAATCTTTAAAAAAGATGGTGTATTTTATTTTGTCATGTTTCTAAGATCACTAAATGTACTAACTAGATTTCCCTCTAGGGATGGTGTGCTACTCTTGTCATAGATTGACCTTCATGCTTTAGAAGCTGTAAAGAACCATGAGAAATAATCAGTAGAACTAGTTGTGTATGGTGTCCAAGTAAAAAAGTGGAAAAGAACTGATCAGTTTTAAACCCTTCCTTGATATCAGATATCTTTTCAGTAGTTTAAAATGCATAAAATTGTCATGAGAATAAATGAAAGCATATGAACTTGGGGTTATTTTCTGTTTAATATTATCCATCATTTTGAATATCTAACCAACTATTTATAATATCATAATGGTGTTTAATGCATCTACTATACTAGCACAATATTGAAGGATCTAGATGATATGAACATGTAAAATTAATAATTTAGGATTTGAAGGAATGGGTTTTTAAGGAAAATTTATCAAGGAATATGTGTGAATGTTCTCTTTTTTAAAAAATTGGTCTTTTTAAAAATTTAAGTAATTTATTCAAATTATATCTCAATTATTATCCCCTCGCTTGTATCTTCCTGTTCCCCCTCCCTCCTTTTTTTCATCCTATTCCCCTCCTCTAGGTCTGTGACAGAAGGGGACTTCCTCCCCCACCATATGATCACATCCTATCAGGTCTCATCCTGATAGCCTGCTTACTCTTCCTCAGAGCGCTACCAGGCCTCCCCACCAAGAGAAAGTGGTCAAATGGGGGCACCAGAGTTCATGTCAGAGTAAGTCCCTGCTTTCCACACAACTATGCAGAATGTGCTGTCTAATGGCTAGATATGGATAGGGGTTCTAGGTTTATAGCATGCATTGTCCTTGGATGGTACAGTAGTTTGAGCAGACCACCCCAGGTCCAGATCCATCAGCCTTAATGGTCTTCTAGGTTTCTAGGACCCTCTGGATCCTTCTATATCCCCATTCTTCCTTAACTCTCTCACTTGGTGTCCCAGTAGGAAGTCCCAGTATCTATCCCAATCTCCTGCTAAGTGAAGACTTTTGGGGAACATGTCTGCTGGGCTAGTGTCCAATTATAAGTGAGTATATACCATGTATATCTTTCTGAGTCTGGGTTAACCCTCTCAGGATGATCATTTCTAGTTCCACCCATTTGTCTGCAAATTTAAAGATTTCCTTATTTTTAATAGCTGCAAACTATTCCATTGTGTAAATGTACTACAGTTTGTTTATCCATTATTCAGTTGAGGGACATGTAGTATCAGTATCAGGCTATTATGAATATGGCTGCTAGGAACATGGTTGAGCATGTGTCTTTTTTTTGTGTGGTGGGGCATCTTTTGGGTATATTCCAAGGAGTGAAAGTGAAATAGTTGGGTCTTGAGGTAGCCCTATTCCCAGTTTTCTGAGAAAGCTCCACCTTGATTTACAAAGTGGTTGTAAACGTTTGCACTCCCACCAGCAATGAAGGAGTGTTCCCCTTTCTCCCCTTCCTCTCTATCATGTGGTGTTACTTGAGGTTTTTATCTTAGCCATTCTGATGGGTGTAAGATGGAATCTCAGAGTCACTTTGATTCACATTTCTCTAATGACTAAGGATGTTGAGTATTTAAGTGTTTCTCAGCCATTCAATATTCCTCTGTTGAGAATTCCCTTGTTTAGTTCTGAGTCCCATTTCTTAATTGGCTTATTTGGTTTGGTGGAGTTTAGTTTCTTGAGTTCTTTATATATTTTGGATATTAGACCTTTGTCAGATGTAGGGTTGGTGAAGATCTTTTTCCAGTCTGTAGGCTGTCACTTTGTTCTGTTGATAGTGTCTTCTGCTGTACAGAAGCTTCTCAGCCTCATGAGGTCTCATTTATTAATTGTTGAAAAATAAATCATGAAGGCTGCTAAAAACTATGTATTTCGTGTGCCCTGTAACATTTACAATGACCCTGGGTGGCATGACACACTAATTATTAACCTTATTTTATCTATAAGGAAGTAAAGTTAGTGACTGTTGAAGCTAGAACCCAGATCTCGGGCTTTTCCTCTAAGCCCCTTTATTATTGTGCTGGGAAACACAGAACCAGTAGACTTTTGACATATATTTTATTTATAATAACTGGATAGATGCTCTTTAGACCATCACTTGAGCTGATAATTTTCATCACTATAAACCCTCATTATTGAGGGTTTCCATTCCTTGGCTAAGGCTAGTATTTGTCCAGCCTTCCACAGTCTATTTGTGTTTGTGAACAGGTCAACTGGCAGAACAATTTTCATCTGACAAGCTCCAATTGAACTTGTTTCCTCGGATCATTAAGCACATTGGCATTTACATTTGCAATCATTTTCTGCCTTGTTAGCTTTCATCAACCTCATTCACAAATTAATAAATATAAAGAGGTTTATTTAATGCCTCTCAGCATATCATTGTCAATCATCTTGGTGGTAGGTACGAGGGCTTTGTTGTTAAAAAAGTAAGCCCACAATAAACCAGAACAATCTAAATCCACTCATCATTTCACACAAGGAAACTGCCAAAAGGAATGAATCACATATTTATTAAATGTTATTTAGACATTACTTGGTACTTTATTAACTCTCTAAGCAAGGACTTAGCACAATTGGTATTTTGTATGGGCAAATGTGGTGATAAATGTCCTGTGTGCTGTCCTTTGACATGATCACTATCATACTTATTGAATGTCAGTAGTCCTGGCAGCTATTTTTTATTATTGATTTTATTTTTGATATTACAATATAATTATGCTATTTTTTTCCTCACTACAAACTCAACCATAAACCCCTTCTTACTCTCTTTCAAATGCATGGCCTCTTTTCCATTATTTTTACATGTATGTATGTGCATATATATATAATTGTAACGTGATCAGTCACTGTAATTTCATAAGTGGGAGATAATGTCTGGCACTGGAAACCTAGACAATTACTCAGAGCTAATGAAGTCATGAAATCAGCATAATTCCTAAATAAATTCTAAATATCTGTCCTTATACCCACATATAAGTATAGTCCTCGACTCTCATTAAGGAAACTTCTTTGCAACAAAGACTATATCAGAAAAACACAACCAATATAAATGAAGACATGTGGAATCTAATCACAATGGATACATCTATGAAACAACTGCATCTAAAGAGCAGAAAACATTCCTGAAGTGGGGGTTGAACGATTGTAAAGGCCTGAGAGTTTGCTGTGAGACTCTTATCTCCTAATGAGGGAAATATAGTTCTTTCTTTTATTTTCTATTCTTTTCTTTTCTTCCTTTCTTTATTTTTTAAGGTACAGGGTTTCTCTGTATAACCTTGGCTGTCCTAGACTCCCTTTGTAGACCAAGTTGACCCAGATCTCACAGTAATCCACCTACCTCTACCTCCACAAGTGCTGAGTTAAAGGTATACACTACCATACACAGCTTCTATGAGCCATTCTTAACAACCATGAGTATATTCAGATGTATCTTCTTGAATAGTTGAATCGCCCCATAGAGTTTGTAACTCTGGACTAGAGTTAAATCCCTGTGAGAGTTTCTTTGTACTCTGAAATGAGATCAATCCATAAAAATCAGTGTTGTCTATTTACTGATAAGGAATATAAATCCTGAAAGAAGAAAAACGTGTGGCTTAAGTATGGAATATTTCATGGTTTTACTCATGCTAAATATGATAATGACACTAAAAAGGTTTTATGAGGAAATTTTCACTATTTTTATTTTGTACCCCCAAATCAAAGAAGACTTTAAAATGTTCATAAGCGAGATACACAAGGAAATTCTTCTAAAATCGGCAACAAGGCAAGGCTGCCCACTCTCTCCATATCTCTTCAATATAGTACTCGAAGTTCTAGCCAGAGCAATAAGACAACAAAAGGAGATCAAGGGGATCCAAATAGGAAAGGAGGAAGTCAAATTATCCCTATTTGCAGAAGAATTGATAGTGTATATAAGTGACCCCCAAAATTCCACCAGAGAACTACTACAGCTGATAAACACCTTCAGCAAATTGGCTGGATACAAAATTAACTCAAAAAAGTCAGTAGCCTTCCTATATACAAGTGACAATCATGCAGAGGAAGAAATTAGGAAAACTACACCCTTCATGTTAGCCACAAGCAATATAAAATATTTAGGAATTGCTCGAATCAAGCATGAGAAGATGGAATGATCTTCCTTGCTCATGGATTGGGAGAATTAACATAGTAAAAACAGTCATCTTAACAAAAGCAATTTATAGATTCAATGCAATCCTTATCAAAATACCTACACAATTTTTTAAGGACATTGAAAGTTCAATTCCCAACTTCATATGGAAAATGAAAAAACCCAGAATAGCTAAAACAATCTTGTACAATAAAAGATCCTCTGGAGGAATCTCCATACCTGATCTCAAGCTGTACTATAAAGCAACAATAATTAAAACAGCATGATACTGGCACAGAAATAGTCTGGTTGATCAGTAGAATCGAATCAAAGACCCAGATATGAATCCACACACATATGGTCACTTGAATTTTGACAAAGAAGCCAAATCTATTCAATGGAAAAGGGATAGCATCTTCAACAAATGGTGCTGGTCTACCTTGTTGTCTTTGTGTAAAAAAAAAAAATGCAATTGGACCCAGATTTGTCACCATGCACAAAACTCAAGTCCAAGTGAATCAAAGACCTCAACATAAAATCAGAGACACTAAATCAGTTTGAAGAAAAAGTGAGGAAGAGCCTGGAACACATTGGCACAGGAGACAACTTCCTGACAGAACTCTAACAACCCAGGCCTTAAGGTCAACAATTAATAAATGGGGCCTCATGAGGCTGAGAAGCTTCTGTAAGGCAGGATGCACTGACCACGTCCCCTGGATGGGAGACTTGGTGGCACTCAGAGGAAGGATAGCAGGTTACCAAGAAGAGACTTGATACCCTATGAGCATATAAAGGGGGAGGAAATCCCCCTCAGGAACAGTCATAGGGGAGGGGAATAAGGGGAAAATGGGAGGGAGGGAGGAATGGGAGGATACAAGGGATGGGATAACAATTTAGATATAATATGAATAAATTAACAAATAAATTTTTAAAAAGTAGATTAGTGAATCTACTTTTCAACTTAATGCAAAAAAAATGTTGATAAGGAACTTGACCTGCTACAGCCAAGTCGCATGTAGTTATTCTATAGTAACATCACCACAGGCAAAAACCAACAAGCAAACAAAGCAAAAACAAAAACAAAAATCCCCAGTGATAGTAATGGGTTACTTCTTTTAGAGTTGTTGGCCAGTGACAACCATAGACCCTTAAAGATTACAAGCTATTGACAGTCCTATTGGTCATCCAACAGAACTTAAATGTCGGACCCTATTGCAATAGGAATAGGGCATGTGTATATTAAACTGGTATCTTCATACCTACTTGTTTTCAAAAATTGACAAGGTCCGATACATAGTATCAGAGGAGAAAAGCAATCAGTAACCTTACTTCTGATTCTACTCTTCATGACTCTGATCTATTCCTGAGTCTCCCTCTACCAGTTCCAGAGATGTTACCAACTAGCTTCAATTCATATATTACTTGTATATTTAATTTCCTTTTGTTTCTTTTTGAAAACATCTTTGTAATAGAAGGGAGAAGAAATCATGTCTGATTTTTGTTGAGAGCTTGGTAACATACTGCACAAATATACGAACTCATTCAATATTAAATACTTTCATAATTGCCGTTTTATAAGTTGTGCTTGCTGCTGAGTCACTAGTGTTTCAGAATGCTTTAGTACTCTATAGGATTTGCTTAATGTTTGGGTTTCTAGTTAGGGCAAAGTGATCTAAAGCAAGCAATAGAGTCCATGTCTTTAGCTGAGCCTCCTAGCAGTAGGGGGAATGAGACTTAGGAGGCTACCTTCTAGACAGGCAGGACCTAATGGGGTGGTAGTGGAGCACCAATTCACTGCCAAAACCTCCAAACTAAAATTTATCCTGCCTACAATATATACTGAAATAATGATAGAGTAGAGACTGAGGGAATGATCAGCCAATGCCTAGCCCAACTTGAATCCTCCCTGTGGGAGAGAGACAATTACTTCAATATCTTGAGCACCCAGAAAGTGTCTGAAAGGCAGTTGTTACTATTATTGTTCAGAAAGACTCACTCTTTAGCCCATGTTGCTAATTATTTCCATTGTAGCCCAGGCTGGCTTAGAACTCATGCAAGTCTTTTTCATTTAACCTCCCAAACATGATCAGCCACTTTTAGCTTCAGGGTTTTGAGTTGAAACTAGTGTCCTGATTTTCTATTTCCGAAGCCTGGCAATTCTTTTCCAAGATATTCATATGCAGAAGTCCAGAACATCAAGCAAGGGGTCTCTAATCCTTTCTCTAAAGCAGCAGGAATTTTCCATTTTAGAATTTTTTTTCCAGCAATATTGTAAAATTTCACTATCTCCCCTAACCTAGATTCTGATCTTAAATTTAATGTCAATGAAACACAAATGGTAATTATTGAACATAGATTTAAATATTTTACAAAGTGTAAGTTTCTGGTTTCTTTGACAATTCAGTTGTGTCATATGAATATGATTTTTATTTTGGTCCCAAGTATGGGATGTGGGTGGGGAGTGTTTTTCCACCACTAAAGACAGCCTCATGACCTTTGTTAGTGGAAAAGAGACTTGTGAGAGGACATGTGATATTTTCTAGAAGCTGTCTTATTAGAGGGCATGTGATTTTTTTTATGTGAGGGGTGTGGTTTTTGGCAGCTGCAAAAACAACCTTGTGTGGTCTTTGAGAGGAGATAAATAGAAGCCCACAGTGAGACAATGCTCTTGCATTGATACACCTTGCAACAGTTTACATAGCTTTGCTGGTTGTTTTTCAATGCTTCATTTTATAGACAGAAACTCTCTAAAGAACATCTCATTGGCCCTTTGGGTGAGTCCTCTGATTTGTGCCCATTCATCAGAGTTTTCCTGTTTCTACTGGATCATGTAGCTGCTATTGATATGTAGTGTTGTTTGCTGTTTGCTACTTGACTGGACTGTTGGTATCCTGACAATGTAGTGTGGAATCTTCCTAAGGAACTATGTTTAAAAAGGTCCACTTCCCCTACTCCTATTAACCTCCCTTCTCTCCTACCTCTGGTCAGTAGGTTGGAAGGGAGATAGAAGTGTTTAAGAACCCTAAATAAAGTAGTTTCTATTTTAAAAAATTTAAGCCTACAATTTTAGTTGTCCTTCAGTTAGGTTTCAAGTCTATACCTCTTCCTTTTGAATATAAATGAGCTAGCTCTTATCACTCAGATTCATAAAGTTAGAAAAGTGATGTCATAAGACTTGAACAGCTGAGCCATAGTTGCTGTCTTGTGAATGCTCATTTTTCTCTTAATCCAGCTTCATGCTATAAGGAGCATAAATCATAGAGTGAAGTTGGATATAGCTTCTCTTCTCATCAGCCTAGCTGAGGACAGTTGACTAACTTCAATTTGAAGCATGCATATGAGTGAAGTGACTGAGCCTTACAGCTCTAGCCTTAGATAGTTCAACCTACATCCATTTAGTGGTGCTATCCAAAGGGTTTTTATTCCTCATAAAAACAGACATTGAGGAACGGAGACAAGCATCTACACTGAGATTAATCTTAATTCTGGACCAAAGAGCTCATGAATATAATAAATGCTCATACTCCAGCATTAAGTTCTTGAGTCATTTTGTTACAGCAAATATATAAATACGTCATATATTCTGGCCCATTTCTTCCAGAACTCACTTTTTGACCAAAATAATGGCAAAAGGCAGTAGTTATTAGATGCTTCTCTTCAACTTTATCCCAGGTAACATTTTTTTTTTTTTTTTTTTTTTTGGAAGGAGAGGCCTGGAAGAAAGATGCGTCATGATTAACAAAGGATAAAAGCAATAAAAAGTAAGAAAAGAGATCATGTATGAAAAAGAATAGCCCCATCTCAGACTGTGGGATAGAAGGATATTATGCAGCAGACTGTAAAGGTTCAGGATTCAAGGGCCCTGGGCGTTTTTGATTCACAGATGTCTCTATCTCCATCTCAATTTTATTCCTGGGATATCTTTTTTTAACCTCAGTAAACTGTTGGTTTCTATTAGTATGCATATGTCCCTGATGCAATTCTTTCTTCTGGATCAGAAATTCTGTGAAATCTCATCATTTTCCCTGAGACCCTAACACACACACACACACACACACACACACACACACACGGACCTTTGTGTAGAACACCCATGATTTACTAAATGTTTGAAGTGTTCATTTTGAAAATGTTATGTCCTGTATTCTTTAAAAGAGGCCTACTTACTCCTATAGAAATTCAAATGGTATATACTCACTTATATCTGCATACTAGCCCAAGGGGCATGTCCCACGAAAGCCTTCCCTTACCAGGAAACTGGGACAGAGGGGAGGACATCCTATTGGGACTCTAGATGAGAGAACCATGTGAGAATAGCAATGTAGAAGGATCCAGAGGGTCCTAGAAACCTACAAGTATTACATTATGATAGGCAGATTTGGGCCAAGGGGTCCCGCTCAAACTAAGGCACTAGCCAAGGACAATACAGGTGGTAAAATTTAAACCCCTACCCTGATCTAGCCAATGGACAGGACAGTCTCCACACTTGAGTGGAGAGTGGGATATGACTTTCTCATGTACTCTGGTGCCTCGCATTTGACTATATCCCCTGGAGGGGGAGACCTAGTGGCACTCAGAGGAAGGACAGCAGGTCACCGAGAAGAGACTTGATACCCTATGAGCATATACAAGGGGAGGTAATCCCTCTCAGGAACAGTCATAGGGGAGGGGAATAAGGGGAAAATGGGAGGGAGGGGAGAATGGGAGGATACAAGGGATGGGATAACCATAGAGATGTAACAAGAATAAATTAATAAAATAAATTTTAAAAAAAGAAATTCTCCAGTAGGTAGGAAAGAATGAAATCTATATCCTAGCAACTATATAGATGATACATGAGATATGAAGACTGATAACTCTAAATTCATAGAAAAACATTTTCTATTTCAAATTTTTGATCAATAGAAATAAAATTCACTTCACTATGAGGATTTTAAGTGCAGTATCTTCAGTTTTATTGGTTATTATTAAAAATTCCTATTTCTCTTATTCATTCAATTGGAACAAGCACATTTTTTGCTTGTTTGTTCTCTCAGAAAAGAGAAGGATCCTGCCTCTAATCTATAATGTAGAAACCCTATATGAGTTTCCTGATGGTTGCTTGCTTTACTGATTTCAATCTTGCCAAATCCAAATGAGTGAGCTAATTCGTAAAAATCTCTATGCCATCTACATTTTTTAATCTACCATCTATCTATCTATCTATCTATCATCTATATATCTATATATCTATCTAGCATCTATCTATCTATCTATCTATCTATCTATCTACATGACTGTCTGTCCATCTATTATCTGTCTATCTAGCATCAATAAGATGTATGGGAATATATGAGTGTATATCTCTAGAGAACCTGGAAGATTAACCCACTTAAACACACACATGCACAGCGTTATATACATATATACATACACACACTGAAATTAAACAAGCCTTAAAAATACAGAGATAAGCCAATATCTGTAACATAAGAAAATTTCTCAAATGTACCATATTACCATGCGTGTCACCATATGTTCTTGTGTACACTGAGTTTCTCACACTTATTTTAACAAGGATACTTTTGTTAGAAAGCATTCTGTGAAACTTATGTTATATAGAAACCATCTTAAGATATTCTAGGTTAACAAAACAAAAAAGCTGCAAAAGTCTTGAATACCTATCATGGTAGGTGAATGAGGAATAAATAACAGGCAAGCTAAATGCTTTCTGAGAATCTTCGATATCCTATACAGTTTATAGTACCATTTTAGTGCTGCCTAGTTTAGCTTTTCTATACTTTTTGTATTAATAAATAGAGTAGATTTTTAAATATACACTGTTCTTAGTATTAGCCAAAGGAACAGAAGAAAATGAAGATATGCTCATGAACAACTTTAAAGTCATACATATAAATGTAGGCTAGACTGTGAGGGCAATTTTCTAATCTGACAAAGATATTTTTCTAAGCAAGGAAAGTAGCAATCATGCCTAAATTTCTTCCTCATCACCTTAAAAGAAGCAGAACAAGCAAAGGCATTACTAATGCTTTGATGTTTATTAATTCTATATACTAACGTCAATCCATATGCCTTAAATTATAATCATAAACTATATGTATTTAAAAGATGGAATGGTCTGAATATTTGTGCCTGCTATAATCCAGTATGTTATAATTCTAACCTGACTTAAGGTGTTTACTTTAAAAAGTAGACCCTTGGAAGCTAATTAATTCATGTGGTGGGGCTATTCTGAATTAGATTTATACCCTTATAAAAGCACTCCCCATGACACATCTCTCTCTCTCTCTCTCTCTCTCTCTCTCTCTCTCTCTCTCTCTCT
>OU015742.1:39807428-39857805 GCA_907169655.1 Acomys percivali
CACACACACACACACACACACACACACACACACACACACACACTCACACACCTATGCACACAGATATTTAGAGACTAGGAGTGTAACCTAGTAGTACAAATTAGTTAGGTAATTTAAAATAATAGTTCCCCCAGGAACTAACTTGCCTCTTCTGTCATGGAAAACACAGGAGGTACCTTATGTGGTCAAGAGAGCAGTGCATTAACAGATGCAGATCTGTAATAAGATCTTTTATTCACCTGAAATAATTGTCTCTGAAGCTTATTTCTTTTATCTGATCACCTAGGCCTTGTCCTAGAAGCTTCTGGTCTCTGTAAACTCTTATCTGGGCTTAAAATGTTTTTAGCTTCTGAGACTTAGTGTTCTCATGTGAACTGGGAAAATATCCTATTCTGACATATATTTCTCTGATTCATTACTTTGTCTGCCTTTCAATTAGACATCACTTTCAAAACATGGGTTCTTCTACAAACTAACTTTCCTTCATTGTTTGGTATTAAAGATGTGTATTAAGGGCATGCCTCTATTACAGCCAGGGTAGCAGGATAAAAATTGCTCTACAGAGAGCCTCCTGAAGTTTTGGACATAGAATTATCAGACTTCTGATGATATGAGAGAATATATTTCTTTATAAATCATGAAGATTATGATATTCTAAGAAGAAAGGAGTGTAAATGTTACATGGTTCATTCATCAAAGGATTCTCTGATCCACTCAGACTGGCATTCTTAGGACCTAGGTCTCAGGAATTATTCCCAGAGTAGAAAATGTTTATTTTCATGATAAGATCTAACCTCTGAAAGAGCATCATAGAACTGTCAGCAAATCATGACCTTTATGAGTTGGTTCAAGTCTTGAAGGTAATGAAGCGAACTGAGTGAAGATCTTTGTTTTTAGTCATTCTTTACCATATCTCCACACTAAACCCATATCCAGGCAGTAAAATGTGATATTGTTTCCTAATTCAGCATGCTTCAATACATCCTCACTACTTAGGATGTTAACCATTATGCCATTGAAATGCAAGGCAGAAATAATCTCTAAAAAATATACTTACAGTTGGCTGAATAAAAAGAAAACCCATTTAAGGAAGTCAAATCCTGCATAATTACTTCCATAGGAGATGACAGACTTAGAAACAGATTTCCAATTAAATAGTATATGACAGTATATTCTATACTTGTGGATTATCTGCAAGTTGTAATTAATTTAGGTCAAGTGCTAATAAGTAATACTGTATCTCTATTTTCTCTTTTATTGTCTTAACATTCCATTAAATGGGATGTTAATGTACTCTGAAGCTAGATGGCATAGTGCATAATTATTGCAATTGAAATAATTGCTTATACACTTATGACAAAAACAGACAATTATACTATCTTAACAATGTATGTCTTAGAAACCTAAACCCATGAGATTTTTACTATTTAAGCATTTCTTTCTTATTTGAGCAATTCCTTTTCCTTATAAGAATTGCAATTGAATCCTTTTTATTAAACTCAAAAGTATAGATGCAAAAAAGAAATATTTAAATTCATTCATGCATATATTAAAGATAGTCATTCCATTTTGCTTTTAATTATACAACTTTAATTTTAATTTTTCAAGTATATACTTCCTTTTCATAAAACAGTGTTAAATGATAATATTTTCTATACCGGTTTTCTTAAATTTTTATTTCCCAGTGACATTTCTTATAGCTCATAGGATATTTTTCTAAAAGCTGCATAACATTTAAATAATGTTCCATAATAGGGCATTAAATTTATTTTCATTATTTTATTCTTAAAAAAGGAAACTAGGATGTGGAATGTATAGCTATATCTTTGCATTCCACAGGCCCCTCTTCCTTTGGGTTTAATTCCTAGACGAGGAATTGCTGAGTCAAGAAGTATGCAAATACAGTGTATAGATAATTTATTGTCACATTTTCCCTGAGAATTGCTGTAGCAAGTTTTACTGCCATTAGCAAGGGCTAGGACTGCTCATTTTCTGCATCATTACCAGCCTGGCTATTTAACTGTTTGCAAAGTTGACTATTTAAGTTTTCTATGTAATTGTGATTTTCTTTCCTGTAAGCAAAAGGGTTGTAAGCGTGGAAATCACAGTTTATATGCAATACAGGTAACTTCTCAATAAACTCCAAAAATGAAGCAAAGGAAAGACAGAGTTCTGAACATTTTCTAAAATTAAAATAACAACAAAACATTAAAGAATTTTAGGCATTTTGCAATACATATATGCCCATTATTTTCTTATGCAGTAACATAGTATCACAAAATAACCTATAAGTATATGGCTGTATTTGTGCATTGGCTCACTATTACAGTAGATATAAATTACCTTCTTATATAAGAACTGGGTTTAAAGTCATATAATAAAGAAAACAGCCATAGAACTAATAACATATCCCAGGAGCTAATAAGCACAGCCTGTTTGGGGAAGATGACATGTTTTCTGCTGATGTAGGAAAGCAGCACATAAACAAGCACAGTGCACAGAGGATGTGAAAACTCACTGTGAAGGTATCTGCCTAGCTGCCCACCCTTCCTTTAGATAGCCTTATAGTATCCACTTTATGCCTATTGGCAGCCTTTGGGTTCTCCATTTGGATTTCTCTGTGACTATAAATGGCACTCTCTTCTGGTGTGAGGGCAATAATGCCATTTTTACAGTCTTCATTTTTTTCCATGGTTGTCCCTTTTCCACAAAGCCTGCTGTGCCAAATGAAGGGCAAACTACTGAATTCACTGTAACCAGCAGTTAAATATTGCACACATTTTCTTCCTCGTGGGAGTTTCCCTGAGCTAGGGAAAGCATCTACTCTGCCCAATCAACTTGCAGAAATGCTTGGCAATGAAATGAAAGCAAGGGACTAATGACTTCAACAGGAGTGGATAGCAGCAAAGAATAGAAAGAAAGGCTTATTATTATCTGAATATCTGAACAGGTAATGACTCTTTAGCAAGAACTAGTCACCCAAATAAATAGATCAACCAGGGAAGAAGTTCCAGATACCTAAACAGGTCCCTTGACTCCTCATCATTTATTTAGAAATTCACAACCAAATCTTTTCTAGTGTAATGAGTTTCCGAGGAGAGTGATGGATTACTGTCCAGACAAAAGGGTGGGAGAGCAAGTGCTAGACCCCGGAACAGGAAGCTTTGCTGTATTTGCTCTAAAGGCAGTGCAAAGAGTCCCCTCCATCATGAAAGCGAGCCTAGATACTGGCCTCTCCACACTCACACTAAAGAAAACCTTGACTTCACATTTATTTGTAGGTGGTATTTTCTAAGACAACACTAATTGAGTTTTCTTTACCATTTTCTTATTTAACGCTTTAAAAGCATACCAGGGAGGGTAGAAACACTTGTTAAAGCTGTGTGTGGTCATGCCTGCCTGAAGCTCCATGTGCCTATGCCTTCTGAGGTACTCTCCATTAAACACTCAGACAGTGGCAGAGTGATTGACCATCACTATCCTTAACAGGTTGTATTTTCAGGGAAGACGGATGAAGCAGGAGCCTCATTCCCATAAGCACTCTATTTTTTCCTTTTTTTTTTTTGCATGGCAGGGGTTGTTTAGAGTTGCTGTGTGATCACACATTGGCAGCTTTATTCCTCAGATTTGGATGCTGAAAACAGGCTGTCACTAACACTTGTACTTTCTTATGCAGATAGAGCACAACAGTTTGCATTTCAACTAAAGGGCTATTGTGGTGAAGACTGCATAGGTGGTGGGGCTGGGTTTTAGAATATCAGGATATCCCAAGGCCAAAAATACCCTGTTCTAGATAAGCTCTACCTTTAACCCCTTGCAGTCAGTGACCACCAACGTATAAATGACATACTTTAAAGAGAGTAAAAGAATCACTTTTTACATCAGTGGCTTCGAGGAGTGATTCTCTCTTTAGTGCAGGAGGCAGTTCCTCTCTAAATGTTCAGAGAGTCTATGGATTTGAATAATGGATAAGGAAGTGCACAAACATCACGATTTTCAGATTTCTCCTGCTGAATCAGGACAGCTTGTCCAAAGAGTCAGGGAAAAAAATGCTATTCTTTATCTTGGATACACTGCAACAGAAGATCCAAATAATGACATTGCAATAAAGAGAGGGGGTGAGGGTGGGCAGACTGAGAGAGAGAGAGAGAGAGAGAGAGAGAGAGAGAGAGAGAGAGAGAGAGTCCTAAAAGGCTCCTGTTGGATGAGACTGAGCTAGAATGATCAGAGGCAGTTAACTAGAGGCAGGTGGGCCACAGATCTTTTTACTGGTTGTCATTTTTATTCAGTTGAGGTCTGTCTAGAGGCATAGGAACTGGAAACTAAGAACACTGCAGGGGGAGTAGGTTGTGAAGTGCAGGATGAGGAAGGGGATCCTAATTACTCTTTTCTGACTAGATTGCTCTGTGGAGCTATGCTTAGAGACCCAGTGGCTTCCCAGCTGACATTCATTCCCAGAGGGAACATTCCTAGAGTCTATGTACACAGTTTGTTTGACATCCAAAAGGAAACATTCAAATGGTTAATAATAATAATAATAATAATAATAATAATAATAATAATAATAATAATAATAATAACAACAACAATAATAATAATAACGGCACCCAAGGCTGTAAGAACTAGAATGTGTGCTAAAGCCCAATCCTGCAATTTCAAAAGATAACATCATAGTAAGAATAGGTAGAAGGAGCTCAAATAAACAATCCAGGCCTCTAAATCGTCCTTTGAAAAACATTCATATATTTGTACCCTAAGAGACTAGAAGAGGAGTAGGAAGGAGGTTAGATGACTGCAAGGAGCAAGGATGAGGGCTAAGTCAGAAGGGCACATACCAGGGTCATTTTATTTGTCAGTAAAGGCAGCTCCTTTAAAACAAAAAAAAAATTGAGCAAGCAGCCATATGTAGGGCTATGTAAACAGGACACTTCTTCTGATCCCAGGAGTTAACAAAGACAGTGCCAGAGAAATGAGTCACTGAAGCGTGGCTGTGAAAGCCAAGGCTGAGGCTGAGTCATCCCAGCATCAGGCCTAACTCACCTCCTCTGCCTCCTGGCCCAGCTCCCCTAGACAGAGCAGGTAAGATGGACCCCTAGTCATGACGCCTAGGAATGCTGACCCTGTAAACAAATAAGCCTGAATATTCAGAATCTTGAAAGACCATTTTTCTTTTACACTTTTCCTCCAAAGAGCAAAATAAACCTCAATCCTCCCCTGCTTTCTTTGTTGTGTTCCAGTTGGTGTCTAGGTTGGGGAGAGGCTACTCCACAGGACAGTTAGCACCTTCTGAGGACTCCTCCATCTGCAGGCAAGCAACAGCCCAGGAATTCCTCTCTGTAAATCACCACAGTTGGATGAAAGTCAATCTGCATACACAGAACACCTTTCCTAGGCCTCCTACAGTAAGCCTTGGAGTCCCAAAAGAGTTTTCTTCCATTCCTGAACAGCATAATTAATGGTTGGCACACCTGGTCAGTGTGTCTAAGACTAGTCTCTGGCTAATATACACTTACTCTCCCAAAGGAGATAATAATCAGTTTGGTAAGCTAAATTATTTAAACATAACCCTCAGAAGTACATGAATTTTAAAGTACAGCTTATATTGATGCTGTGAGTAGGTGTATATAGTTGATATTTTAGAGCCAGCAAGGAGAAAATTTTAATTATATATATATATATATATATATGTATAATAAATTAATGTCCACAAACACCAATTATTATGTGTATTGTCTATGTACATAAACAGTATGTGTATATTGCGTATCTTGTCTGTGATATATATTGTGATGAAGACTGATGCTCCTGAAACAATATTTAGATAGTAAAAAAGAATGAAAAGAGAGACTTCATTTAACATTAGAATGTGAGTAAAGAAGGGAGAAAAGAATACCGAGTTTTCCCCACAAAGAAGCAACATGTGGCCTGCTCTGAATATTTACTTTGTTAATACCCACACCTTCCTGAGAGCTGGTAGCTGAGTCTTTCTTGGGGATCGCCAAAGAAAAGTGTGATACAGGAGTCCAAGTGTATGGCCAAATTCTCCCTAGGTTAAAGGCCATCTATCAAGAAATCAGCAGCAAAAAAATGTCCTATAAAGTCAAGTAGGCAACCACCTTTCTATCTGGTGAATTTCTTGTGCACAGCATTGACATATAAAATTTTTGCTTGACTTTGAATTGTATCCTATTATTTAACACATGCTCTTCTACAATTTTGTTTTTAAAATCGAACTGTATCCAGTGGCATAAGTTCAATAAGAGTTCAATTAGGGCTAAGAACAACCTATTTTATTAAGTTAAGGATATCTACTTGCTTTAGTTACGGCTAGTATTTCTGTGATGATGCATCATGACCAAAAGCATCTTGAGAAGGAAAGCATTTATTTGGCTTTTACTTCCATATCATAGTTCATCATCCCAGGAAGTTGAGCAAGAACTTGGAGCCAGGAGTTGATGAGAAAGCTGTGGAAGATGGATATTACTGCCTAGCTCCTCCTGGCCTGCTAATCCTGCTTTCTTATAGAATGCAGGAATACCAGCCTGGGATATCCTCACACACAATGGGCTGAGACTTCTCTATTAATCAGTAATTATGAAAAGGCTTGCCTACCTATAGGCCTATATTATGAAGCAATTTTCTCAATTGAAGTTCTCACTTCTCAGGTGTCTCTAGTTTTGTCTAGTAGACATAAAAACTAGCCAGAACTCTACATTTATCACTAGACTCAACTATCACCCTTTTTAATATGGTGGTCTAATAGATAAATGTGAATACACCATTGATATAAGTATACTGACATACTATCAGTACCTATTAGTGATGCTGACATTGCTGTTCAGTGAACAGAAACTAATATCTTCTACCTGATGTACTTTTTCACACCCACTTTGGATCTTTAATTTGGCAAATGAAACATATGGAATGAGTAAGAGTTGTTTATAGCAGCCTTATTCATAATAGCCAGAACCTGGAAACAACCTAAATGTCCCACAGTTGAAGAATAGATAAAGAAACTGTGGTACATTTACACTATGGAATAGTACTCAGCTATTAAAAACAAGGAAATCCTGAAATTTGTGGACAAATGGATATAACTAGAGATGATCATACTGAGTGAATTTATCCAGAAGCAGAAAGACTCACATGACATATACTCATTTGGGCACTAGCCCAAAAGGCATGTCCCACAAAGCCTTCACTTACCAGGAGATTGGGATAGATGTGAGTACATCCCACTGGGACACTAGGTAAGGGAAATATAGGAGATGGGGAAATAGAATGATCCAGAGGGCCCTAGAAATCTACAAGAAGAACATCGTGATGGGTGGATCAGAGCCCAAGGGGTCTGCTCAAACTATTGCACTAACCAAGGACAATACAAGTAGGAAACATCGAACCCCTACTCTGATCTACCCAATGGACAGCATATTCTCCACAGGTATGTGGAGAGCAGGGACTGACTCTGACATGAACTCTGGTGACCACTTCCCTTTGGTGGAGAGGCCTAATGGCATTCAAAGAAAAAATAAGTAGGCTACCAAGATAAGACTTGATAGTCTATGACCATATAGTGGGAGAGGAGGTCCCCCTCGGTCTTAGACCTAGGGGAGGGGAACATGGTGAAAGTGAGAGGGAGGGAGGAACAGAGGGATACAAGTGATGGGATAACAACTGAGTTGTAATCTGAATAAATTAATTAAATAAAATAAATACAAATTTAAAAAATATATAAAAGTAAAGGATGCCATTATTACTTATTATAAAATGGACCCATGGGTTTCATATTCTGGAAATGTACAAAATAATAGTCAAAATCAATGTTAATTCTCTTGTATAAGGTGCTGTGATGAATCCATAAAAATACATATAGCAGGGTTTTTGCTTTCAACTGTTTCTCTGGACCACAGTTTGGAAAGCACACTGAAACTGTTTGACATATGTTGCATGAATCATGTTTTAATCAGCAGAAACCATCATGTTTTTGCAGATTTGATATGATACCTGAATTCTAGTTCTTTTCCTTCCTTGGTACATTGTTTCCATGGAACAATAAGATTACAGAAGCAAGTGGCCTAGAAATAGTTGAATTGAGATAAATAGAATTTCTTGCATTATAACTAAACAAACCACAAAGAAATATGCATACATGTTTTGTTAGAGCCAAGCTGAAAATCTATGTTAACCTTCACAGTAGAAGGCAATGAACAAATTTATGCACAATCTTATTAACAGTAACATTTATTTTGATTACCCAAGGTTAGAAATATTCATACTAAAATTACCTACCTCTTTAACATACGTTCAGTACAAATATAGATCTGTATGTAACTATTTGTAGCTAGCTCACTCAAAAGACGTAAGAGATATGATAGATTCTCTATCCCCTTCAAACAGATTTAAGACCTCAGAGTGAAATTTAAAAAAAATTGCACTTTAAGAAATTTGGAAACTGTCTCCAGACAAGGATTTAAAAATGGATGTGACTGAAGCCTTTATCTACGGAGGTTGTCATTTTAAAAATTGCTCCTATGACTACATGACGCTGTTGTCAACTGGTAGTTCCTACCATCTGTCCCAAAATGCTGCTTTCTGAGACTTCAGCATGGATGAACCTAGAATGCATAATGCTTAGTGAAATAAAATGAGCATAAAAAGACAAATACTGCAGCATCCATCTTAGGTGAAATCACAGAAAGCTGTGTTTATATAAACCAAATGGTGTTCACTTCGACTGTCAGAGGTGGGGAGAGAGAGGGAGGTGATGGCCAAAGAACACAAACTTTCAGCTGGATAAAAAATATGTTCTGAGGGATAGATTTGGACAGGATGGCTCTAATGGCCATGATGAGTATAGCATAGCATACATTGAAATTTGTTATAGTGTGATCTCCAGTATTCTTGCTATACACAGGAAGAGGTAACAGTGTCATTGGATATGTTAAGAAACCTGCTGATCACTTTGCATTATAGATTAATATAAAAAATCATGTTAAATATTTTATATATAAGCAATATTTATCTGTCAATTCTTCCTCAATGAAACATAGGCTAATAATACTTGCTCTGTTCTAAGCCAGCTCTGCATGGTCTTTATAGAAAGTCTCTGATGACCAGGTATACAGAAGCTGCTCACATTTCTGAGGTGGTAGGGTATACAACCACCCTCTGCCCCCCACAAGCTAGTTTATTATCTCTTTGAGGAGTAGAAGATTACTTCCCAGGAAACAGCTTCTAGGCCCCTTGAAAGTATTTTATACATTTGTCCTCTTCATCTATCTTCTAAGTTCTTAAAACATAGCACCATTGTCATTAAGTCTCTGTGTGGTGTATAAAGTTACATAGTGTATAGCTTCAAAGTTTATTGCCCTCTGCCATGTTCTGAAAACTGTTTGACATGGTTTATTGCATTGAAAAAACAATGTGTAGATATACGAATACTCTGGATCATTGTGAAGTTCACAAGTAACCTTACAATTTAGTTTAAGGTATGTTTAACAATGCAAAGCAGTTGAACATAGGTTATTTAAAAGATTTTCTTAATGACCACTCTAGAATTTACTGATCTGTACTTAAGCTTGCCTCTTCCCTCCCTGTTAACTCTGTGGCACTAGATAGAGAGACCAGAAGCTGAGCATGTTAATGTGATGGATGCTCTTACTGAAGAAGCATACAGATGATTAACTATAACCACCAGACTTCTTGGTTTCATACCTATTGTTCTTCAAACATTTGACACTCAATACCGGCTATTGTGATTTACATGTGAAATGCTCCCACCTCCACAGCAAATGACTAACATTATGGATGAGATCCCCTAGTAGTGACACCAAGAGAAAGTGGTTGCATTGTAAAGGTACTAACTGAATGAATGGATTAGTCTTTTGGTGATTTTATAGTCTCATGGCATTATTGGGAGGTGGGAGAAAGTTTAGGAGGCAAGCCCTAACTGGAGAAAGTAGGTAAATAGAAATACAGAAAAAAAGAGTGTGCAGGACATATCTTGTCCTATGACCTTTCTTATCTTCCTCTGTCATTATTTGGTAGCATAATATGCAGGACATCTCATATCAAATGCAAAGCATTAGAGTCAGTGCACATTGGATTACACCCTCTGATAGTGTGAGGCACAATCAATCTCTTTTGGGGGCTGTGGGGAGATGTTGGACGCAAGGTTTCTCTGTGTAGCCTGGCTGTCCTGGGCTTGCTTTGTAGATCAGGCTGTCTTTGAACTCACAGAGATCGGCCCGCCTGTGCCGGGATTACAGACATGTGCCCTGCCTAGCAATCTCTCCTATTTTTGAGACACACATGAGAGAGAGAGAGAGAGAGAGAGAGAGAGAGAGAGAGAGAGAGAGAGAGAGAGAGAGAGAGAATGAGAGCTAGAGACTGAGAGTCTTCTGTGTCCTAAACTGGCTTCAAAGTCGCTGTGTTACTAAAAAATGACCTTGAACTCCTCTGGCCCCTACCTTCCAATTGCTGGGATTCTTGACATCCACCATCATAAATGGCCTTTTTCTCCATTTAAGTTGTTTTTCATCCAGCAATTTTTTACAAGTGACTACCACACACAATGGGTTTGTCAAAATCTTACAGCATAGCAAAAGGAACAGTATTGTTGAAATAATCCCATATGGTTGAAAAAAAACAATATTTTAGCACAATACTATACAATGAATACACTGCTTGAAACCCACTGATGAAAGTTTAAATATGATATTTCAGAGAACAACATTTGTATTTTTGTATTTCCTGTAAATTCAAAATATTCTTCAAAATAAAAAAATCCAATATGTTTTCGTAGTTCTGAAAATATCAACAACTACTAGAATATTAGAGAATAAAATAGAATGTTTTATGATCTCTATATTATGATAGTGTATATTAATGAATAGTCACATATAAGATCACATTTATAGTCAAGATACTTCTAAAATACCTTTTAAAATGCTGATCACAGGATTAAGCTATAATCATTTTCCTTGAGAACATGTAGATATTAAACTGAAGCTATAATCATTTTCCTTGAGAACATGTAGATATTAAACTGATGCTTATGTTCATGAGCTATTATGTATAGATGCCTCAAAGTAGCATAGAAGTAAAATAAAGCTAGTCATAATAAAATTAAACAACTGGTTTGTATATTTCTACATAAAGAGTATTGCTCCTTTTTTTGAAAAAGCAATCCTGTTTTTCTATAATCACTTATATTTAAAAATGTTTGAGGATTTTAATTTTTATAAATACACTTGCATTTCTTCCTTTCTTATATCTTACAGGAATGAAGCAATGTTTGAAGAGAGAGGGGTGATTTGTGAGTCACTCCAAGCAGCAGTTTTCTCATTAATTTGATAGAGATTTATTGTTGTAGTTACTAAGTATATGTCTGTGAATAAGAAACAGTCTTAGCCCAGACACAATTAGAATCACTCTATGTTCAATTAACAATGATTACGCTTCAACTTGCATGTGGATATACTTTCTTGGTTTCATTAACTATTTCGTCTTTCTGGATGTGTGTTCCTCATACTAAGAACACAAGGATGCAGAGTCATGGTATTTCCATCAGAAAGAGCTGTAGACCAGCTCTAGAAAATTCAAATCTGAAAATTGAACAAATTCTGTGAAGGTGTACTTTTCAGTTAAAAGTGGTTTATACTTATACATAAGTGTTTCTATGTGTTTTGTATCATGGTCGTCATCAAGTCTTCAAGAGTGAAGTCACAAAGATATTAGGATAGGCAACAAAGTTATATAACCATTATTTCCTTTACTTAATTGTTGCAAATTAAGAAATCATCCTATAGTCCAATACTCTTTAGGGAAAGTGTTCACCAATTTTGTTCATTGCACAACATTATTACAAACACTCATGTATCAAATCATCTCTGGGCATTATTTTCTTTATTATATCAGCTATCCTTTATTATTTATCACCCAAATTTGTCTATGTTTTAATTACTCCATCTTTATAATTATAAGGAAATAATCAGGTATAGTACTATTAATAAACTTTTATTTAACAAGAAAGCAGCTATGATCTTCAAGTGATTTTTAGAATGAAAGTATTGATTTTAGAGATTATATCCAAAATACAGAGTAACAATCTTTAGTGCTAAAATGTATGTGAGAGAAAGAAGTGTGTGTGAATATGTGTGTGTGCATGTGTGTACATCAATTCTGAAACTCTTGCTATTAGTGATATATATATATATATATATATATATATCATAGGCATATGATATATACATATACACACATATATATGAGGGCTTAATACAAATTTATAAATACTTATGACTGAATTCTACATGCATTTAGTTGATGCTTTTCTCTCTATAATCTCAAGAGACAGCACACCTACAAGATGGTTTAATGGTTAGGGTGGTGATACTTCTTAGTCATACTAGATAATCCACAATAGGGGAGGGTAATAGGATTGAAGAGTGAGGGAGGGTGGGAATGGGAAGATACAATCAAGGGCATAACATTCAGGATATAATCTGAATAAAAAATAATAAATTAAAAAATAAAATACCCACAATTTTAAAATTATGTATTTATGTTCATAGAGCAAATATTAAAGTAATTCTTCTTCTCAAGATGACCCATATTTGGACAATGAATTTGCCAGTCACAATACTAGTGACCGACTGAGGAAGTTAAAAATAATGGTATAAAATTATATATATATGAAGACATTACTGGGGATCAATAACAATCACAAAAGAGTTAATGATCAGAGTTTGGGTCTGGAAAATATTTCCTAAATTAATGTTTCTACATGATGCTGTGATTTTCCCAATATCTAACGGCATAGGTTTTGGTGAAGGAAAGTAATTATGAAGGGAGAAGCACTGGGTGTCATACTATGGAAGCTGAAGTACCAGAGGGATTAACTTTAGAATTCAATTCATATACAGTAGTTGTCTTTTCGAACTTGAACAACCTCCTAGGCAGAGACTTGAATAAAGGATGAGATGATAGTACTAGAAAACATGGATATATGTTATTAATTTTTTCATTTTTAAAATGTTTACTTTTACATATACATTTATATTATTCCACATACATACAATAAACTGCCTATAGCAAGAAGAATCATGATGCAATCATATATTATATAAATGTTATATTCTTAGTGTTTTGACTATTTGCAGTTGACAGCCTCAAAGAACACATCTTCCCTATCTTGGTGCATCTAAAATTCTGAATGTAAATCAATCTCCATCACATCTTGTCATTATCAACTTAAAACACCTGTCTAGACCTAAACAACTTACTCCTTACTCCTTACATCCTTACTCCTAAACAACTAAGCTTCATTGTAAAACTAAGCTACTCAGTGCTTTGCTGCTGTGCAAGCTTGGAAATTTTCTTTGGGTTCCTGTTTTATCACATAATACATGAAAAAATTAGAATGTGGCACGAAAAGGGAATCTAGATTCTCTTTATTCTATATCTTTAGAAATAACCTCATAGGAAAAATTAATATGGAGGACTACAATTGTTAAAATGAAAGAAAGGACCTGGAACTTTCTTCAGCCTGATGACCTTTTACTTCTACAGTTATTTGAAACAAAAATAGAAAAAAATATAGGAAAGATAAGCAATTTTTCTCTTCAAAAATTTATAAGTTCAAAGATTTCGTTAAGTGTTCTCTCATGTCATTTACAAGCATATGAGGCACTCAGTTTCTAGTCATTATTTGTAAATGGTGATCAATTAACAATCATGCAGAGTAATAACACAGTGCTGGAGCTATCACGCTCCTCTTTCCGCCTCAGCAGTAACTACGGATAGAGAAAACAATGCTTTCTCCTGTAAGATGAGGAGCCTAGAGCTCAGCGATACTCAGAAGGGTATATAAGGACTACTATTAAGGATGACAATTATTTACAGGATAATTTAATCCATATAGTACTCCATTAAAATACCTTATTTTATATTCAATAGAATAATGAAGTTGAGAAATCAGTGAGGAAAAACATAAGAAAAATCATCCATGAATATTGCAGAGCCACATATTAAAGAAAAAGACCGGTTTCCTTGGACACCATATTAGCCATCTCCTTGGAAGGGTAGAAGTATCTTCTATAGGAAACCCTGTTCACTTTTCCTGATATCCATGCTTGGTGATAATGTTTTTTAGTGGCAGAAAGCAAGAGCTCAAACTAAATTGTTTAGTAAAGGAGACCTTTAGTTGAATAACCAAAAAGATCAATGTGGGCGTGCTAAGACCTAAGATGGAAACTCAGAGGCTCTGGGAACAAGCTTCATTCTTGACTCTGGTTTCTCTGCATGATGCCTTCTTTTCACATTTGCATTGTGCTCATGTGGCACACAGTTTCGGGATTAAGGATTCCTGGAATTTTCCTGGTATCTACAGTACAACTACCAGAATTCACAGAAACTGGAGCAGTTTGGCTTTATTCCTCTCATCCTTTTTTGTAAGTCATCCTTGCTTGCGAAATAAATTTCTCTAACTGACCAGGTTCTCAAAGGAGGTAAAAAATAATTTCCATTGGATTTGTTATTAATCTAATATGTATCATCTGTCAAATCAATTTAAAATTATTACATCTTCTTGAACAGACACTGTATAAAGCATTTCCTTCTTTACTTTTTCTGTAGTATAGTTAAGTACATCACATGCTTAATTAATACACTTATTTGCTTATTACATATCCATAGATCCTTAAATAGAACAAAGTCTGAAATAAAGTAGGCATATTAATATCTAACCTAGAAAACCATGTGGCAATTAAGAAGAGAGCATTAATGAATAACCTTGAAAAAGTATATATGTAACTCAACTTAAAGACATTTGAAGTATAAAATTGTTAAATAAAGTATCCAAAATGCCTCTCTCTTCTAAATACCTGAGAAGGAACTCACTCCAGAAAGTCTGATTAATGGAAGATAGAATCCCAAACCTTTGTACCAGCCACTAGCTAGCCTTGTTTGTCATCCTCAACCATTTGATAGCCTTCTTAACTCTATGAGCTACAGAGAGTTTCCACTACCTGTTTATATTGCAAACTAAGACAGTGATAATATACCTGCCAATTTCCCAGGTATATGGAAACGGCACTCAAATGGCAAAGAGGTTTATAAACATAAGCCATGGATGTTTATATTGTTAAAAAATGTGTAATCATGAGAGATCCTACAACAGAGAATTATGACATCTTGATAACGGTACAATCCAACTCCACAGGAAAATTAGTTCCAATACCAGATTCGTTTGCATGATCAAAGTTTGAAGTGACTACTTAAGCGAGATCAGTGTCATTAACTTTCACTTGACTGAGCTCAGAAACCCCTAGGTAACTTTCTCAAACTTCTCCCATTCATAGATGACACAGCTGGGTAGAAATTAGTCTCTAAAAATACTTCCACACAACCGGCTTGTTTTCTAGTCACTGTCTGCTTATGTTATGCTCATCCCATCTGTCAATAGATGTGAGTCACACATTCGACCTTTCAGCTTCACTTGCGCACATAAATTTCTTCCAATTTCCTGTGAAACAAACACTTTTAACTCTTTAGGGTTTTGTAATTTGTGCACAGGTCATTTGGGGATGATTCAAAAACAAAATAAGCCCTTGAATATTTGGCAAATTTGGCTTGAACACTTTATTATTAGAATAGAATGTCTTTTACTGTTTGACTAATAAATGTAAACCTATATAGAGGGAATGACAGGAATGCATATTTTGATTTGTATATGTTCTATGCAGAAATAAAACCTTCCATGATGTAGGATAATAGAAAACCAACCAGATTAGAGAGGTAACTGTACGCACCTACTCCCACTAACCCCTTCTCCTTTGTCTCCTTTTATGCATCATGTGAATAAACACCGGGATACTCAATTGAAGAGGCTAAGCTTAGCCCTTTTAACTGTCATCCTGGGATCATGACTACAGTATCATGTTTGTCTGGTTGCAATTTTATTCTCACTGCACAATAAATAGTATATTGGCAAAGACACATCTATGTTTTGAGAAATTATATTTGGACTGGGTTTAAATTAAAACTAGCTTGTTATTTTTTAAACAATGCAAGCTTTCTGGAAAATCTTTTATGATAGAGAAAAGCACAAAATGACTGAATAATAGAAATGGCAGAATTGGCAAAACCATGACAAATAAAACATATGTTCACATCTTTAAAGTGAGTCTTGCCTCAAAGAAAGAATGAGACCACTTTCTTATGCTTACTCTTTAGTTACCATTCCCACAGTTGTTAAACTGATGCTGAGGCTATTTCTACAAAGACTATCAAAGGGAATCATAACACAATAGTTCTGGGAACTATGAATAAAAGATAGTTTAGGGTTTTTATTTTTGTGACATCCCTCCATGAACACTTGACCTTCTTGTTACATTGTAAATATTCTGAGTTACACAAGTTTTCAAAATGGACTTCCTGTCATGTGAACACTAATCTAAATTAGTTACTCAGGACAGATAGTTACTCAGGAAACACTCCACAATATAATCAATCTGTCCCATATGTGACTAGGTGGGATGAAATATCTGACTACACTCCATATAGAACTCAGAGATCTTGGTTCACTGTGACTATGTTATTTCATGCTCTCTATTCCATGTTTCTATCTGTACAAGTAAAAGAAAATATGCTAGATCATGCCAGAAAAATATCTTTATCCTTTTACCCTTATCTTTATCCTTATCCTTATCATGTTTATGCAACATCCATATCCAACACTTATCCTTAACATACAAGTTCTGAAACCTGGTGCACGTCTTTAACCAAACCTTTGATTGTTTTGTTATTGAATATGAACTATTGAAACAAAGACAAAATAAACAGGAACTGAGGATAAGCATATGGCCACTAAATACAGCAGTCTAGATGATCTTATTGATGTTCAGAGCCAGGTGAGAGCTGATGATCAGAAAATACTAGGGTCCAAGAGAATGATGTAGTCATATATTCCAGATGTACTTGGCAACTAAAGAAGACAGAGGTACATGTGGTTTAAAAGAGAGAACTTGACAAGACCACTACACACTTAAACTTAAGCTCCACACAAGACCTGCTAAAGACCAAATCAGCAAAAATACTAGCATGCATGGGAGAAGTACTTATGAAATGTTACCCTTAATCAAGGATTCATTGTCAACTAATGTTTATTGAGGAAGGGACAGTCATTTTATTTCAGGGACACAACCCCTGAAAGGCTACTTATGCACCAGTAGATTTTAGTATACCAATGTACATTTAGGCATCATGAAGTTGAGAGAGGGATTTTAGAAAAGACCACCTGAGGAGGGGGGAAGTAGTGTATGTCAGGGGGATTGCAAGGAAGGAAATGAGAGTGTACCTGTTTGATCTACATCAATAAATTTTAAAAATTAAAATATAATTTATGAAGAACTTTGTAGTTCACATAGAGAGAAAACCTGGACTCCAATCCAAACCTTGCAGATGACTGGCCTTGCACAACTAACTGGATTGTCTCAACCTTTGCAGGGAAAAATGTTGGTCATTGGTGGCAATAGCTGCACTTGTTTGAAACCCTGATCAACTTTTATAAGTATGAATTTTTTTGTTCATTCATCACTGTATACCCAACTCCTCTTTGAAGCCATGAAATCTCCTTCCTGTGTTGTCTTCTTTTAAATCTCTTTATTTCTCAAAGCACTGTCTTCTTCCCATTTTATACAGAGTCATCAGCTTGAACAAGTTTTTTTTTTTAGTAGAGAAGACACTGTATGATTAGGATAAAACCAAGAAAGAGGAAATCCTAAATGAAGAACAAAGCTAGAAACAAAAGGATGGACATGTCCAGGAGTTAGAATGCAGAGGTAGACTTAGGACAAACATAAGTCACAAGATCAATTGTATAAAGCACTTCATTAAGGAAATGGAAATAATCTGTTGGATAAAGCCTCTCAGAAAACAGTTATTCTAGTTTCCAAAACTGTCATCTGTGAGGCTTCGCCCAGCAGATCATGGAAAGAGACAGAAGGACATAGACATACAGTCAAACATTAGGTAGAACTTTGAGTCTTATGGAAGAGATAGGGGAATTATTGAGGGAGCTGGATGGTTCAAGGACACCACAAGAAGACTTATATAGCCAACTAACCCAGGCCCATGGGAGCTCATAGAGACTGAACCACCAACCAAGGAGCATGCAAAGAAGTCATCCTAGGCCCTCTACACATATGAAGCAGATGGGCTGCTTGTTCCTCAAGAAGGTCCCCTAAAAACTGGAGTGGAAGCTGTCTCTGACTTGGACTCTGTTGCCTCTTGGGGGATCCTGTTTTCCTAGCAGGACTTTCTTGTCTTGCCTCAGTGAAAGAGGAGGCACTTAGTCCTGATGGGACTTACTGTACCTGGTGGGTTGGTACCTAGGGTGAGACGCATGGAGGAAATGGGTAGGGTGTTGAGAATGGGAGGAGATGAGGGAGTGAGGTTGCAATTGCCATGTAAAATGAACAAATAAATAAATTAATGAAGAAAAAGGAAATGGAAATAGTATACGTTCGTGAAACTTAGACAATAACTTGAGTTTCATTAACAAAAAAAAAAAAAAATGAAAAGTCCACAAAGATTATCAGCAAGAGAAAAACAATAAAGGCCCATCCCGGAGAGAAGTTCTTTTAGACAGAAAAAATAAAGAAGAAGAAGCCAAAGACCAAAACCAAAATCAACAAACCAAGCAATTTGATTTAGCAGAAAAGAAAAATATACCAAATTGGAGTTCAGAACTACCTAAAAGGTATCTTTATTAAGAATTCCAGCTTCTTTCCCTAAAATCCAAGTAAAACCCAAGAAGAATTAACCAGAATCTGAAAAAAAAAAAAAAAAAAAAAAAAGAATGTCAGTTGAAAATAAAACTGCTGGAAAGGAAATCTACCAAAACGATGATTTTTTTTCCAAGAAGGTGACTCAGCCAGTCTCCCAGGAGGCCTCTGGAGCCAGGTTGTGCAGAAGATTTGGAAGTACATCTAAGTGAACAGTAACTACACCCATTCCCACTCTGTACACTGTCTCAGCAGGGAAAGACATTCTATCTTTCCTATCTGGAACTGCAGGACCAATTGTCTAGGCGTCCATGATAGAACTCATGAAATTGTCAATGGGAAAATAAACTGGTAGGAAAGTGGAAAGAAAGGAGGTGCCCCAATAAGATTAATGTGTAAAACATAAGCTTTCTAGAAGTCCCAGCGTGATTGGACACCATGTGGGTCAAAGAAAATAAAAAAGGAAATACATTCTGCAGGTACCTATCTGTGCTTATGGATGTCTGCCTACTGTCCAGTTGTTAGTGTTTTAAACAAACCCTCTGAAACTTATCTTGTGACCTTTAGTCACACTGTGACACCTCAGTCACAGTTACTCACCACCGATGGTAAACTAAAACAGCAATCATCATGACTCTTTCTTGCCAACTAGTTGGTTATCCAATACCAAGTGATCAACCTTGAATATAAGAAACACTTTCATGGAATTAGCAGCTATTATTTATGTATTTAGAAGTGTGTGTGTGTTTGTGTGTGAAAACAATTAAATAAAAAGATATTGTAGACTTAAAAGAGAGCAAAGGACATACGCTGCAATGCTTGGAGGGAGAAAAAAAAACATGGGGGAAGTGATGCAGTTATACAATAATCTTAAAAATGAAATATAATTTTTAAAAGTATGTAATTTGTTCACTATTACCTGATCTCTTTGATTATTAGTATCCACATATATATGATAACAATACTTTCCAAGATACCTGAGATTGGAATTTATGTATATAAAATATATACATTTGTCATATCTATGTATGTACATGCACATGTATGTATGAGGTATGTATGTATGAGTTATTCATATATGTATATACATGTACTGGTAGTTCTATATCAACCTGACACCAGCTATAGTCATCTGAAAGGAGAGAGCATCATTAAGAAAATGCCTCTATAAGACTGAGCTGTAGACAAATACGTCAGGCATTTTCTTAATTAAAGTTTAATGAAAAAAGGTTATAGCCAGTTGAGGGTAGGGACATACCTGGTACAGTGGTCCTGGGTTCTATAATAAAGCAGGCTGAGTAAGCCATAACGAACAATCCAATAAAGAGCCATGGCCTCTGCATCAGTTCCTTTCTCCAGGTTCAAGCCCTGTTTGAGTTCTTGTTCTGACTTCCTTCAGTGATGAACAGTGATATGGAGGCATAAGCCAAATGAACCCCCTTTCTGCCAAATTTACTTTGGTAATGGTCATTTATCACAGCAATAGAGACACTAAGGCATGGTACATATATACATATAAATATTTATTTAGGTATGCATATATATGGGGTATTACATAGCTACTCAATGGATAGAAACTAGGTATAGTTTCTATGAAAGGAATCACATACCTTTCAAAGGCATTTTGATATATATTGACTTCAATGTATGGCAGTCTTAGTCATTTTGATAATATATACTTATACATTTTTTGGATGAAATTTGTCTCACATTGAAAAATGACAGATTATTAATTAAACTGATGCTAAATAAGAATACAGAAAATTTATTTAAGAAGACTTCAGACATTAAGTATTTGCATTTTAAATTGAAAAATTTGCGAAACTATATCTAGAAGGATTTTCAATTAAATTGTACATTGTTCATTAAATATTCAAGAAGAAATGTTTCCTTAGAATGATTATAATACCAAATTTAACTAATTGACCAATATAGTCCTCTTCAATGAATCTTACTTTTCTATCTGAACTTTTACTATGTTGGGTCCAATAGATGTTTGTAATGACCACTTTATTAACATCATAATTGCAGTGCATGGATCATTAGGATAAATCCTATGGAGCAAGTCTTATGTGAGACTATTTCAGCACTCAATTATTTTTTCAAGACATAAAAAATTAAGAAAATTAAGAGATAGTCCAACTTTTCCTGTATTCTAAGGGATTACTGATGCTTTTCAAATTCCTTTGGGATTTGTTTTTTATTAATATATTACAAGCCAAAAACCTTTCAACAT
This sequence comes from Acomys percivali, assembly GCA_907169655.1. Classification (NCBI taxonomy): domain Eukaryota; kingdom Metazoa; phylum Chordata; class Mammalia; order Rodentia; family Muridae; genus Acomys; species Acomys percivali. Next base: position 39,828,453 of record OU015742.1, read on the forward strand.
ACCACACAGAATCCTATCATATTTCCCTTAGCTGCAGAGCATACTGCAAGATATTAGTTGTTCAATAGGCTGATTCCCTGATTGTCCAGGAATGGCCACCATGGCAACTGCCCAGATCAATAAAGATTATGTGAGGGTATGTCAGTAGCCTGGAAACAGACTCAAGTTCAGAAATGGAAAGCACCTTTTAATATATGTGTATTACCTTACACCTTTGTATACTTGAAAATCCAAGTCAATCCCCTTATGAAAATGATCATCTATATATAACTATGACCTAACTAACAGCTATCTGTGCCATTAAGGACAGATGTTCTTTTAGGAAAGTAAAAGTAAAAGAAGCTGATGAAGATTGAACATAGTTATTAATTTTTATTCCTTTATATTGCCATTTGTTTCATTATTGTAACCTGAAAATGTACTTATGGGGAATTATATTATATTCTAAATATTAAATTATATATATCTATGTGTATATATAAACATATACATATAATTTAAAATATATGTATTTGCAACAGTGGCTGCCTGCTCTTGTTTTGTCTTGGAACTACTGGTCATCTCTAAACAATTTATCTTTTGTTTTCTGACAATCAAATTTGTTTTATAATAAAAACCATAACCACAACATAGTTACATTAAGAATAAGCTAAGACTGCATATGTTAAAATAACATTTTAAAATGACAACTAATGAGGCTGGATAAATGGTTCAGTAGTTGAGTATTTGCCATTCTTCCTCCTAACATCCAAGTCAGATGGCTGTAACTACAGCTCCAGGGATTCCAATGCCCTCTTTTTTCCCTTGCAGTCATGTTCATACCTGGCATACACTCATACAGACACATACACATACATGCATATGAATTAAAAACTAAACTGTCAACAGTGTTTAAAATATAGTTCATGAGACTTTATGGATGTAGCTTCTGATATTACTAAAGGACACAATCTCACAGCAAACTTCCTGTTTTTTTGGCTCTTGTAATCTTCCCACCCCCTCTTCTTCAATGTTCTCTGAGTCTTAGGTGATGGAGTGTCTCCTTCAGGTGTCCATCCAAACTGCCCAATGTGTGCTGAACAAGGATGACTCAAATAAACATGACTGACTGAGAAAGCTGGGATGGGAGAAGAGGCCTTACCCATAGAAGAGTACACCAATATGTTAGCCAGTGTTAAGTGGTCACCCCTAAAAGTATATCTACAGAATAAGGGAGTACATACCATTTGACTCTTTCTGCTTCTGAGTTAACTCACTCGTTATGATCATTTCTAGTCCAATCCATTTGTCCACAAATTTCAGGAATTCCTTGTTTTTAATAGCTGAGTAGTATTCCATAGTGTAAATGTACCACGGTTTCTTTATCCATTCTTTTAGTAAAGGACACTTGGGCTGTTCTGGCTATTATGAATAATGCTGCTATGAACATTGTTGAACAAATGTTCTTGTTGTGTGCTGGAGCATCTTCTGGGTATATTCCAAGGAGTGGAATAGCTGGGTCTTGAAGAAGCCTTATTCTCAGTTTTCTGAGATAGCACCAGATAGATTTCCAAGGTGGTTGTACTAGTTTGCATTCCCACTAGCAATGAAGCAGTGTTCCTTTCTCTCCACATCCTCACCAGCATGTGGTGTCGCTTGAATTTTTGATCTTAGCCATTCTGATGGGTGTAAGATGGAATCTCAGAGTTGTTTTGATTTGCATTTCTCTGATAACTAAGGAGGTTGAGCATTTCTTTAAGTGTTTCTCAGCCATTCGATATGAAAATCTTCACTCACCAGGAAAGTGGGACAGAGGGGAGGAAATCCTATTGGGACTCTAGGTGAGAGAAGCATGGGAGAATGAGGAAATAGAAGGATACAGAGGGTCCTAGAAACTTACAGGAAGAACATTATGATGGACAGATCTGGGCCCAGGGGTCCTGCTCAAACTATGGCACCAGCCAGGGCGATACATGCAGTAAACTTCGAACCCTTACCCAGATCTAGCCAATGAACAGGACATTCTCCACAGTTGAGTGGAGAATGGGGTCTGACTTTCACACAAACTCTGGTGCCCCATTTTTTACCATGTCCCCTGGATGGGGAGGCCTGGTCGTACTCAGAGGAAGGATAGCAGGCTACCAAGAAGAGACTTGATACCCTATGAACATATACAGGTGGAGGAGGTCCTCCTCAGTCACAGTCATAGGGGAGGGGAGTAGGGGAAAAATGGGAGGGAAGGAGGAATGGGAGGATACAAGGGATGGGATAACGATTAAGATGTAATATGAGTTATGATGTTCTTGAATTAGATTATCTGACAGACACTACTATAAAGTTTACCTTACTTTGATAATAACTCAAAAAGTTATGTTATGGTACGTACTTTGTAGATGAATGGTTCTGAGAAGAATCTTGGGTTTACTTTTCTGGCATGTCTGTCAAGTAAGATGTCATCACTAAGGAATGTACTAACTTTGGACTGCATTCCTACACATTAATTTCTAAATTAGCATGTATATACAAAATATGCTAACAAAAATATCCTTTATGTTATCTGACATAAAGCAAAAGATGGATAAATTGTTAACTTAGCATAGATCCATCAAAGATGGTTTTATAGGTGTACTATACTTTTACTGTTATACTCTTGGTCCTCTTTTCATGTGGAAAACTTCAGAGTTCAAGTCAGCTGTTCTCTTTTCTATAGTGGCAGCCCTGTTGCCTTAATTGGCTTGTCTTCCTTCCATGTGACATTAATCTGCTTTTCTCCATTCCATATCAGGCCATCTGCCCCTATACTTCTACTGCTGGACATTGACTCCACCTACCAGATGATCCTAGTCTCAGCAATTCTTACAGTATTTTGATTGTTATTATCATCATTATCTGTTTTTCACTTGGTTATGAGTCTTAGTTTTTGTCCCCAATTATACTATGCCCTGTTTTCCCATAATTGTCAACTTTTCACTGTCTGCAATCATTCTTCTGATAAGAGAAGTGTTAACTGAGTATTTACTAGATAAGATTAGCCTGTGGCCATGCCTGTGGAGGATTGTCTCATTAATTGATTCATAAGGACTCAGTAACTGTGGATATTTGAGTCTAGCCTGTGGAGGAGACAGAGTGAGCCAACGAACAACATTCCTACATTATTTCTGTTTCAAGCTCCTACTTCAATTCCATCCTTGGCTTTTCTCAGTAATGGACTGAAATGCAATCCAAACAAGCTCCTTTTTCCCTAACTTGTCTTTGGTCAGAGTGTTTTATTGCAGGAACAGAAAAGAAAATAGCATATGTGAGTACCTATTCTCTCATATTTTGTGCTTGGATATTTTATCAGGTACACTACCAAACATATCTCTTATGTTGGTCATGGCAGGGGAATGTGACTATGTACCAACATAAGAGAATAAATGATGCTGGAAATATCTGGATTGCTCCCTTATCAAAAAATGTTGCTCTTTCCCCTAATTTTCCTATCTCTTCCTTATGAATCCCCTTGTAACCCTCAGGTGGCAGCAATGCTCCAGGAACCAATGTACCATATAAGAAAGAAGGTCAATATAAATTGATAATAGTTGTTTGTTAGATGATGAAACATTGATTATCCTTGGGCAGTATTCATCATAATACGCTCATTTAGCTTATATGTTACCTAAGCTTGGTGTCCAGATACATTTAGGTGACATAATTAAAATATGTTAATTATATAATAGGAGCAATTTTTATTCATTATGGGATCTAAATTGACATGATGGAAAGAAAATAATTTAGTCATTAATGTGATGTTGTCTAGCAGTCTAAATCTAACCTATATCAAATGGAGGGGTGTTTGTTTTCAGTGTGCTCACATGATGTAGTCTCCTGGTCATTTGGGATATTTTATATTTGATAAATTACTTTTTACCTTAGTGTAATTTCCCCCTAAGATCAGAAGTTTTCTCTGATCTTATAGTCTTGTTAAAAGTTAAGATGAGATTAGATGATCTCATATTTAAGAATGTGTAATTATAACTACATTTATGTAGCTCCTTGAGTAAGTTTTAATATCATGCTTGATTGATTAAGTACTGGATTATGATTTCTAGGAGTTTAGGGCTATTACAAAAAAGTTTATGATATATCATAAATATATATAATAAGAAATATCCATGTACCCAGTATGGCTTATAAGATGAAAGAGAAGGATTGAAGAGAGAGAAAGAAGAAGAAATGACATCTAACCAGCCATGAATAGAAAGAAAACCAGAAGTTCATGCAATATAGAATATGATTATGGAGAAGAGAATTTTGAGTTATTCCATCAAATCCCCTCCTCATTGCATGAAGCAGGAATGTTACAGCACTATCTTCTGTCTCATGTTTTATTTCACTGACTTTCTGCCAGGTTCAAATAAACAAAACTTTGAAAATTGTATATTGAGATATCAGCAATTGCTTCCAACATTTCTCTATAGCAATGTGGGTTTGTGCCCAGTGTCTTTCACTTTCTTTTTCTTCTTGAAGAAGAGTTCGCCAAGAAGGATTTGATTCGGCCCACCTTTGGTGCTGCCAGCCTGCCTAATCTCCCAAGCCTCTAGGTAGTATTGGAAATGTCACCTGGAAGGAGCACAGCCAAGTTAGAAAATCACTGTTTATATTTTCTGTACACACATAGGGACAGGTGTCTTCATCTGTCTGTTGGCAGTTTTGAGTCAAGAAGTTTCAGTAAAAATAAATCAGTAAAATTGCATTTGAAATAAAAAAGTTTGAAATTCTAGTACACTCTAAGTCATGCATACCTAACAGTTGATATATTTAAGGTTTTCCTTAATACATAGTCTCCAGTTGTATCTAGAAGACCAGCTTCTGCTAGCTTCCTTCCAGATTTTTTTTCTTTTTTTTTTTCCCCTTCCAGTTTTGTCAGTCACTTCCTCTTATTCAATTTTGTTCATTAGAAGGTGGTGTAACTTATCTAAGGGCTGATTCTATTTCCTAGCAAAACTTCCTTAAAGATATCATCCACATTAAGTTATGAATATTCTCAATTCTGTATCTTTGACAATGTTCTAGACCCACCTAATGAGTTTCCAACTTGACATTCCAGTTGGCAATTGATGACTATGGAAAATTCATCAGATCTGAAACTGGACTTCCACTGACATTCAGGTATCCACCTTGATATAGCTCCTTTGGCTGTCACTGGCCAATCCATTAAGAGATTTTGATCACTCCACCTTTCTACAGTCAAAATTATTCCAGGCATGTGACCAGGCATCCATATTTTGCCCCTACTATACTATTATTGCCTGAACCATTTTCATTTCAATTATTCATGACTTAAATCATCTTCAAGTAGTCACCAGAGCAGTCAGTCAACCCACGGTGCTCTTATTTCACAGCCGTTGCAGTTTTCTATTTCACTGTGGATTAGACCTCAATTGCCCTTTTTCTTCATCTCAGCTCATCACCTCTCCCTGTTAACAGCTCTTCATATACAACAGCGACACCCCAGCCATTGAGACCACTGTTCCATCTTTGATGCTCATTTTCTCACTGAGGTCTACCCTACCCCATACCATAAAAGCCTAACAAACCCCAGCTTTCTGATTTTATTTTTTATAATTGGATAGCAAGCTACCAAGAAGAGACTTAATACCCTATGAGCATATACAGGGGGAGGAACTCCTCCTCAATCACAGTCATAGGGGAGGGGAGTAAGGCGAGAGTAGAAGGGAGGGAGGAATGGAAGAATACAAGGGATGGGATAACCATTGAGATGTAATACGAATAAATTTATAAAATAAAAATTTTAAAAATATATGGAAACATAGCAGCTTCCTATGCAAACCCTTCAGATCCAATCTGCGCTGCCCTATATACTCTTAGATAGGCGACTATCTTCTGGAATGCTGCCCACATACCTTGACCACATGCTTTAGAAAAGTAACCCTCCCCTCCCAGTCCCTATCAATTTCCCATAATTCTTCAGTTAGGAGTGGGACTTTATGACACACTTCCTCCACATATACTGACATATTGTCACTTGAACCTGCCCAAGTCCCATGGTGTCTGTAACACCCATTTTAAGTTAAAATGTTCAAATGTCCTGCATGTTTAGAAAGCACTGTTGTGTTGTAGTCTCCCACTACCTATTGAACTCTCACTTTATTTGCCCCATTGTTCACAATGATCCCCGAGTCTTAGGAGGAGGGAGTACAATATAGATCTCCCCACTGGGGAGGAACACTCAGCAGTCCAGTCTCTTATTCTTCACATAATGAGCAGTTGTGGGTCTCTGTGTTAATGGGCAATCTACTGCAAAACAAAGCTTCCTGGATAGGTTTTAAAATAATGTGGACAAAAAGTTTGGTGGATACGGAAGGGGTAGAAGATTGAAAGTGAGTTGGGAGAGACAGATGAATAAGATCTAGATACAATGTAAGAAATTCTCAGATATCAGCTGGGCATGGTGGCGTATACATTTAATCCCAGCACTCCCAGGCATACTCAGGCCAATCTCTATGAATTCAAGGTCAGCCTGGTCTACAAAGTGAGTCCAGGATAGTGAAAGCTACACAGAGAAACTGTGGCTAGAAAAACCAAAAATAAAAAATAAAAAATAAAAAATAAAGAAAAAAGAAAATTAAGAAAAAAAGAAAAATTCTCAGATATCCAATGTATTCTATTTATTTATTCTTCTTTTATACAATATGTCCCAGCTGTAGCCTCCCCTCACTCTCTTCCTCCCAGTGTATCCTCACCTCCTCTCTTCCCCACATCTACTGTTCCTCAGTTTCCCTTCAAAAATTAGCAGACCTCACCCTGCCATGATGTCAACTGAACTCTGCACAAGATGCCACATATCGAGGCTGAATGAGGCAACCCAGTAGGAGGGAAAAAGGTGATTCAAAGACACTCCCACTCCCATTCATGGGTGTCTAGTAAAAACCACAAGCTACAGAATCACACCATGTATGCAGAAGGCCTTCTGCAGAGCCATGCAGGCTCCATGGTTGCAGCTTCAGTCTCCGTAAGCCTCTATAGGCCCTGCTTAGTTGATTTTGTGGACTGTGTACTTCTGGTGTTCTCAACCCCTCTTGTTCTTACAATCTTTCCTCCTCCACTTCTGCCTTATTCAACAAACTCCTAATGCTTGTCTGTGGGTCTCTCTATCTCTTCCTATCAGCTCCTGAAGAAAGCCCCACTGATGACAATTGGTCTAAGCACCAACCTATGCATATAGCAGCATATCATTAGGAATAATTTCATTGCCTTTTCTCTTTTCTTTCTCTTCTATTTATTATTATTTTTTTCTTGCCAGGCGTATTCGGTTCTATCCTAGGTCTTTGAGTTATCTAGCATCTGATTCCTGTCTGTCTAGGCAGTGTCAAGCATAGATGTCCTATCCTGGTGTGGTCATGATATTAAACCAGCCATTGGCTGGCCACTTCCAAGAGCTCTGAGCCACCATTACCCAGAGCATCTTGTAAGCAGAGCAGGTTGTGGGTAATAGATTTTGTAGCTGTGTTGGTTTCCCAGGCCCATGACAGAAAGCTTATCCTGTCTATAGAAGGTGGATCATTTAGGATCTATATTCTCCATTACTAGGTACCTTTACTAAGGTCAACCTCATAGGTTACAGGAAGTTTTCACTACAGTAGAATATCACCTCCTAAATGCCCACCTATTTCAGGCTTAACTACCTGTACTCTCTCCCTCTGTCACTGTCTCCCTCTGTCACTCTCTCCTTTACCTGATTATTCCTGTTTCTACCACCACCATCCCCTTTCTACCCACAAATCTATTCTATTTCCCCTTTCCAGAGAGACCCATGCATTCTCTTCAATCTTTGTCCAAGTTCTCTGGATCTTTGGATGATAGTAAGATTATTCTTTACTTAATAGCTACAGTATACATATTACTGATTATATAATATGTTTGACTTTCTGGGTCTGGGTTGCCTTGCTCAGGATGATTTTTGTTTGTTTTTCTTTTTTATTTTTTTACACTTATTATTATACATATATATAATAAATTACTTACAGCAAGAAGAACCATGAACAATCAGGAATTATATAAATGTTACATTCATAGTGTTTTGGCTATTTGTATTTGTCAACCTTGAAGAAAACATTTTCCTGTGTTAGTGTGTCTAAAATTCTGAATGTAAATCAATGTCTATCATATTTTGTCATTATCACCTTAAAACATCTATCTAGACCTAAAAACATCTTTTTTTAAAATTTTTTTATTAATTTATTCATATTACATCTCAATTGTTAGCCCATCCCTTGTATCCTCCTTTTCTTTCCTCCCTCCTGCTTCTCCCTCTACTTCCTTCCCCTATGTCTGTGACTGAGGGGGACCTCCTCCCCCTGTATATGCTCCTAGGGTATCGAGTCTCTTCTTGGTGACTTATTATCTTTCCTCTGAGTGCCACCAGGCCTCCCCATCCAAGGGACATGGTCCGATATGAGGCACCAGAGTTTGTGTGAAAGTCAGATCCCCTTCTCCACTTAACGATGGAGAATGTCCTGTCGATCGGCTAGACTGGGTAGGGGTTCGAAGTTTACTGCCTATATTTTCCTTCGCTGGTGCCATAGTTTGAGGAGGACCCCAGGGCCCAGACCCACCTGTAGTTTTCCAGGACCCTTTGGATCCTTCTATTTCCTCATTCTCCCAGGCTTCTCACCCCTAAAGTCTCAATAGGATTTTCTCCCCTCTGACTCACTTTCCTGGTAGGTAAAGTTTTTCATGGGGGCGTACCCCTTGGCCTAGTGTCTCGATATAAGTGAGTATATACCATTTGACTCTTTTTTTTTTGTTTGTTTTAACTTTCACAAAAGTTTATTTTTTCCATTTTTAAAATTTTTCAGTTCTTTTTAAAAATTTAATTAATTTATTCAGATTACAACTCAATTGTTATCCCATCACTTGTATCCTCCCTCCCTCCCGCTTTCACCCTATTCCCCTCCCCTAGGTCTAAGACCGAGGGGACCTCCTCCCCCACTATATGGTCATAAGCAAAGCTAGAAAGACAATATTTTAATCTATCGATCCATGAATTGTAATTGTATTTATCTTGCTTATGCTATTTTTCTCAACAAAAATAATTTTTCAGGTGTCAAACTACTAGAATTTCCAATGTATGGTAGCTGACCATTATACACATATTTTTGTTTATAAGAGATGTTTTAGGTAAGCTTTAGAGTTAAGATTCCCCAAGTGCTAGGCATATGCTTTCAAGTTTAAAACAGCTTTTATGCCTTTTTCTGTTACAAAATTCAGTGGACATATGTTGAGAATTTTGTAGTTTTTTAGATTTATAGACTATCAGAACAAACAACAAAAGAAAGTATGAGCTTTTTTTTTTAGTTGTAATGATCAAATAGACTTTCTATTTTTTTTTCTTTTTTTTAATATTTTAAATTTTTTATTTTATTTTATTTTATTTTTTTATTAATTTATTCTTGTTATATCTCTATGGTTATCCCATCCCTTATATCCTCCCATTCTCCCTTCCCTCCCATTTTCCCCTTATTCCCCTCCCCTATGACTGTTCCTCAGAGGGATTACCTATTGGGACTCTAGATGAGAGAACAATGGGAGAATAGCAATGTAGAAGGATCCAGTGGGTCCTAGAAACTTACAAGTAGAACATTATGATAGGCAGATTTGGGTCAAGGGGTCCCGCTCAAACTAAGGCACTAGCCACGGACAATACAGGCGGTAAAATTTAAACCCCTACCCTGATCTAGCCCATGGACAGGACAGTCTCCACACTTGAGTGGAGAGAGGGATTTGACTTTCTCATGTACTCTGGTGCCTCACATTTGACTATGTCCCCTGGCGGGGGAGACCTAGTGGCACTCAGAGGAAGGACAGCAGGTCACCGAGAAGAGACTTGATACCCTATGAGCATATACCATTTGACTCTTTTTGCTTCTGGGTGAACTCACTCATTATATGATAATTTCTAGTTCAATCCATTTGTCCACAAATTTCGGGAATTTCTTGTTTTTAATAGCTGAGTAGTATTCCATAGTGTAAATATACCACAGTTTCTTTATCCATTCTTCTACTGAGGGACATGTAGGTTGTTTCCATGTTCTGGCTATTATGAATAAGGCAGCTATGAACATGGTTGATCATATGTCCCTGTTGTGTGGTAGTGCATCTTCTGGGTATATTCCAAGGAGTGGAATAGCTGGGTCTTGAGGAAGCCCTATTCCTAACTTTTTGAGAAAGTGCCAGATAGATTTCTAAAGTGGTTGTACTAGTTTGCATTCCCACCAGCAATGAAGGAGTGTTCCTCTCTCTCCACATCCTCGCCAGCATGTGGTGTCAGTTGAGTTATTGATCTTAGCCATTCTGATGGGTGTAAGATGGAATCTCAGTGTCGTTTTGATTTGCATTTCTCTGATGACTTATTTGAAAAAAACTTTAAATCTCTGAAGAAAGAGACTGAAAAGGACATCAGAAGATGGTGGGAATCTACCTTGTTCGTGGATAGGGAGAATTAACATTGTAAAAATGGCCATTTTACCAAAAGCAATTTACAGATTCAATGCAATCCCTATCAGAATACCTACAAAATATTTTGAAGATATTGAAAGAACAATTCTCAACTTCATATGGAGAAACAAAAAGCCCAGAATAGCAAAAACAATCCTATACAATAAAAAATCCTCTGGAGGAATCTTCATACCTGATCTCAAGCTGTACTATAGAGCAACAGTAATTAAAACAGCATGGTACTGGCACAGCAATAGGCTAGTGGATCAATGGAATCGAAATGAAGACCCAGAGATGAATCCGCACACATTTGGTCACTTGATTTTTGACAAAGAAGCCAAATCCATTCAATGGAAAAATGACAGCATCTTCAACAAATGGTGCTGGTCTAACTGGATGTCTACATGTAGAAAAATGCAATTAGACCCCTATTTGTCACCATGCACAAAAATCAAGTCCAAGTGGATTAAACACCTCAACCTAAAACCAGAGACATTAACCTAATTAGAGGAAAAAGTCGGGAAAAGTCTGGAACACATAGGTACAGGAGACAACTTCCTGAATAGAACACCAACAGCCCAGGCCTTAGCGTCAGCAATTAATAAATGGGACCTCATGAGGCTGAGAAGCTTCTGTAAGGCAGGTGACACTGTCAAAAGAACAAAGAGATAGCCTACAGACTGGGAAAAGATCTTCACCAACCCTTCATCTGACAAAGGTCTAATATCCAAAATATATAAAGAACTCAAGAAATTAAACACTACCAAACCGAATAACCCAATAGAGAAATGGGGCTCAGAACTAAACAGAGAATTCTCAACAGAGGAATATCGAATGGTGGAGAAAACCTTAAAGAAATGCTAGACCTAAAAACATCTTAACCCCTAACAACTACACTTAATTGTAAGACGAAACTATCCAGTCTTCAATGTCATCAGAGACTTGAGAAGGAATAAAATTAATTACCTTAGTATGCAAGGGGGTGCAGGTTAGCAGCTTCCCTAATGAGAAGATGACAGAGACATTTTCCTGCTTGAACAGTCACTCAAAACTCTCTATAATGTTGGTGCATCATCTTCAGCCTTTTGGCACAGTATTTCTGACTGACATATTTGTGAAGCAGGAACTATTGACGACTTGCTTACCCTGCCTTGGCAGAGTTTGGCCACGAACTCTGCCTGCATCCAAGCTTGCCCAGGTTTAGGCAGAAATCTGTCTGTGGCCAAAACAAAGTCATTTTGCCCAGTGACTGGTTTGCCACATTTGAAGCCATCTCCATAAGGAGGTTCTTTGATGCTCATCATCCTCTTTGAGGTAGGGTAGGTACTGCCAGGAATTAATTTGTCTCATTGTCAATGAATTTTAAAATAATAATAAAAACATCTTTAAATGTCATATTCTGTAGGTCTCAGGTTTTAAAGACCTTATCTAACTGTCTTACCTTATATATTTATAGAATCCTATCCATCTGTTACACTTAGGATGTATATTTGTGTTATAAAAATAGACTAGTAATTGACATGACCATTATTTGATCAATTAACAACTACCTTGTATAACTTTCTTATCCTAAACAGCTTACAATAGCACTTTTAAAGTTTTGGAAGTAAACCTTGTATTATAATTCAGATGTTTGTTTCCTTGTTCAATCCAACTGTCTGCAAATTTCATGATATTATCTTGTCAAATACCTGAGTAATACTCTACTGTGTAAACTTACCACATTTTCTTTATCCATAGTTTAGTTGGACATGTACGTTGTTTCCAGTTTGGGGCCATTATGAATAAAGATGATATGAAGTAGCTGAGCAAGGGTCCTTCTGGCAGGTGAGGACACTTTTGGATATGTGCCAGAGTGGTATAGCTGGATCTTGAAGTAGATTGATTGCTAGTTTTATGAAGAAGTACCATATTGATTTCAAAAATGGTTGTACATGTTTACCCTCCTGTCAGCAATGGAGGATTATTCCCCTTGCTCCACATCCTCTACTGGTTACTTGTATTTTTTATCTTAGCAATTCTGAAATATGAAAAGTAGAATCTCAGATTTGCATTTCTCCAATGGCTAAGGACGTTTAACATTTCTCCAAGTGTCTCTCAGTCACTTCAGATTCCACTAATAAGAATTCTTTGTTTAGGTCTGTACTCCATTTGTCAGTTGGATTGTTTGTTTTGTTGATGTCTATCTTCCTGTGTTCATTATATATTTTGGATATTAGCTCTCTATTTAATGTGGAGTTGATGAAAATATTCCCCCATTCTCTAGGCTGCCATTTTATTCTTTTGATGATGTTCTTTGTCTTACAGAAACTTTTCAATTTCATGAGGTTCCATTAATTAATTGTTGGTCTTAGTGCCTACACTGTTCCCATTTTCTCTTCTAACAGGTTCTGTGTATCTGGTTTTGTGTTGAGATCTTTGATATATTTGGAATTTAGTTTTGTGCAGGGTGATAAATATGGATCTATTTGCATTCTTCTACATGACAACATCAAGTAAGACCAGCACCAGTTTTACTATACTTTATTTTTCCTTTGTGTATTTCTGGCTTCTTTATTTTAAAAAATCATATGCCCATGAGAGTGTGGACTTTTTCCTACAAAATATAGAAAAAAATCAAACTGCCCTTTATGCTACATTCTGTGACCAAAGGGGAGTGCTCTCTCTCTCTCTCTCTCTCTCTCTCTCTCTCTCTCTCTCTCTCTCTCTCTCTCTCTCTCTCTTTCTTTCTCCCTCCCTCTCTCTTACTCACTATCTCTTTCTCTCTCTCTCCATTTCACAGTATACTGTACTGCACACACACACACACACACACACACACACACACACACACACACAGATTTTCTATTCCTCACTTATTCCTTACTTCCCATCCCCCAGCAGCAGAATACACACACAATTCTGTAAATATATGGTATGGCTAAAGGCTTGTTAAAAATCAATAGAGAAGAAAACAGATAAACCTCAGAGATAGCCAAATGTATAAAAATACAGTTCAAAGCAAAAAGAAAACAAACACAATTATGAAATGACACCTATTATCTTCTTTATCAATCATCCAAGAAATACAAACTCAATGAAGTGCAGTATATTTTATACATTTAACAAGCATAATTTTATTAGTTTATTTAGATTACATCTCATTGTTTTCCCCTCATTGTATCCTCTCATTCCTCCCTTCCTCCCTCTTTCACCCTATTCCCCTCCCCTAGGTCTGTGACAGAGGTTATCTCCTCCTCCATGATATGGTCACAGCCTATCAAGTCTCATCTTGTTAGCCTGTTTATCCTTTCTCTAAGTGCCACCAGCCCTCTCCACCAAGGAGAGCTAGTCAAATATGGAGCACCAGAGCTCATGACTGAGTCAGTCCCTGATCTCCACTCAACTGTGGAGAATGTCATGACCATTGGCAAGATCTGAATATGGGTTCAATGTTTACTGCATATATTATCCTTGTTTGGTGCAGTAGGTTGGACAGACCACCCCAGGTCCAGATCCTCCCATCATGATGATCTTCTTGTGGGTTTCTAGGACTCTCTGGATCTTTTTATTTCCCCATTGTCCCATATTCCCTCATCTACAGTCCCAATAGGAAGTCCCCACATCTATCCCGATCTCTTGGTAATTGAAGACTTTCATGGGACATCCCTTTTGGGCTAGTGTCCAATGATAAGTGAGTATATACCATGTGAGTCTTTCTGTGTCTGAGTTAACTCACTCAGGATGATCATATCTAATTCCATCCATTTGCGCAAATTTCAGAATTTCTTTGTTTTTAATAGCTGAGTAACATTCTGTAGTGTCAATGTACCACAGTTGCTTTATCCATTCTTTGACTAAGGGACATTTAAGTTGTTTCCAGGTTCTAGCTATTTTGAAAAAGGCTGCTACGAACATGGTTGAGCATATGTCCTTGCACAAAACTCAAGTCCAAGTGGATCAAAGACCTCAACATAAAACCAGACATACTAAATCTGTTAGAAAAAAAAGTGGGGAAGAGCCTGGAACACATTGGCACAGGAGACAACTTCCTGAACAGAACTCCAACAGCCCAGGTTCTAAGATCAACAATTAACAAATGGGACCTCATGAGGCTTAGAAGCTTCTTTAAGGCAGAAGACACTGTCAATAGATCAAAGCTACAGTCTACAGACTGGGAAAAGATCTTCACCAACCCTACATCTGACAAAGGTCTAACATCCAAAATATATAAAGAGCTCAAAAAACTAAACTCCACCAAACCAAATAAACCAATTAAGAAATGGGGCTCAGAATTAAACAGAGAATTATCAACAGAAAAATATCTAGTGGCTGAGAAACACTTAAAGAAATGCTCAACATCCTTAGTCATCAGAGAAATGCAAATCAAAACAACTCTGAGATTCCATCTTACACCTACCAGAATGGCTAAGATCAAAAACTAAATGAAAGTATATGCTGTCAAGAATGTGGAAAGGGGAACACTCCTTCATTGCTGGTAGGAGTGCTGACATGTACAACCACTTTGGAAATCAATCTGGTGCTTTCTCAGAAAACTGAGAATAGGATTACTTCAAGATCTAGCTATTCGACTCCTTGGAATATACTCAGAAGATGCTTTACCACTCAACAGGTATAAAATTCAAGCTATTGCCAATACTAAGCACCACAAAATGTAGAAAATAAAATATAAAATTTATTCCAATATAGTCAGTGAAGATGTTTTAAGGTCACCTTCTTAACTTCTTCCTACTTACCATTGATTATTGCCACTAGCTATTGCTTTCCATGTTACCTAAAGGCTCAATATCACATTTACTTTTTTCTACATTATGTAGGAAGTGATAATACTTTGTATTACACTCCTCTTGTAGAGATATTATTCCATGTTCTTAACTTAAACTGAAGCAACTTAGCCAAGATTTGATAAGTCCTTAATAAGTACCAAGGACTGAAGTTATAGGATCTATAGCAAAAGAAACAAGAGAAACAAAAATAACTAGCTTATTCTATAACAGAAAACTCTACAATAACATTAGAAACAACAACAAAAACACAGTAGATAGCCAGTTTTCATAGTACTGAAAGATACTATGCAAACTACGGTGGGTGTGAAATAATCAAATATTAACTGGCTGTGAACCATATGAGACACATTAAAAAGTTGCAAGGCAAAATATGCTGGCCAGTACTTTAGTGGCATGAATGTTACAGGTGTAACCAACCACTTTCTTTATAGCCTTAAGGCCAGTTCTTCAAGACAGTACTCATATTTAATGCATCTTTGATGCTACTAAAAACATGTGGGTGGGTAGGATTTGGACAGTAAGGGAAAACAGGCAATTATTATTCTGTTAAATGTAAATTTTTAAATTAGTCCCTAAGTACATAGCTTTACATAAATAGATGTGTATATCAATGTTTATCAGAGGTGATTCTCTTTATAGTATATAGTAACTAACAGACTTACAACTGGTCAACATGAAGAGAAGAAAAGACTATAGAATGAGGTGGATTTTTGCGGTTTCTTTAAAAACTCAGTTGTGTCATGTGATTTTTTTTTCTAGAAGCTGTCTCATTAAAGGACACATGATGTTTTCCTGGAAGCTGTCTCCTGTGTGTTGCATGATTTTGTCCAGCTGAAAGCATCCATGGTTGGACTCTGAGAAGAGAATATAAATAGAAGACCACATACAGTGACAACACTTTTGCATCACTCTGCCTTGCCATGGTTTACATCACTTTGCTGGTCTTCATGTTGCTGTTTGGTGTTTGTTATTTGGCTGGACTGCTGGTATCCTGACAGTGAAGAGTGGAATCTCCCCAAGAAACTACTTATAGAAAAGTCCACAACCCCCTTTTCCTATTAACCTTCCTTCTCCTCTACCTCTTGTCAGTGGGTTGAAATAAAGGTAGGAGCCTTTAAGAAACCTAATAAAGTAGGTTTTTTAAAAAAATCTAAGGCTACAATAGAATGCTTAATCTTAAATGGGACATCTATATTACATCTCCTCTTCCTATGGCTCAGACATCCCAGTAGAAGTTGAGAAGAAAGATGGTGAAAACCAGACAGTGAATGACTACAACAGAACAATGTTTTCCAAATACTACAGTACAATCATTAGGAGGTTGGATAGTCCATTTTCTTCATGTATGTGGCCTTGGAGAGGCTACCCATTAATCCAGTATATGGTCCTACATCCATGCACATATGGATGATACCAAGTGGACTCAGTTGTCGTAAAAAGGGTGCACAGAAGATGAAAATAAATAGATAGGAGAAAGTACAAGAATTGGAGAGGAGGAACTGTTGATCAAAATTTACTATGGTCAAGTGTGAAATGCTCAAGCAATAAAAAGAAAACAAAAGGAAGACCATTAGTTTCTGAATTCAGCTCTTTTCATTTTCTAAGCTGCACAGTCTGTTGATTGATAAAGAACGTCCTCCTATATGTAGCTCTAATTCCACATAGATTGTTAAGTGCTTCAGTAAAGGCCCACACCAAGTGCAGGAGGAAGTGATTAATCACTACCATTACCACATCTTTAAAATCAATTTATCAAGATCCTACCTTTTCAATGAAAGGAAATTTGCCAAGCACTTAGATTTAAAACATATGTCTATAAGCTAATCCTTTAGCCACTTGGGCATGGGTTGTTTCTCCTAGTTTGTTGCATATGATCTTATTTTATTTTTCTTTTCATATTTTCTTTCTTCTATTTGGTCAATACAACCTAACGGCTAGAAAAGACTACCTCTAAATGGCCAAATTATAAGAGGAAAATACCTAAAAATAAACAAATAAATAAAAATAAAATAAAACAACAACAACAACAACTCTATTTGACAAGGCAAACTTCTCCACCAGGCTTCATCTAATATAAAGCATCCTTGTCCAGAGTGAAAGAAATTAACACAATTGAGTGAGTCATGAAGAAGGTGAAGAGGATGAACCAAGGAAATGGAAGAAAGTAAAATCCAAAGGAAGATACAAAGTGAAGAGAAAGTTCATGCTTGTCAGGGAAGCAGCCACAGCTCATTCTCGGTTAGAGGCCTGACATTCCTGTCCTTCTCCCACTGACAAACTCTCAAAAGAAGGGTAAGGTGCAATCTAAAATTGGAAATGGTAAAAATAGGAAGAAAGAAAGAACACAGAAGTTAGAAGCATGCAATGTTTTCCTAAATTTAAGTTTCAGTCCTACATAAAATGCATCACAGGCCATTTCTGATTAGAACATAAATTATTTCTTCTTAGAAACAGAGGCTGGAAGAGAAATACAAAAATAATAAAAATTAAAAATAGTTGTTTGTAACTGGAATGATTTTTATGGCTCCTTTATATGCTAAGTTTACTCTGTGATTTTATTATCATATGCTAACTTAAATAGGAGTCAGCATGCAACAAGATATATACAAATAGAGCCAAAAGTACTGTTGAATATATTCAATGCCTCCCAAAGATGGGATAGCTTATAAATGGAGTTATGATATTAGGGTATTTTTTTAAAATCTTACACAAAGAATAATTTAATATGACTATGTTGTCTGAGAAAACTCACAGATAGACATAGGCAATTTAAAATTATTATACTTAAAATAAGTAATAAGAAAGTCATTAAGGCTGAGTTTTATTCCATAGTGTAAATGTACCAGAGTTTTCTTTATCCATTCTTTGACTGAGGGACACTTAGGCTGTTTCCAGGTTCAAGCGATTATGAATAAGGTTGCTATGAACATGGTTGAGTATATGTCCTTGTGTGCTGAAGCATCTTCTGGGTATATTCCAGGGAGTGGAATAGCTGGGTCTTGAAGAAGCCCTATTCCCAGTTTTCTGAGATAGCACCAGATAGATTTCCAAAGTGATTGTACTAGTTTGCATTCCCACCAGCAATGAAGGAGTGTTCCTCTTTCTCCACATCCTCGCCAGCATGTGGTGTCTCTTGAATTTTTGATCTTAGCCAATCTGATGGGTGTAAGATGGAATCTCAGAGTCTTTTTTTCATTTGCATATCTCTGATGACTAAAGACACTGAACATTTCTTTTAAGTGTTTCTCAGCCATTCGATATTCCTCTGTTGAGAATTCTCTGTTTAGTTCTGAGCCCCACTTCTCAATTGGATTGTTTGGTTTGGTGGTGTTTAATTTCTTTAGTTCTTTATATATTTTGGATATTAAGCCTGTGCCAGATGTAGGGTTGGTGAAGATCTTTTCCCAGTCTTTAGGTTGTCGGTTTGTTCTGTTGACAGTGTCTCCTGCCTTACAGAAGATTCTCAGCCTCATGAGGTCCCATTTAGTGATTGTTGACCTTAAGGCCTGGGCTGTTAGAGTTCTGTTTAGGAAGTTGTCTTCTGTGCCAATGTGTTGCAGGCTCTTCCACACTTTTTTGTGTAACAGATTTAGTGTCTCTGGTTTTATGTTGAGGTCTTTAACCCAATTGGACTTGAGTTTTGTGCAGGTTGACAAATATGAGTCTAATTGCATTTTTTACACACGGACATCCAGTTAGACCAGAACTATTTGTTGAAGATGTTATCCTTTTTCCATTGAAAAGATTTGGCTTCTTTGTTAAAAATCAAGTGACCATATGTGTGTGGATTTATTTCTGGGTCTTCGACTCAAGTGGATTGATCAACCAGCCTATTGCTGTGCCAGTACCTTGCTGTTTTAATTGCTGTTGTTCTATAGTACAGTTTGAGATAGGGTATGGATATTCCTCCAGAGAATCTTATAATACACAGCTATTAAAAATAAGGCAATCCTGAAATTTTTGGACAAACAGATGGAACTAGAAAGAATCATAATGAGTGAGTTAACACAGAAGCAGAAAGATTTAAATGGTATATACTCACTTATAATTGGACACTAGCCCAAGGGGCATGTCCCATGAAAGTCTTCACTTATCAGGAAAGTGGGATAGCTTTGAGGACATTCTATTAAGATTCTAGGTGAGAGAAGTATGAGAGAATGGGGAAATAGAAGGATGCAAAGGGGTCCTAGAAATCTACAAGAAGAGCATTGTGATGCGCCCAGCATTATCTGGGTCCAGAGGTTCTGCTCAAACTATGGCACCAACCAAGGGTAATACATGCAGTAAACATCAAACCCTTACCCAGATCTAGCCAATGGACAGGACATTCTCCACAGTTGAGTGGAGAGTGGGGAATGACTTTCACACAAACTCTAGTGCCCCATATTTGATCACATCCTCTTGATGGGGAGGCCCGGTGACCCTCAGAAGAAGGATAGCAGGGTACCAAGAAGAGACTTGATACCCTAGGATCATATATAGGGGTAGGAGGTCCCCTCTGTCACAAACATAGGGAATAGGAATAGGGTGAAACGGGAGGGAGGGAGGAACCGGAGGATATAAGGGATGGGATAACAATTGAGATGTAATATGAATAAATTAATTTTAAAAATTACTAAGCAAGTAGAAAAAAAGGAGGGTCATTAAGGCAATTTTCTTAAACTCGAATGATTATTATCTTGGGAAGAATTAAGAAAATTTTAAAGAAAAGATGGGAATGACCCCAAGGTGTATATGAAAGGCACATCACCAGAAGACTGTCTGGTTCTGGTTCTAATTTACAAATCAGTGATAGTCATCTAACATATTTCTAATGACAAAAGTAGGTAGCAAAGTGGAATGTACATTAGGTCTTTTAAGAAGTCTCTCTAAAGGATGTGGAGATCAATTACCATTCTCTAGTAACTTCTATGTACCAGATATCTGGCACTTACAGTCTTTTTTTATTCAATAGAATCAATTACGGGAATCTCAGAAAATGTGATGTATTTTCTAATACAGATCATTAGCGATCACCTGCATGCAGTTCTTATCTTTGCAGCATGCAGCAACATTTAATTTTTGAGGTACCTTGAAATCAGATAAGGTTACTTGACAGTGCTGGCCAGCAGAAAGCAAGCAAAAAGGAAATGAGCCATTTAACAAACAAGACAGTGTCAGATATGTATGATGTTTCCACACTTTTTTTTAGTCTTCAGAATGAAAGCAGAGACTACTCTGCTTTCAAAACCAACCACAGAATTGGATTCACCTGTTAGCCCCTCAAGAGCCGCATCACTCACACTGGATTTAGCAAATGAAATCAATCTCTCATTAAATCACTAAAATTTCAGTTGTTGGCACCAAGACATGTAAAGAATTTCCTAAAATATTTATTAGATTATACAGTGGGCAAATGATAGAACTGAAACAGTTCTTGCTGGCTTCGAAAGACGAAGCTCTTTCCAGTCTTTCATATACATACCAAGAAAGCTGGTTTCAGGTGTACTGATTGAACGCTACATGCTCTGTAAACTCAGAATAAAGACTGATTCATTGTGCCTGGGTTGAAGTAAGATTGCAGTAGAGTGGATTTGGACTTGCTTCTTTAACATAATACTATATAAGATAGTCATATATGAAAACAACAACAACAGCAACAAAACAGATTCTAGAGATTCTAGAGTTTACAAGAGAAGTTATAAAATGATCCGTTGTGAGATGAAGGTGAAAGAGTCTATTTTCCTGGAATGATCGATGTCAGACTGTGGAACTCAAAGGTAGGTGTTGAAACAACATGTAGACAAAGCATTAGGGTGAAAGAAATTAGCTTCCCAGAGCAAAACCTCTGACAGCAACTATGTTTCTGCTGAAAACAAAAACTTTCAGTCTTAAAAGTTTGGAGGTGTCTTTGATACTTTCGGAGACCTTCCCCAGCTCTTTCTCCAGTTTCTCTTTGAGCTGTGTCATTACTTGTTTTACTTGAGAAATTTAAAACAATGGTTCAGTGCCAATCACCACTCTTTTTTCTCTTCTTGTATGCATTTGGTACCTATATGCATAAATCTTTGTATGTGTGTGCATGCATACACAGGTGTGTCAGCCAGAGGTTGAACTCAGGTAGCCTTTATTTTATTGATAAAGGGTGTTTAACTCAACCCAGAACTCAGCAACTTGTCTGAACCAGCTGGCCTGGAAGCCTGAGGACTCTGCCTATCTGTACCTCAACAGCTCTGTGATTACACATTAGGGCTATAGTACCCTTCCTTTGTGTAGATAATTGGTATCCGAACTCGGGTCTTCATGCTGCAAAGACCATTTTACTGACTGATTCATCTACCTATCCCCAGTCATTAGAGATTTAAATGAATGGCCTAGTGATGTCAAGTAGAGGATAACATATAAAGATTTTGGTCACTGAGGTTACTCCTTTGAATAATCCAGCTTCTGCTTTTGTGAAAGATGTCAACCTCTATACAGTATAATAATTAGCTTAACCACAAAGGGTGGGCACTGCAGTGATCGACTTTCAAAAGGCTTATTGAAAAAGAATCTCTCTGTGTAACCCATGATTACGTAGAACTTGCCAAAGAGTCAAAGCTTGAAATTGATCTTGAAATTGGCAATCCCCCTGTCTCATCCTCACAAATGCTGAGATTATAGTTGCCTTCAGTTACATAACATTTCCTATCCCTGATTTCCAAGAATCCCTCACCCATTCAGTCTCCTTATGGCAAGTTCTGTTATTTATATTCAAAGCCTTTCCCTCTTAGAAAGGCCCTCTACGGAGGCAGTGGAAAGGTAGCATACATGACTGCATGTGAACATATGCATATACTCGCTGTCTGATAAATGCCAGCAATCTGTTGAACACTAAAGATTATATAAATCTTAGCAGCTTTGCTGATGCTTCATACACAAACAGCTGTTCTTTCTTGATCGTCTGATTAAATATGCTATAAAATTTCTCCCAAGAAAATCTCACCAAAGTTGATTCCAGCAAATCTTCTCTAACATCCTGCTAGAAGCTTCAGCTTCTAAGCAGTCTAAGGAAAAAGACATTCAGCAGCATTTTTGCCAAAAGATCTGATTTCTCTTTTCTGGAGGTGAGACATTTATAATGTCAGACTAAGTGTCCTAGTCTTGGCTCAGTCCCTAACCCACAGTCAGTCACTCAACAACTCTAAAAGAAATATTTGTTGTAACTATGGCTAAAACCTTATGTGGATTGAAATATGTTTTTAAAGTAGGACTCTCACTCTCTGAATATGTTTTCATATCATATTTGTGTTGGTTTACTATTTATACATTTCTCACTAAGTAGAACAATTGCAGGCTACATAAACACAAACAAAGCCAGAAAACTTCTCTGAGACTAAGGTTATCAATCTGATATTAAAGCCACTAAACCACCAATATCTGAAAGTGTTCAATGTGGAATCCCTGAACAATTATTTGAAAGACTGCTGACCACAGGAGCAGGAATCTCCTTAAGCCTATGCAAGAAATTTGGGGACTTTCCTATAGCCTGATGTTTAATTTGAAATCACATCTCAAAAGAGGTTTCTTTTATTTGAAGCTTACCTAGCTAGCCTATCTTAGATCATATGCCTCTTATTTATGAATCTATGGTGCCCCAAAGTTAGCATTATCATATTTGATTCCCAATCTTAACTCCAAGAAACTAAAGGTTTCAATTTTGATCATTTTATCTTCAGAAAATATCATACCTCTTGCTATCAATGAATAAAATACATTGTTGATTAAATACAAACTAAACTTTAAAAAAGACATTACAAACAAATGAATTTTGATCATGGGAGAAGTACATAGAAATCACACTACACTCTTTGACAGAATGCTAGCAAATGTTATATTTACTTTTCTGCCACAAAACTTTTTCTATATTCTATTTCAAAGCCTGGAATCCTTTCCACAGTGCCTTTCTTCAAGGCAGCTAACCCACATATCACCATATGGTGATACTGTGCTCCTTTGGAAAACCTTTCTTTGGCCACCCTGACTAATCCAGACCTTAGCAAAATTCCTGTATACTCACTACATCTCTCAAAAAACCTTTGACCTTTATAACTTCCATATTATTCTATTCATGTTTGTTTTTAATTCCTTGCCCCCTAGTAGTCATCAAGCCCTATATGAGCAGGACTCAGGACAGTTTAGAAAATAATTGTCTGGGACTATCACAGTGCCAGAAACATCAAAAAATATGATTTTGATTTGATGCATGAATGAATAAATAACTCATTTTCTTTTATAGAGAAAGAATCTCATAACATATCCCTGGATGGCCTGGAACTTGCTATGTTGATCAGGATACCCTTGAATTCACATAAATTTACCTGGTCTCTGCTTCCCAGTGTTGGAATCAAAGCTGTGTGTCAACCACACTAAGTTGTAAAAAACTTTAAGTGAGTAAAATAAGGTATTATAATAGTAAGGAAATCAATAATATTTCACTTTTATCTGGAAAATTGAATATGTTTTGTTGATCAGCAATGATCTTAGGAAAGCACAAAAAGAAATTTACTATATTTTGTAATTGCTTGGTCTGATCCATTATGAGTATGATTTTTCCTTTATTGGTTAATCTAGTTTCCTGTATGCCAGGAACCTTTCTGGTATGGATTTTGATCTTCAGAATTAATATATTCAACAAGAAAAAACAATACTCTGTGAAAATACCCACCCCTAGGTCATTTGTCAAAATATCACTTGCTTTCAATTATTTTATTTATAAACTGTTCCTTTGTATTTAGTTACCATTAAGTGATAATCCCAAGGCAGACAGTATTCGTGGACACACTCATTCATTGACACATATACCCATTCTTCATCCTTTTGTGATGATTACTAGATTCTAGTATTTTTCTCAGTATTGCCTTTGGTGTACCTATGTGTAAAGCTGAATAGCAGACTATGATGATACATCATTGAAAATTCAATGTTTACTCCTTCACAGTACTGTTTCCTTGGAAACAACAGAATTAAGATAAATGTGGACTGTTGTGCCTGCCTCATCTGCTGTGTGGAACTACACCTGGATTACAGTCTCTGGGATTTGACATGAAGGCCGTGGACCTACATAAATAGATATGCTAAGAAGATCATCAAGGGACATTTTCTGACTCAAATGATCCTCACTGATATTTTTAAAATAAAAGCAGTCATGTTTGTCTTATAATGGGAAAGGCCCCACCCAAAATTTCTGAACTTGAGTAGCTATGGAATTTCCTATGGGAAAAAGTGTGCAATCAATGCAGAACTGTCTGTAATAGTAAACTCAATGATAAAATTGACTTGACATTTTTGCCATGAGGTCCTAGGCCTTCTCAATCCTGTAACAGCAAATGTGGAGTTACATCACAACAAGGTGAACCTCGCAAGCCAGAACCATATCACCTGAGGGAACTATTTATGACATCAAGCTTAAAGCCTAGGAGGGACATAGTTCTATGTGCTCAAGTCAGAGCAAGATCTCATTTTTCAAGGGCATAGGCCTAGGGCCTCTTGATGTTCAGGTCAGATTCTTATAGCTGTCATCTTTGAATACAAGCAGTCCAATCCTCAGAAGATAGCTTAAGAGATCTTAAAGTTCAGGTGTTAGGTCCTTGTCTTTTAATAATTGAGCATTTTTTTTTCAGAGATCAAGGTCTGCAACTCTCACATTCTGCAGGTCCAGCCCTCTAGTTTCTGTTCTCCGATTTTCTCAGGAACATGTCACCATCATGCTGCTGCTAAAAAGCTCCAGGAGCTGATTTGTTCTTTGAACAGCAATCTCACCACTTCTCCATGATGAAGATAATTAAGTAGACACTGGAAGGCAATTGTGACAGAAAGCTTAACTAGAGTTAACATCATAGAACAGGAGGTGAAATGGCAGAAAGAAAGACAGCAGCCACACTTACTAGATAAGCCTGAAAACCCAGCCTGAGAGAAAGGTGTGATCAACACATGCTCAGATTATAACTTTAACAATCACAGCCTTACTTTTAGACGTTTTTCAATCTACCATAAACGAGATTTGTTTTATGAACCAGTTGCAAACTTCTCTTCTTCTTCTTGGCAAAAAAAGCAAGGGATATCGTTGTTGTTGTTGTTGTTGTTGTTGTTGATGGTGGTGGTTGTGGTGGTGGTGGTGGTAGTGGTGGTAATGGTGGTGGTGGTAGTGGTGGTAATGGTGGTAGTGGTTGTGGTGGTAATGATGATGGAAGTGGTGGTGGTGGTGATGGAGGTGGTGGTGGTGGTGAAGGTGGTGGTGGTGGTGGAGGTGGTGGTGGTGGTAGTTGTGGTAGTGGTGGTAGTGGTGGTGGTGGTGGTGGTGGTGGAGGTGGTGGTGGTGGTGGTGTTGGTGAAGGTGATGGTGGTGGTAGAGGTGGTGGTGGTGGTGGAGGTGGTGGTGGTGGTGGAGGAGGTGGTGGTGATTGTGCTGGTGCTGGTGCTGGTGAAGGTGGTGGTGGTGGTTGAAGTGGTGGTGGCGGTGGTGCTAGTGATCATGGTGGAGGTGGTGGTGGTTGTTGAGGTGGTGGTAGTGGTAGTGGTGGTGGTGGTGGTGGTAGAGGTGGTGGTGGTAGTGGTAGTGGTGGAGGTGGTGTTGGTGGTGGTGGTAGAGGTGGAGGTGGTTGAGGTGGTTGTTGAGGAGGTAGAAGTGATGGTAGTGGTGGTGGTGGTGGTGGTGGTGGTGGTGGTGGTGGAGGTGGTAGTGATAGGGGTAGTAGAGGTGGTGGAAGTGGTGTAGGTGGTATGATGGTGCAGGTGGTAGAGGTGGTGGAGGTGGTGGTGGTGGTGCTAGTGGTGGTAGTGTCATCTAGAGTTCAATGGACTTTGCTTGATCAGAGGAGTTTTCAAAAGTGGGTGTAAGTTGCCCAGGTCAGTCATGACTGAATCAAGATCTCCTGAAGGAGAAGTGTCATGAAAGCAGCAGCCTTAGTGACAGCAGGGCTCAGAGCCAGAATCAAGTTTCATTAGAGAACTCAAGGAATGTTCAAAAGAACTGCTCTGCAGTGATGACATTCTGGCCAGTTGACAATATGGTGCTGCTTAGTTGACAAATCCTTGCTCAAGGGAAACAGACAGATGGGAAGGGTCTGTAAGCTCTCCAGCAAGTGACCATATGGTTCACACTTAACTGGATATTTAAAGAAAAGGCTTGTTACAACAAGGATATCACGGACTTAAAATTTTTAATAGTATATCACTGTTCAGCTCCAAGTCAAATATCTTTAGGCAGAATTGCTTTCTTATCTGTCTTACCATGTCATATCATTCTGGCTTTTCCTTCAGGCTTTGTCTCCTCTTTCATAGATCCCATTGCTCTACAGAGATTATGGTGATCGTCATTACAATAGAATGCTGACCAAGAGCATATCCCGATCCTCCCATGTCTTGGATTCATAGCTTTGTAAACTCATTTTCATTTTGTATCAGTTTATTCTTCTGCAAGGTTAACTCACATGTGATAAATAATAGAAAAACTAGCTGCCAGGATTGGGTGTTGAAATGACATTAATAAAGAAAGGGGTGCTTATCCATGTTCATACCCAGGTGACTAAAACTCATTGTGATTTAGAGGGTCACAAAAGAGGAGGATGGATATGAATGTGATCAAAACACATTATGTACGTCCATGAAATGACATAACCAAACACTTTACTATGTATAATAAGAGTATGGTAGTAAAACATTAAGAATCAACACACAATTATGCATAATTGAGATGATATGAGAGTTTTAGATACATAATATAAATATGTATGTATATAATTTTAACACATTCTCAAAAAAGGCCAGTTATTAGTTGTAATTTTAATCATATTCATATCACAACTTAATGCTTTTTATACTATATTTATAGTCCATACTAATAACATATTAGATCATTAGCTTAAGAAGACAAAATTGAACAGAAGAACTATAAATTCCAAGTAGTCATGAGAGAAAATTTTTTAAAAAAAGAATGTGCAATCCAGGGGAGTTGTTTTCCCTAGAGTGAACAAACAATATGTTTATGATACAGTGGGGCAGCAGAATTCACAAAAAACAAGGAAAACAAAGGATTTACCAAAGTCACCATGGTGACCCAAACAAATAATTTCAATTGGCACAATCTGTGTCATGTTTTTCCTGTTTTAGAAAGGATCGTTCACAGATGAACATGTCTTTCTTTCTTTCTGAGGGCATTTGCTTTTTCCTCTCTAGACTGTGAAATTCAGATGAGATAAGTTATAGGCTCATTTGTAGTTCTAAATTTTTTCCATTGTATGTTCAAAATAAGGAAATTTAAGTGCAGAACTACCATGGGCCTCATATCACTAGAGCATGTAGATGTGAGTATACATACACACACACACACACACACACACACACACACACACATACACATACACACCACATGTACATAGTTCTTTCACCAAAGTGGGGTTGAGTGAAGTTGCATAACTCACCTTCCCTTTTAATTAATCATCTCAGAGTTTTTTTATTTTAATATGTGTGTAACTTATAGTTTTCGTCTTGCTATTTTAAATTTTGTGAACAACTTGTCATTTGCCTGTGTCAAAACTGAATGTTGAGCTTGTCCCAGAATCTAAAGTCATGTTTGTCTCCCACACAGTCCAATTTTGAAGTGTTTTCATGACATTTTCATTGGTTAAATAAATTACTCTGCAGTATATGCTTGCCTTTCCTCCACCCTTCCCTGTGGCAGAAATAAATAAATAGCTACAAATGAATCTGTACTCAGCTGTGGAGATGCTCCTAGCAGCCTCTCACCCACGTTCATCCAACTCACCTGGCAGCTGTTTGCTGAGATCATTTCAACTGAAGGTAAAATCACTTTGAGCCAGAGATGTTCATTGGCATTGTCTGTGCTATATTGTGACAAACTTTCCTCAAGTTCCACAGATGTGCTGTGGATGATTCAAACTACTTTGTCATTCATTATGTTCATGCAAGAGTTTAATTTGAGGGGGCTGGTTTAGCAATAAGTAATTGCCTTTCCACAGCTGAGTAGGAATTCTTTGAGCTAGAACTCTCTGGGGCTGGGGGATGCTATGGGAACATTCTTAGACAGTAAGCCTACAGTTATATGAAATAGGCTGGGAAAGCTTATCTATGAAAAGTCTCATTACAGCAATTCATTATCATCAGTCTGCTGTCTCCTGCAGATGGACTACAGTTGAGAAGTTAACATGATACCTAGTCTTGATCTTAACCCAAAAAAATGATGTTGCAGAGAGATGTATAATTTCAAGGTCAAATGGTTTTATTCTTACTATTACTCTTAATTGTTTTAAGAATTATCACATGTATGTGGCTCCCTCCTGACTCACTCAACCTCACACAGTAAAGTGACCATGCCAGAGTTCCTGGTTGTATTTTTCTAAAACATGAATTTGGCCATAAGATAATGATAACAATAGTGTCAAAACTGAGAATGCATCCACTCTATTTATTTGAAGCAATCTGAGATTGGATGGTTATTTGTGAGGATGACGTTTGCATTCCACTTAGTATTCATAAGAAAAATGTTCAAAAGGGTTTAGAGGTAGAGAAGTCCGTAGTATCCTAGTGCTTTCACTATTACCAGAAAACCGAGATTATCATAGACGCCATCCCAGTTTGTCAACAACAGTACACATTCTGAGGTTCTATTAATATTTTGTTCTACAGATGTCAATGTTATCACTTCATACCCAGACTGACTCATCAAAATGGAGTCTTCAAATGGCAGCATAACTGTTCCCTTCAAATAGTCCTGCTGGAAAGGCCTCTCAACACAATCTACATACAAGAATGCTCAAGATCACTTCTAAAATATTTATAGAGAGAAATAGCAAAGGTTTGATATGCTATTGGAAACATAAATGCTTTTAGATATAACAGTATAATTTGCCTATAATATGTGAAGATCTGGTTTGGTGTGTTTTGATGAGTTTTAAAATGTTGATAAATTTATACATCTATGAAAATATCAAAGCCTTTGTGGCACATTTCTAGCTTGCAAATGGGCTAAAGAAGGCTATTTAAGCCCATCTTCCCAAGTGTGAATTTTGCACATGGATAGAAATAGAACAAAGATATAGAATCAGGCA
>OU015742.1:39858205-39884306 GCA_907169655.1 Acomys percivali
TCACTAGAAGAATGGATAAAGAAACTGTGGTCCATTTACACTATGAAATACTACTCAGCTATTAAAAACAAGGAATTTCCAAAATTTGTGGACAAATGGATTGAACTAGAGATAATCATAATGAGTGAGTTAACCCAGAAGCAGAAACACTCAAATGTTATATACTCACTGGACACTAGCCATGGGAGCATGTCCCATTAAAGTCCTCACTTACCAGGAAATCGAGATATATGTGAGGACATCCTATTAGTACTCTAGGTGAGAGAAGTATGGGAAAATGGAGGAAATAGAAGGATCCAGAGGGTCCTAGAAACCTACAAGAAGAGCACTATCACAGGTGGATCTGGGCCCAGGGGTTCTGCTCAGACTAAGGCACCAACTAAGGACAATACAAGCAGTAAGCACCAAACCCCTACCCATATCTAGCCAAGGGACAGAACATTCTCTACAGTTAAGTGGAGAGTGGGGACTGACTTTCACACGAACTCTGGTGTCCCATATTTGACCACATCCCCTTCAAGCGGAGGCCCGGTGGTACTCAGAGAAAGAGTATCAGGCCACCAAATAGAGATATGATACACTAGGATCATATAAAGGGAGAGGAGGTCCTCCTCATCACAGTCACAGGGGAGGGGAATAGGGTGAAAGTGGGAGGGAGGGAGGAAAGAGAGGATACAAGGGATGGGATAACAATTGAGATGTAATATGAATGAATTAATAAAACAAAATAAAATACCACTTAAAAAAAAAAAGAAAACTGGGATCTGAAAGATGACAAAATTGTGACTCATCTGTAGATCTCTGCCTTATACTAGGTACCCCTTCCAGCACCCTAACAGGTATACAATATGGCATAGTTTTTCAAGGATACATTTGTATCATAAGTTTGTACAGTTTTCTGGCACTGTCCTAGGTATGTCCTAATAAATAAAGAGGCAAAAAGTAGGAGGAAAAAATAAATAAATACACCTTTAAACAGAAATTCATTTAAAGGGCAGCTTCTAAAGTTTAGTATTTAAATCTAGTACTTTGACAATAAAATTAATTGAGTTATACTCCTGTTTGGAAGCAAAGTAAGGACCCCTAAGCCCACAATGAATTCCATCCCCTCATAACTGTGAATTCTGCAGTGTTGTAATTTTTAACTAGAATTTAGGAAATAATAATAATAAATAATAATAATAGTAACAACAATAATAATATAGTTTTTATGAAGTCTTCCTACTAAGTAAAAGAGCTGATTGTGTACAAAAATCAGTCAATTTATCAATTATTATGTTTAAGGCTGCCAATTTTGCCCATTGAGTTATTTTCATAATAACTTAAAATGTGAGGTAGGAAACACACAAAAATTAAGCCCACCTAGCATAATGGGAAGCACTGAAAATGCAAAACACCATCACTGCACCATGGAAACAACTATCAAAATAAAGCTCCGCATGCAGACTTAATTACTGGTTCTTGTAAATTATGTTTATAAATAATTTGACTTTGCAAATAAATGCTGATATCTGACAACTACTCAGTACAATAAAATGTTGTTATGAAGCCTTCAATTTTATTTTACTATGTGTTATAAATATAAAAGTAATCCAGAAGACAACATAGGAACATATCATTTAATTATAAAACTACCTATGCCCTGACCAAGTGAATATGATCTGATTTTATTTTAGGTTTTCTTACCAAGCAGATCATTGTCCTTAGGATGCTTTCTTAAACCTTATTCTTTCCTTAGACTCTATCATTCTGGGTTCCACAGGAAGCATTCTATTTGTAAAGCCATCAAATTCTTAGTCTTTCTTTAAGCCTGTCCTACCCAAGATCTTCAAACATAAAGCTTCTTTTCTTAGCCAGGCATAGTGATGCACATCTTTGATCTCAGCACACTGGAGGCAGAGGCAGGCGGATCTCTATGAGTTCAATTCCAGTCTGTTCACACAGAGAAACCTTGTTTTGCAAAACAAAAAAACAAAAACTACAACAAAAAAATCTTCCTTTCTGGCACAATAATCCACTCGTCTCTTCACAGGATTTACTCATGTGGCTTTTCCATCTGTAACTGTGTTCAAAGTGTATCCCTAATAGATGACCATCATAACACTAAAGGATGCTGCCTAAGGCAAACACCATGCTCCAACATGTTCACTGACTACTTTTAAGTGAGCTTCAGTGAACACATGTACACCCACACTGTGATAAACCACAAGTGCTGGTGCAAGTGATTTGCTGGAAATTCAGATTCAGTGGGATTATTTGAGTTTGCCATGTATTCTGAAAACAAGTAAGAGTAAGATGAAGGATACAAGCAAGGGGGGGAGAATGTTCCTTGGGGGTGTTTGCCCTACAAAAGCACATACTGGCATTTAGTTTGTTAAGCAAGCCATTCACATGACAGTCTACCAACGGTAGCTGAGAACCACAGGCTCATAGCATTTGGCTGGGGAACAGAACAAGCACACGGGTGTATTTATTGACCTGTCCGGATGCATGACTAACAGATCTTCATACTCTCACACACCGTGGCCCCTTGTACCAGCGGCTAGCAGCTGCCTCTGCGGTGGCCTATTGTATAAGAAATGGCATGAGCTTGCTCTACTGGTATAACTCCTAAAGCATTCACTTAGACAAGTTGGCCTCTTGGCTCACTCGCCAACATGATAATGACTCCAGAGGTATGTCCAAACCAGTTTAAGACAAAATTTCAAAGTCGTTTTCAAGTAATACAAGAACTTTGTGAAGGTTAATAGGTGTTATATCATTTTTCTGAATCTGAATCTTAGAGTAATCATTTCCTTACAACCATTCGATTTCTGTCTTGTGTTCCCCTTTTTTACTTATCTGATATATGTATACATATATACCAGATCTTAGTTCTGAGTTTCCTTGGAAACAAAAACATTAGGTTGAATATTTACTCTTTTGCTTTTTTTTTTTTTTTACTCTTTTAACCTAGGCACTAATAATATGCTTTTTAAAGCCACAGATATATGAAAAGTACACAAATATATACCACCATGGGCATGACTATATAAAGATGGATATAGGTCAATAGTTTCATTATATTTATTTAAAAAAATTATATAAGCAACTGAGTATTGATTTATTTTCCTGGATAAAGAGCAGATTGGTTCATCTTTTTAATATGCTTGCCATTTCTACTCAACTCTGAATCCTTATCTCACATTTCTCACAGCATTATGACTTCAGAAGCAAACGGGAAGTAAAAAATGCTGATATCACAGGATAGGGCCATTTATGGACATGCTTACTTAATCCAGTGTCATAGAAATAGTAAGGGACATGTGCCTGCTCATTAAAAGTTATAACAAAGATATTTGGACTTTTATAACCCCTTCAATGGAACAATGAATAATATTATAATGGTTCTTATCAAAATACAACAGGTAACCTTTGGTCACCATGCATTAAAAAAGGAACTCTTAGGTGTTGTTTTGTTTGAATTCACATTGTTATAGCTGTTGCTATTCAAGAAAATAGTATTTTATTGACTTAAAATGCTAAATACAGGACTACCACACAATCTAGCAATCACACTTCCTGAAAAACTGTCAAAGAAAATAAAACTGTTCTTCCATAGTTATTGAAGCATTATTAGCTGAGGTAAAGGAACAAACTCTTACATCAACAGCTAAGCCAGGAAATTATATCCCCTGAAATATTATTCAGTCCTTCAAATGAAGAAAATCTTGTCATTGGTAGAACGCCTCATGAACTTGGAAGACATTCTGGTTAGTTAATTATTTTATGTACCAGGAGATAAATGAGGTATGATTTTACATACACACTAGGAAATCATTGCACTCAGAAACGCAGGGAGTTAGTTGGATGGTGTTGGCCAGAATGTCGGCTGTGAGATATGTGATGGAAAAAAGGAAGATACTAGTCAAATAGGTAAAAATATTCAAGTAGTCTTACTGGATACAATATGAAGCATGTTGGCCACCAAGAAAAATTAGGACAGGGTGTGGAAATGTATATATTCACAGACTTGATTTAATATTTCTACACTGCCACCATAGGCCCAGAAATTATATTATAGACCATGCATATATAGCTTCTACTAAGAAAAAATAATAAAAAAAAAGAAAATGAAACAAAATAATTGTTTCTTTTATGTCGTTATTAGAGTGGGAGAGTGAAAAGAGAATAACACAGAATGGTTGGTCCTCAGAGTATCGAGCTGCGGTCTGGGTGTTTATTGCAGGTGCATGGTAGTGTGCAGAATTAACTCCTCTTTATGTGATCTGCATTTCACCAATGACACTGTCAGTAAAGAGAAAGGAATTTACCTTGACTGTGGTAGAGCTGAAATCCAACGAACGCATGTCTGAAACTAGATGGCTTACTGCGTGGCCCTTGTCAGCTAAGTGAGAGCAGTGCTGTTGCCTAACAGCCATCAGAAGACACAAGATTACACAAAAGCTATTTAAGGAGAAACCTGAAACTCTTCTGAAAGACCAAAAATGGACTGGGGCTGTGGAAAGGTTCTGATGCCAGGGAGGTTAATTAAACGTGGACCTTTAATAAAGTTTTCATTGAAACAGCAGAATGGCAGCTGTAATAAAATCCAATAGAAGAGCAAAATATACAGGCTCCAAGTATGTGAAGGACAGAGCTATTTCTGAAATCAAAACAGCAACATGAAGAGATTAGGGTTGACCCATTTCCTGGCATAAGAATTTAGTATTTCCAGATTGCTTCAGAACAACAATAACCATACACAGCTCTAAAATATTATTTAGGATCAACAGATCTGCAGGCAATGTTGGGAATGGGTGATGGGCCAATGAAACAGATTTATCTATTACTTAAATTAAAAATGTTATTAATTCCTTATATGCAAAAATATCCTTAGGGCCAGATGGTTGTACAATCTCATATTATAAATCTCACAAACCTCATTAGATTTGGACTTTGAACTTAGTTTCCAAATTCTAGAAAACAATTTTATTAAAGCCACATACAGACCTCATCCTCAGTGATTAAACAATAACTTTCAAAGGCTTCCATGAAAGTCTTAGAACAGGCAGAGAACACAGATTCTTTTTTGGTTAATATGTGGAGGGAAAGAATTTGCTGGGTAACTCTTTGAAAGTCTACACTGGTGTGGGTATGTATACAGGCTGTGTATGGGTGTGTGTGTGCATATGAATTCATGTATTCCAGTGGGCCTTTATGTGAGACAAGAGATAAATCTTAGGTTTTATTCTTCAAACATTATATATGCACTTTGCTTCTTGAGAGTCTTTCACTGTGACTTGGGACTTACCATATAGCTCTGTTGAATGAGTGAGCTCTAAGGATGCTTTTATCTCTTTAATAGTGGAATTGTTAGCTTGTGATACCATACTCAGCTTTTTAAGTGGGCACTAAGGATAAAATAAGACTCCTCATTCATGACAAAAACATTACCAACTGAGCTATATCCTTAGCATCATAATAAAAATTTACTATATTTGAAAAATTGTGTATAATTATTTCTTATATTTTCTGTCTCCTTAAGTTGAACATCTACCCCTATTTCCCTACAAACCCAAATTTGTATACTTTTTTCAGCTATCACTCCCAATCTATACTGCCCATATGTTCATTTATATGTCCTCCCACAGGAACATTCTTTACATATTGATGGCAAAACTCTTCAAGAACTGACTGTCTCTCTCCCAGCAGATGATAAATGCTAATAGCTCTTTGGATATGGTCTTCATCCATACCTCCTCCCATCTTTGTGCTAGGATTTGGCCTGTGTTTCACTTCCATAGAATGTCATAATACTTATGAATTCATATGTGCAGCTGTTGTGTTGTGACCAGAGAATATTGTATTTATTCACCACCTCTGGATCAAACTATCTTTATTCTATCTTCAATGACCCCTGAGCCTTGGAAGAAGAGAATGAAACATGGTGGTCCTGAACAGTCTCTTATTCTCTGCACCTTGGCCAGTTTTGAGTCTCTGCATTAAAACAATCTACTGCAAAGAGTAGCTGCTCTGATAAGGGTTGAGAGATGCACTAATATATGGGTATAAAGAGAAAGAGCCCAAATTGGAGACATCCACTGTGCCTGCCATTGGGGCTTGGAAAAACCCACAGAATAGAAAGAAGAAGCATTGTATGAGCTGTCTCTGACTCTTTCACCTTCTGCTGGGACACCTTCCCTCCTACTGTGTTGCCTAGTCCAGCCTTGATACCAGGATTTGTGCCAATTCTTATTGTACCTTGCTATGCCATTGGGTTGATATCACTGGGAGGCATGCTCTTTTCTGAAGGGAAATGGAGGAGGATATGATCTAAGAAAGAAGGGAGGTATGGTGAAACAGGGAGAGTTAGAGGGAGGGGAAACTGTGGTAAGGATGCCAGTCAATTACTGTACCTGGTAGAGTTCACAGCTGGATAGGACTGATGGTACTTTCTTCTCTGGTAGCATGCACAGCACCTTACAGCAATATGAAAGCTAATCAGTAAGGATAAAGATTCCAGGTCAGTACCAGCTTAATAACTTCATACTCTGTCACTCAAGTATATGATGCCTTCACCAATAGAGTTTTATTGTCAACTTCTAGAAGGTAGCCAATAGCATTGCCAATAGCTGGCTATTTGGGGGCATATATGGGACCTCACTGGGCAACAACATCAAAAATGAGACCCAATTCCTAGCAATGGCTTTTTAGTCAGTGTTTTCATGAACCATATTTCTAGAATATACCTGGTATCGTGTATCTAAGGTAAAATAATTGCTTTATACATGCATAGAATAAATTTCTCCACAAAAGGGTGGGTGAGCCAGCCCTGCCCTGATGACACAGGAGCAAGAGAGCAGGTCCTGCCCTGAGTACTTGGGAGTAGGTGAGCCAGCCCTGCCCTGATGGCATGCGGGTCAGAGAGCAGGCCCTGACCTTAGGACAAGGGAGTGGGCCCTGATCCAGCACTCTGAGTGACTCTCACTCGAACATCTACCCCTTGTATGACATGCTGGAACACATGAAGGGACCAGATCTGCAGATTTAAAAATTAAGAATCTCCTTGACACACAGCAACAATGGGATATCCAAAAACAGCCTCAGTGAGGATCCCACAACTATACTGTAGGCCTCCAACCAGACCCATGACTCATAGCAACAAACAATTTGAACGTAAACATATGTGGACCAAAGGCTATACTGCACGATACACTATAGCTTCTATGACAAGACTTTTTGTTTGTTTGTTTTATTTTACTGGGGAGAAGAGGGGAATTTGGTACATGACGTGTAAATCATAGACATTTAATAAAAATATAAAAAAATATTCACAAAGAATCAAAATATTCCAAGTGAAAACTGTGCATGTAGATCAGATGTTTTGAAATATCTGGTTATTTTTCTGAGTAAATATCCCAGAAAACATTTTATATGTAGTATAGAATATATGAAGGAAGGAGATGTTTGTCTGAAAATAT
This sequence comes from Acomys percivali, assembly GCA_907169655.1. Lineage (NCBI taxonomy): Eukaryota > Metazoa > Chordata > Mammalia > Rodentia > Muridae > Acomys > Acomys percivali. Next base: position 39,865,669 of record OU015742.1, read on the forward strand.
TGTAATTTAGATAATTATAGTTTTTTTCTAAATTTGGAGTAATTGCCATAGTATTATAAAAATTATAAGACTGGAAAAATAAGGCACAACCTTTACAACACAGTTGATCGCTGAGAAAATAAAATTTGCGAAGAAGCGCAAATACATTATATATATCCTTATCTATTTTATCATTTAAAAGTTTCGATTAGCATAAAAGATATAACATATAATACCTAAATATAATACTTACTTTATAAAAGTTTTATATTATTATATTAAATTGAACCACATGAAATTATCATATTAAATGTGTATCTGGTGTGTGTGTGTGTGTGTGTGTGTGTGTGTGTGTTTGGTGTGTTATGACAGTAAATAGTTAAACCCGGCATTATGAATTCCAAACATCTTGAAAAATGGAGGAGCATGTGAAGACCTAGCTGGTCTGTCCTACTGAATCAAAAGATCTTTTTCCCAGAAGCAAAGCACATTCATCACTATATACATGTGGAGTGTGTGTGTGTGTGTGTGTGTGTGTGTGTGTGTGTGTGTGTGTGTGCTTGTGGTGGTTTGAATGTGAATGTCCCCATAGGCTCATATGTTAGAATTCTTGGCACCTGATTAGTGGAACAGTCTGAGAAAGATTAGGAGGTGTGGCCTTGATGGATTATGCATGGTCGTGTTGGAAGAAGTGTGTCACTAGGGCTTTGAGCTTTCAAAAACCTACCAAAGGAGAAACTTCTCTCTCTTTCTCTGTCTCATGTTCCCCCACCTCTTGTGGTCTGCCTGCTGAGTAGGATGTAAAGTTCTCAGCTACTGCTCTAGAACTGTACCTGTCTGCAAGCTGCTATGATGATCATGGACTAACTCTCAAAAACTGTGTACAATGACTTCCTCAATTATTTTTATGAGTTTCTTTTGTTACAATGTCTCTTCACAGCAATAGAACAGTCACTAAGATAGTACCTTTATACTCATAATTGATATCAAAGTTTCAGAATGCCGTGAAGCAAGTAAGAAATTGAATTAAAGAATAACTCTTTGCCATAATTTGGAAAGCATAGGTAGTGAAAGACTAAACACCAAGAAATTTATGATGCTTGCTTATGAATAAAAAAACATTTTAACAAATAAAGATGTTTAAATAAGTTAAAAAATAATTCAGAATACATATTGAATTGGTTAAAAGTTCCAGAAGATACATACAGCCAGAAAGGTAGTTTAGTAGTAGCAAAAAAGATACTTTGCCTATGATTATTTTTCCAAAATTTTAGATTCTACTATGGTAACTACTTAGAAAGTGCCAAAAGTATCCAAAGAGTGGAAGAAAGATGCATTTTAATTCACTTCATAAGAGCTAAAATTTTGAGCTTTCTAGAATGTCTTTCCTCTCTTGTCTATACCATAAAATTTTATTTTCGTAATGTTTATCATCATGCCATCCTTCAAGCAGAAGTGTTTTCCTACTCACAAAATGCATTTGTCCCTGAGATTGTCTTATATAATATTTTCCACAATTGATTCCAAAATATAAGATTTTCAAAGAAGTATACAATGGTAACTAGACACATTGTACCAGCTCTACATTCACAAAAGGATAAATATGCATAAAAAATAAAAGAAACTGAATTACCAAATAGAACAATAAGAATTCTCCATAGAGTCACTACAGGCTCAGAAGTTTTTTTTTTTTTCCATTCCCCCTCCCCCGCAAGTACCTATAGTGTCATTCTTTAGTTCATTAATGAAAAGGTACTTGCCTTTCTGAAATTGTGCTAAGGCATTGCTTCTTTCATAAAATTTGCATTCTAGAGGGAGACCAAGTGACAACTGACCATCAGTTAATAAATACTTCAGACTGAGGTCAGTGGCATGCAGAAGAGAAGCAAAGAACCACAAAAGAAAATGCTCTCTTGTGTGGTCTATGTATTGATTTCCTGAGGACGTAGCATTGAGGTAAAAGATGTAGATTGAAGGAGTTATATGTAGTGGAAAAAATATCAGAAGATCTAGACATTGAAAAGAAATAGTTAACCCTAGAATCTGAAAGCCCAGAGTGGCTACAGCCAGGGTCACAATTGGGCAGGGTTCTAAGGCAGAGATATGTGCAACCTACAAATGAAAGGCCATATAAGGTTTTTATTTTATTCTTTCTTATAAGCAGATGTTTTACTGAATGCAAAGAGTCAAGTTTCTGTCTTTAAGAGGTAAAGAGGCAAAGTTGCAAGACCTGTTCTCAATTGTCTTTTCTTTTCTAGAGGTGGTCATGACAAATAATCCAAAAGTTCTTGGAACCAGTGACTCAAAAAAAAACAAACAAACATGTATTTCCATTTCTTCTTTTGTCTGCATAGGGAGCATAACTATAAGCATAAGATGCCGAAAGTGGAAGACATTCACTGAACAACTTTAGGGAACTGATTGAGCGTTATCTTGGACTTCTACTTAGCCTAGTTAGTTGTGTTAATTCAACAAGGGAAGAAGTTTGAAAACACTTTTTCACAATTAGTTTTACTGTTATGTTTAACTACAAACTAACGATGCTCCACAAATGCAAATAGACAATATTAGTATATTGAGTTCAGTTATAATTAAAGGTGCTTTCAAACTATTAAAACACCAGGAACAAAATACCTGTTCAGAGTCTTGGACAATTAGCTCTAACCAGGTGTAAAAAGTTGAGGAAGTAAAAGTTAAAGACTCATCAGCACCTGGGACTTGATTTTGTGAAATGAGCACAAAAGTTGGAATTTTTTCATACAACTCTATTTTGTGAATTTTTGCAGTAAAATTTTCTCTCCTATAACATGTTTTTAAACTTATATTCTGCTGTCATCTTTGAAGCCTTTCTTCTTCTGCTATTCATACAATAAGTATCCCAACTTGTTAAATTATCATGACAGCTCTTAGTCTGACTTGGAATGACTTTATGAACATACAGCCATCCTCTTTTTGAATTTGGTCTTTGTCTTTTAGTTCAACTTCTTTTAAGCATCATAAGGGACTGGGATTTTGATAAATGCTTTACAAAGGGGTACATGTCTACGTGTTAAAGATTATTTCCCCTCATTCAGTAGTCCTATTAAAGGAGATGGAATTTTGAAAGGATGGTTATTGGTCATTGAAAAGGTATTTTTCTACAATCGATATAGTATAATTCTTGTCCCTGTATCTTTCTCCGTCTCTTTCTTTCATGGTCATCATGAAGCAAGCAGCTTGGTTCCTTATGTGCTTTCTGCATATAAAGAATGGACTCTGGCATTTAAAAATGTTTTTATTATTTTAAAAATTCACTGACAATGAGACAAGCTGACTCCTGGCAACACCCAGCCTAACTCAATAAGGATGATGAGCATCAGGAAACCTCCTTGTGGAGATGGCTTCAATGGGGCAAACAAGCCACTGGGCAAAATGTCTTTGTTTCTGCCATGGACAGAATTCTGCCTAAAAGGGGCAAGCTTGGATGCAGGTGGAGTTGACAGCCATGCTCTGCCTAGACAGGGTAAGCAAGTCCTTCATGGTTCCTGCCTCACAAGTATGTCTGTCAGATATGTTGGGCCAGAAGGCTGAGGAGGATGTTCCAATACTGTGGAGAGTTCTGGGTGACTATTCAGGTGGCAAACTGTTATCTTCTCATTTGGAAAGCTACTAACCTCCACTCCCAGCATACTCAGTTAATCAAGTTTATTCCTTCTCAAGTCTCTGATGGAGTTCAAGACCAGGTAGCTTAGTTTTACAATGAAGCTTAGTTGTTTGGGAGTTGGGATGTTTTTAGGTCTAGATATACATTTTGAGTTGATAATGACAAGATGTGGTAGAGATTGATTTACATTCAGAATTTTAGATGCACCAAGATAGGAAAGAAATTTTCTTCAAGGTTGTTAAATACGAATAGTCAAAACACTAAGAATGTGACATTTAAATAATTCCTGATTGTGTTACGGTTCTTCTTGCTATAGGAAGTCTACTGTATAAGTGAGTAATAGTATAAACGTATATGTAAAAAATGAAAAATGTTTAATTAAAAAAAAAGAATGGAATCAACCAGCCTTAGACAAAAACCTTCAAACTTTGGAGTCAATGTATTCTTTCTCCCTTTTGTCTCAGCAAATGTGTTATAGTAATAAAATAATGTATTATTAACACATGAGTCATTTCAGGATAGGAGTATTTTACTTTTGGTTCAAATATCCACCTGAGAAGCCACTCAGTGTCATACAAAGAAAGCACCATTTAACATGTTTCTGACTTAGCTATTGATTTTTTTGGTAAACATGCTTCCCTTTTTAGAAAAATACAATAAAATTATATTTATTTAGAAGAGTAATCTGACCCTATAAGAAACTGAGTTTCCAGCATGGATAAAAAGAAAATAACTACAAAAGCTACTTTTAATACTTAAATCAAATAAAGTTTTCAGTTTCTGATCTAAAAATCCCTTTGGAAAAGATTTAAGATAACAAATATTTTTTGCTTTTTTTTTTTAATGTCCAATGACTTATAATTAAACTCAGGGTCTGGCAAGATTTGAGCATCTAGGATTTTAATCTGAATGTGAACCACAAAATTCCCTGACTCACAACAACCTTCACTTTAAAATACTAAGGCTAGAATGCTCTGTCCTTTTTTTTTTTTTTTTTTTTTTTTTTAGTACAGATAAATCACAAGCTTGAAAATGGGCTTTAAAGTTCAGAATGTGGCAAAGTCAAACACTTAACAAATCTGAAACATTTATATTTTCTTTTCTGAAACCAACACTGGGCCACTATGGGATGATGGAAATGAGACATTGCTTTTGGTTGAGTGGGAGTCAATTGTGGAGGAAGATGGCTGGAATGGATTACAAAGTACAATCCAAAATGTTCCCTAATGTGACTTCTCCTGTGAAGGAGAGACACACTGGAGCCATCTAGTGGCACACCATCTTAGAAACAGAAAGTGTGACTAGAGCCTGGGTTTAGAGCTGAGCCCAAGTGCAACTCCAGTGCAAACTGACTCCCAGAAGTGTCACTCAGATGTGTCATCTTTTCAGGAAGGCAGCTTCTGCTGCGGATGTCTGATTCTAGGAAAGCAGCTAACCTCAATCACCCTGCCCCAGTCCCTCTGACTACCACTTCCTTGTGCACTATTCTGAGACGTGCATCATCTGGTGACCTAGATTGGATGGAGTTTATACGCAATAGCTATTTTTAAGAGTGAACCCATTAGGCACACACCAAAACAATTACAGGACTACACCCATACAGGAGAAGTTAATATGTCTCTGGCTTGATACTTGACTCCTACTTAGCTCCACCTATCTTTACACAGCCACTTTGGACCAGAAGTTCCATTGTGAAAGCTAGAAAATTGGCTAGAAAAAGATTATTGCAGTAATTAGGGCAATGCTTTATCTTGATTAAGAAGCTTGAAGACTTCATAGGCTTCACTGAAGCCTAAGGTTTCTCTATGACACTGGTCTGGAGTAGATTAAGATGTGATGCTTGGAAAAGATTTTACCCAGAGCCTGGCCCGGTAATGTATTAGTTACTTGTCCTGCTGATGTGACAAGTTACTTGACAAAAGCAATTTAAGGAAGAAGGACTTCACTCTGGCTCACATTTCCAGGGCCTGTGTTCCATCGTGGAGCAGAAGGAACAGTGGAAACAGCATGAGGACAGCTGGTCACATTACATCAATATTCAGAAAACAGCAGAGCACTATTGCTCAGCTCCATGTCTTCTTCTTCTTTTTTTTTTTTTTTTTTTTCTGCCCAAGGTGACAGAAAGCCCATGAAATGGTGTCCATTCACATTTAGATAGGTCTTCCCAACTCACTTAACCTACTCTAGATAATCCTCACAGATATACCCAGGGCTCATCTGCTCAATAAACACTAAGGATCACGGGTAGATATTTTTACTTTTATTTTACTCATTTGGCATAATAAAATTAGGCTTTATCGATATTGTATTGTTCTTATACTTAAGAATATATTACAAAATCAAGTTAGGTCTTGTTAAAATGCAATGCTAGTTGGGTTGGGTCACGTAAATATAGCACATCAGTTAAGTGTACTAACTGCTTTCAAAAATGACCCAGGTTCTTTGATTCTAACACTCATATGGCAACATACAACCGTTGGTAACTTCAGTTCCAGGGCAGCCAGTCTACTTTTCAGCGTCTCCAGACAACAGGCACAAAAGAGGGAGAACACTGATAACGTAGACAATTTTGTTTTTAATTCTGAGTGTTGGGAGTAGCCCTCAAAGTTTTTTGCTTCAGGGAGATCTGGGACAGGAACCAAGAGTTTTCATGTAACATAGATTCCCCCTAGATACTGTTTTTCTTGACTGAGACAGGGTACATTTAAAGTTATTGTTGAGGATGAAAACAATAAGGTTCCTATTTGATCATCACTGGCAGAAGGCAAAGATGTAAATGTCCTTTCAAAGCTCCAAAATGCTCAGCAGGTTTCTATTGTTGGTATTTTTTTTCTTCTTTTTAAAATGCAGCTAACTCTTCAAATAAGATCTTTCAAAGAATTACATTCTGTATGAGGGCTACGTGTAAGAATTAGAAAAAGATAAAAGCACAACAGTTCATCTAGTCTTCTTCATTCTACACAAATTTCCATTTTATATCCTAGGGCTCACTCTGCAGAAACCTGAAACCACCAAAGAACAGCTGGGTACCAAAATGTTCTAATAAGACTTGTACCTGCATTGCATCCCTCCCCCCAAATGCCAGCAGTTTCTCAGAAGTTTCTGTTCATCATCCTGCCTTTTCTCTCCTGGTTGATAATCCATTTCCGACAAAATGCTTTTCTTGCACCCCTGACTCGATATATTCTATCAAACTGAGTGGAGAGAAACATGGGTATAAACAATGATATATCACTTCTTTTTAAAGATTACACATGTGTTTCATTGCACTGATGGGGAAGGCCGGAAATGAGTACAGTAGGGATATTTTCACCTCTCTCAGCTTGCATCATTGTAAGGAGGCTGAACTGAAAAAAATCCCTATCACACCAACTTTAATCACAGTCACTAATTACTTCAACTTTCTATCAACTCCTCAAAGAGCTACTGGATAGATGCTTTTACTGATATAAGAGGGACACTTAAAGTACATAGGAAATCACATTATCTCATTCAGTTCCTTAATGTTGCTTTAGGATGGAGTGGATGTGGAGAAACCAGAATATGTTTTGTGCAGTAGTTTTAGTTTATCAATTTACTTTGTTAATTCATAGCATGTGAATATTATTTTATTGTAGATATTCCTTTGTTGTTGTTGTTGTAGTTGTTCCCCAAATGAATCTGGAAATTGGGATGATTATAGAAGTTATGTATTACTCTCTATGAAATGTCTTTTAAAAAAGAATAGTCCCGTGATTTGCTTGTAGATACAACCCAATTTATCAGAGATAACAAATTAATCAAATTGATGGCATGTGATCCTTTCTGATTTCCCAGGAATGGAGGCTCTGGAACTTAAAATATCCACAAGGAAGTACTTCGGCTGTGGTATTCTTTTTATTTATTTATTTTTTTATTTTTGAGACAGAGTTTTTCTGTCTAGCCTTGGCTGTTCTGGACTCACTTTGTAGACCAGGCAGGCCTTGAACTCACAGCCTGCCTCTACCTCCCTGCGTGCTGGGATTATAGAAATGTTCTGTCATGCTCAGCTAAGCTGTGATATTAAAGGGAGATATAAATTTTACTGAGAATATTTCATATAATCAATATCATTTCCAAAAGAATGTATATGCATGTATCTGAGTCCCTTATGAAGCATCTTTCTCCTTAATCTGAGGACTTAATTTTAAATTCAATATTTTTTATAGCATCCTTTACATAGTTTTTTCAGTCTCCCTTTTTGAGGGGAGGCGGTCCAACAAAAAGAAGACTCTTCAAAGAGATAAATGATCAGCTAGCTAATGTATTAGTATGATCCGAAAGTAAACATGAGACTTATATGAACAATTCTAGATCACATTACACACAAACAAAAGGCACAACCTACTTTCAGTGATTGAGTTTGTGTGTTGAGGAATAAGAATGAAAAGGCATAATTAAAACACACATTTAATAATAACTGTCACAAGAATTATCAGAAAATGCCCATGTATTTTGACTTTGAAGATGAGTCACATGCAAAGTGCCTGAAAAGAGGTCTAACAGCCAACTAAGCAAATTAGTGCCTCCGGCCAAAGCTGATAACACAGCTTACACTTCCAACAGGATATAGCATAGATACAATTAAATCACTTTGTTCTCTCCTCTACCCCCATATAGAAGTTGTTGAAAACTATTGAATTCCCAAATTTTCTACTGTCTATGTAGGATACGTAGGACTTCCAGAGCTATCGTGAGAGACCCACTCTGGAAAACCCAGAAACAACAAAAATATTCTCAACTGGAATGGAATAAGAGCACATGATGCATTCTGGGCAAATCCTTAAAAAAATCTTCAAAATGGCATTTAACAGACACAGACTGATTAAGGGATTTATCTATGGCAGGAGTAGGCATGACATTAATAACTAAGGGTAAGTAGCTCAACTTTGTATCTCAAGGTGATATTAGAATCAGAACCACCAGCTAGGACTTACATTGCTAATACTGGCAAACCTTTCTTTCTTGAAAATAACACACACACACACACACACACACACACACACACACACACACACACACACACAAATATATAAGTAAATAACCACCAGAAAAGCTATTCTCTCTGTTTCCTATGAAACAAAATTAAGGTATTTAAGAGCTCACTGAGGAAATTTGGATAGTAGCCCAAATATATCCTCAAAGCCAAAAGACTTATGATTTGTCAAGGGCTGTTACAAAGACTGTGCCCTTAAGCCAAACAAGCATCATCTTCAGGGAGATTTTATTTGTGTGATCAATTCATATCTGGACAGGTCTTCCACTGGTTGGCATAGCAACTAACTGAAGTTCATTGAACTTTTAGATGTGTGTGCTAGCAGTCTAAAACTGATTTCCCCCCATGGGCACCAGAAAAGGCTTTCTTTGTTAAAGCTCTGCAGTTGTGTTCAAAAATACATCATTTTGCTCAAGCCTGAAAATACACATATGTGAGATTTGGAAAGTGATATTAGTAAAATTGCATCTATTATGTAACACCATGATTTTTTCCCCCTCTACTTGTCTCACTTCTCTCTCCCTGAGAGCAATGTCGTTGTATAGCAATTTTGCAAGATTACGTCCAAGATTTTGTTATTTTTCAGAATGTTGCCAAATACATCTGGGCAGTAGTTCTGATCGTATAAGTGTTTAGCTTCACCTTGCTTGCAGGTTTAGAATTGTGAAGTCCCCACTCAAGTAATGCTTTCTAATGTAAATTTATGTGACTTTCATTAGAAGAGATTTAAAAGACGCACATATGAGAGGTAACAGGGTACTGTTGTGAGTCTGTACTGTGGTCTAGGGGTGAAGAGGAAGAGAAGGTGCAAGCATTGATAGTTAAATGATGTAAAACTCAGCTTTAAGAGCAGGGTTGAAGAGAAAGGGATTTTTAGCAAAGAAAAGAACAGGATGAAAAGAATAGAGCTGTGCTATAGAGATGGCTAAGTGCTTAAGAGCACTGGTTCCTCTTCAGGAGGACTCTGGGTTTGATTTGGAGGCACCCATAAGGTGGCTCGCAACTGTCTGTTACCTCAGTCTCAGTGGATCTTACACCCTCTGCTGAATTCCATGGGCATTAGTTTTGCCGTGCACAGACACATTTGCAGTTAATACACTCATATATGTAAAATATATACCTTTAAAAAATAAGACATAAAATGGACAGATTGATAAGGATAGGCTACCTTTTTCTTGTTCCTTCCTCAATTTTGAAAACCATGTTCATAAATGAGAATTGAAGAAGTATAAAGAGCCAGTAGGTATTTTCCCCAGAAAGATGTCACATTTGACATATGGTTGACATAGGAGGTTTTTATCTCTTAGGAATTAAAAAGGGGTATCCTTTTGAGCTGTGCATTTGTGAATTGGAGCTGCCACTCTGTGTATTTCATAAACATCCCTTATTCTTGCTTGTTCCATAAATTCTGCAAGGGCTAGCCAGTTTTTCTAGTGTAGGAAAGATTCCATTTGATTTCCTTCTTTTTTTCCTGTTTTCCTTTTCTTTCATTTTTGTATCAGTGAAGATCTTTCAAACACCACTTGGCATTTCTCCCCAGTGGGTCTGTTGAAGCCCATCAAGTTCTGGTTAAATAATTACCATCTGACTACTCACAAAGACTGTTTCCTTCTATGTTGGGTTTAAGCCAATCCACTGCCAATGAGGCTATTGCACTTCAATGGCTTTATTGATCCCTGGTGATTAGATCAGGCATTCTGACAATGCCCAACTGACCAGTGCTCTTTATATATAGCCACACAGTAGCCACAAACCATGAGTTAGCTGCATGTGTGGCTTTACGGGCAGCTGGACTCTGGACTGGGGTGGCTGGGGGTCTTTTAGAATGAAGTTTTGCATTGTATGCATTTTTTTCCACAAAAGTCTCTTTGAACTGAAGGGACAGTCCTTGTTTGATTCTGTGAAAGGAGAAGTGAGGCATGTCTAGGGCTGCAGTTGCAAGATGGTGAAAAAGGATGTGTTTCATGTTAACTTGTACTGCCATCCTGTGGGCGAAAAGAGAACATTTTGTTCTAATGACAGCGTCAAATGATTGCAGGGTTTAATGATGAACAGGAAGCCAAAGGCTAAGGCTTTTAGCATTGCTTATTTGCTTAAAAATATACTGAATCCCACATCACTGCCTTAAAGAAAAAGTTTGGGGGGAATTTTCAAGAGCATAAAACAAAGCCATAGCTTTGGCCAGAACCTCCTTTTCTTGTCATGAAAACAGTGCTCAAATATTGAGATGTCTACAAACCATTTCTGTATATTTTAGATGCCATAAAGTAAAAGAAAAATGAGTGACAGTAGCAATAACAAATGAGTATGAAAAGTGAATTTGAAGGAGAGGTAGCAGGGTTATATGGGAGGTTTTGGAGGGAGAAATAAGAAGAGAGAAGTGATACAATTATATCAATGATGTAATTATATCAAAATCTTATTAAATGAGAAAAGAGAACATTAAATGTGTACCCATTAACTCTGAATGGGAATAAAAGTCCAGGTAATGATTTATTGAGTGATACCATGTAAATCATTCTTTGATTCCTGTCAAATGAAAAAATGTACTATGTAGAATTTAGCAGGCAAGGAAGACATTATTGAAGGTACTGCAGTGGGAATCTGTCAAGATGTCTGGGAAAATGACTGAAGCATTCCAAGGATAGGTAGGTTAGCTTTATGAGGCAATATATATCTGATGATAGGGGCTTATGGCATTGACCTTAACTCTCCCATAGGCATGAGGATATAAGGAAGGATGTCATATGTACTGATGGTTTTATTGGGGGAAAAAGTGATTCCTGGTCAATCAAAAGGATAGTATTTGTCTATTAAAGAGTAAGAAGTTAAGAGAATATTTATATTCTAAAGATAAAAAAATTAATTTCAAATTTTCTAAAATAAATGATCAAAAGATAAGAAATCCTGGATCCCATACTGTTATGCAGAGTCAAACTGTAGGCAGAAATGCTGGCGCCTTGTTGAGCCACATCCTTGGGATCTGTAAAAGAGCCAATGATCTCAGCCATCTTTCAGTATGAGAGTTAAGAAGAAACAGTGTTGAATATGCGGTAAACAACAATGAAAAATCTAATAGAACTTACTGTTGGCTTATATTCTTTGTTCCTTTTGTATTAGAATATGCATACACTGAACTTTAAATGGCTTAGTCTAAAAGGAAAAAAATGTATAGCAAATCAGATTCAAGTTTGACTCTAAAGCTTACTAACAATGGATGCACAAGAAAACAATTTAATCTTTCTGAACCTTAATGATCTAAATGCAGTTAATAAGACATTTCATAGGTCTTGTAAAATTCAAAGTAGGAAAAATGTGAGATCCTAGAACCCTACTGGCATTAGAATGTCCTGGTAGAAGCTGATGTTGAAGACAGGTTAGCTGTGTATGAGAACATTCCATCTCTCCATTCCTGTTACTTTCAGTCATTTTCACAAATTAGCCCATGGACAGGACAGTCTCCACATTTGAGTGGAGAGTGGGATATGACTTTCTCATGTACTCTGGTGCCTCACATTTGACTATGTCCCCTGGAGGGGGAGACCTAGTGGCACTCAGAGGAAGGACAGCAGGTCACTGAGAAGAGACTTGATACCCTATGAGCATATACAGAGGGAGGTAATCCCTCTGAGGAACAGTCATAGGGGAGGGGAATAAGGGGAAGATTGGGGGGGAGGGGAGAATGGGAGGATACAAGGGATGGGATAACCATAGAGATGTAACAAGAATAAATTAATAAATAATAATTTTTTTAAAAAGCCCCATAAAAACCTGTTTTCAAAAAAAACAAAAAACAAAACACACACACACACTCACAATGTAGCATAACGAGAATCCTAAAGCTTCAGGATCTTACAAAAAGCAGCATTTACTTAATTATTGAATAATAATTGAAATAAACTGTAGGCCTCCTGCTTACTTGCACAAGGATGCAATCCATGCAAAACAGGCTGGAACTATGGGGGCTGAAACTCAAGCAAGGCCTGATTGAAAGCCTTATAGATGGGTCCTCTTTGTTTTTACATGGGGTGTGCTACACTTGATGATAGTACACATGCAAGAAAAAAAGCTTGCTCATGATACATATGACAAAATACCATAGGCTAAATAAATCACGGGCGGAAGGACAATTATGTAAATATGGTGCCCACATGGAGAAAAAGGGTGAACACACAACTATACATCCTTAGAAAGAGTAAAATACAAGGAGTGGAATCTACCACACGGTATAACATCCATATCCTCTCTATATTATATCTATCTCCTGTATACCTCAATGCCCCAGACCTTTGGATCTTCAGCAGTGCTTAGTTTTGAGAGTAGAGGGTATACTCCAGAGCAAAAGAAAAGCCAAGGAGAAAGATAGACCTCTTCTCAACACGTCTCCACAACAAATTTAGGAGAAAAGATGCCTCAAAGAAAACCTTGTCTCTTTTACCGAAGCCTTTCATTAGGCTGTCGCTGTCCATTTTTCAATTTTCCTTAAATTGAAAAATATTTTCTGTGACAAATTAAATGACATGGGCATGCTAGGCTAAATAAAGCAAGGAGTTTGGGTTTGCAGTGTACAGGGGAAATAATCAACGATCAGAAGGCGGAGTGAGATGGATAAGAATGAATACTCATCCCCCTTCTTATCTCCCACCTCCTACTCACACCCCAACTAACAAACTTGCGTCATTGGAGCTGAAAGAAGAATTCATCTCTGAATATAGATCTGAGCTGAAATCACTCGGCAATGGTCCTACTGTGGCTTTTGAGAACAATGCCATCTCTTAAAATAACTGTGTTTTCAATCATGACCTTCAGTGTGTCTGAGAGTTTCCGATGATAAATAGTGAATGGTGAATGGCATGCCACAGAACGCAGCCCCTTAATTGCTTTGAGAGAAATCACATAGGATTTTCAGTCCTTCTGTTTGTGCCAGTGCTTGGAAAAGATCACTGAGTTTGGATCTATGTAGAGATACCAGACTGAATCAGAGATGAAAATTTTCATTTGAGCCAGCTACTCAGTCTTTCATGAAACAGTCTGGTGAGGTAGGGGGTAGAGAGCACAGTGCATAATTAGAATGTGCACAGACTTTGGCATCTGATGTAAGTAGGATTGAATTGTAAAGATATTGTTTAATAGCTATGTGGCCTGAGGTAAAATTGCTAAGCCTTTTGATTATTGTCTCTGCAAAATAAGTATCATCATCTCTCATGAGGCTGTTGTAAAGCTTTCACACATTAATATATGTAAAGTATTGCACACAGTAAGTACGTGAGAGAGGACAGCTGCCCTTGGATCTATTAAAGTACACCGTGGAATTTGTTATCAGCAAAGAAGAGAGTAGAAACAGCACTGCCACTGCGGCAAAGGGCCAATGAAAGGGCAAAGGTGGCGGCTGCAGGAAGAGGGACAGAGTCCCGTAGGGTAGGCAGCAGGGTGCCAAGGGAAAGTGTCAAAAGAAAACCTTATCCCAATGTTTTATGATGTCCCTAACATTAAAAAAAAAAAACCTCGTCTCTTTTAGATCCTATTTTTGAAACCAAGCAGTAAAGACTCTTTACTCAGGCCCATATTTGTATTCATTACTTTTTTGTCACTGTGGGGAAAGTCCTAACTCTAGCAACTTGCAGGAAGGTGGGAACTTGGCTCCCAGTTTGAGAGTGTTGTCCATCATGGTGGGGCACTCATGATAGCAGGAGGAAACAGAAAGCAGGATGTAGATGGTCACATGCCACCCACAGTCAGGAATCAGAAGGACACATGTGCTCATGTTTAGTTTACTTCATCTTTGTAGTCAGCTGAGGACCGTAGCCCATGGAAAGATGCTGTCTTTATTTAGGGGTAGGTGTTTATGCTCCAGTGAATCCAATATAGAAAATCAACCATCGACTTAGTGGGAAGTCTGTCGCTTAAATAGTAAACCACTAAAATGTCCATATAGATGACCTCAAATTAATTATTATGATAATGGAAATATTACTTTTGCTTCCTAATAAAAATTGGAAATTTGTGTACTAGGAGGTAGCTGCCTCATCAAAGACTGTATGACCAAGGCCAGATCCCTAACACCACAAAAAAAAGAGAGAATGAATAATAGTTTGTTGTTAGTTTGATCTTAACTAGGCCACCACAGTGTCCAGATTTTGATTAGGTTATTCTGAGTGTGCTCATGCATGTATTTGTGGATAAGAGGAATGTTTAAATAAGTAACCCAAGAAGAGCAGATGCCTTCCACACATGGATGTGCCCTTTCCAATCCATCAGAGGCCTGAATAGAAAAAATAACCATATATTCTTTCTCAGGAGAAGCAGCAAAACAGACTGATACTGAAGGCACATGTATTCTAGATTTATAGTGCTTAAGGTAGCATCTGATGTGTTCACAGCTATGGGACAGGGCTTTAGAAGTGAAGAAAATCACCCTGGTATTTTTCTTTCCAAATTCTCTGCTCCACAGAAACCATGAATTGGTCAGCACTGGTAGCTCTGAAAGATGAATGACTAGTAGCTTGTCTGTTAAGGATTCTACCTACATAAAGCTCTGGGGAGGTGGTATTACCAAAAGCAGAGAAAAATAAATCTTCTCCAAAAGAAAATTGTGGAGGATAGTCACTGACACAGCAATGCGAATATTCTGAAAAACAATATAGACATCTGAGAACAAGTCCCAGAAAATCTGGCTAAATTCCAGTGTGATAAAGAGGAGGCTCTCTACCTTAGAAAAGAATGTATTTACTTAAAATAGACTTTAGTATTGTCAGATCATCCAGGAAGCTGAAGATGAAAAATAGGCTTAAATTTAGGCACGAAATACAAATTGTCACTTATTACTAGAAACTAGTCAGAAGCTGGGCACCAGAATCCGAACATAAGGCACAAGAGGGCTTGAGGCCAGTGGGTCTTGATGTGAGGCATATAAACTGCCGGAAGCATCCAGAGTCCTACCAACATACCCAGGGGGAAAGAGCTCTAACCCAGGGTTCTGCACTGCCCTGGATCAAAAGACCTTGAAAAGACTCTCATAATGATCACATTCCTGCCAAATGGGCTTCTGAGCAAAGATCTTGAAAGTCCTTCTTCCAAACTTTTTGGGAAGGATGATTTCCTGTACAATCTATCCTTGTCCAGAACTTCCTACCCAAGGACACCTCCCTGGCAAACAGCCACAAGACAAGACTTTAAGACTTTATTTAAGACATTAAGACTTCATTTCTTGTCATAAAGTTCTTCTTGTAGGTTTCCAGGACCCTGTGGGTCCTACTATTTCCCCATTCTTCCATGTTACTCTCGCCTAAAGTCTCAATAGGATGTCTTCTCCTCTGACCCACTTTCTTGGTAAGTAAAGTTTTTCTTGGTACGTATCCCTTGGATTAGTGTTTTGATATAAGTGAGTATATACTGTTTGTCTCTTTTTGTTTCTGGGTGACCTCACTCATTATGATAATTTCTAGATCAATCCATTTGTCCACAAATTTCAGGAATTCCTTGTTTTTAATAGCTGTGTAGTATTCCATAGTGTAAATGTACCACAGTTTCTGGGGTCCTCCTCAAACTAAGGCACCAGCCAAGGAGAATATAGGCAGTAAACTTCGAACCCCTACCAAGACCTAGCAGACGAACATGATATTCTCCACTGTTGAGTGTAGAGTGAGATCTGATTCTCACACGAACTCTGGTGCCCCTTTTCTGACCACGTCCCCTGGATGGGGAGGCCTGACGGCACTCAGAGGAGGGATAGCAAGTTACCAAGAGGAGACTCAATAGTCTAAGAGCATATATAGGGGGAGGAGGTGTCCCTCAATCACAGACATAGGGGAGGGAGAAGGGGGGAAGCGGGAGGGAGGGAAGAATGGGAGGAAACAGGGGAAGGGCTAACAATCGAGATGTAATGTGAATAAATTAATATAAAAAAAGACTTCATTTCTTATTAACTTAAGCACTGGCTCCATTTAGTCTAATAATGAGATGGTGCTTAACATTTTTGAATCACTGAGTAATCGTCCCCTTTGCTTTTCTGAGATGAGGAATCCATACACAGCCCAAAATGTCCATCCTGGAACTCATTATGTAACCCAGGGTGTTCTTAAACCCATACCCTCTTTTCTTCGCATCCCAAATATTTAGATTAAAGTAAGTAGTATTACATCTAGGCAGCTTTCTTCACTTTAATTTACAAAAATTTACACTTGGACACTCAACTCTCAATACTACTATCTTGGAATCATCCTTAATGACATCCAATCAAGTCATAGGGATTTAATTATTGGAAGAGAGTTGGAAATTGAATTTCTCCACCTGTGCCAAAATTCATGAAGGCCATTCAGGTTTATTGGTCATATGTATGTTCTATTTTTATGTTGTCAGAGTATTTAGAATGTGTCTGTGTACCAAATATTTTACTAGACCCAGAATAACAGTGAACAGCAAGAATACAACACACTGATGATCTCTGTCAAAAAAAAAAAAAAAAAAAAAAAAGAATATGATCTTTTGTTTTCTAAATACAAAAATGTAGAATTTCAATTTTTTAATATAGCATGTGAAATGAGTGGCCTGTCAGTGAACCTTAGGAAAACTGTGACAATAAGTCAAATGATTACAGACAATGGGTACAAGTTATGATAAACTGTGTCGCTTACTGCTATAGATATGGATGTGGTGATTACGTGCTGTTATGTATTTGAGTTGGAGTGGGGGATATGAGAAGTCACAACCTTTGTGGAAGTTAAACATTTATGATAAGTGCCTCTTCCATGGAATCATTTTGGAAATAGGAAAAGTTTTAGATTCTAATATTATATAAACAATACGACAATCTTAAAGATAAGCAAGCTACAAAATTGCTCTTAGCTAATGAGGATGGAAAGCAGTGTGCCCACCCTGCACTGTGTCTTTCCTTCTCGGGCTGTCCAGGTGTGTCCTTTAGAGTCACAAGTACAACTAACTGAGGCAGTCTTTTTCTCACATCACTCCTCTGTATGCGCCTCTCTTACTAAGTCTGTTCTGAGGCACCAAGATGAAATTCAATGACCATTCTTTACCATAAACTGAACTTCAAGAACCTGAAATCCACCAGAACAATTCGGAGAACTTTTTCAGTACTTTCCCATCATCTTATCTTCACCATCTTCTCCAAACATTAAGATAATTGAGTTTGAATAGGGAAACAGTTAGTATTCTTTGTCTATGACTTAAAACAGGATCCACTATTGCAGGCTGTCCTCTATCAGGCAATGGCTAGATCACTTACTTAAGTATGATAGGACTCTTTAGGCCTTTCATACTAGAGAAGCTTTGAGATAGTATTTTAAAAATAGGGCACCTTATAATCAGAAATGGATCTTAAAAATATCTTTAAGAGTGATCTGACATTAATGCCCCAAAGTATGGACCATCCTTTCCTTCTTTCCAAACCAATTACCAGAGAAACTATTAGGTGCTCCTTTTCTTTCATGTACTGGTCTTGTTATGGGTTCTGTTGAAATCTGTAAAAGATGATAAAAGAAGAATATACTTAAATGAGAGGGTTTTTGTTTTGTTTTGTTTCTTAATAATCCCCCCATTAATCCCCTATATAAAGATTCTACATTCATGATTCTATTCTCAAATTTCCATCTGATTTCAGCTGCTTTTCAGTAGAGGAATATCAGAGGAGACACAGACATTTAGTATACTATGATAATTTTTGCAAGATATTTTTTCTGTGCATTTAAAAGGTTGAGCTTGAAATATGCTGTGCATTTGTAAAAATCCTTTATTACTTGAGCAAAACACTCTATCAGCAAGAATGCAACATGTAAACATAAGCTGTCTTGGGGTTGTAAAATTATGCATGTTATATTCTTTGAAAATACTTATTTGCTTTCTGTTTTTAAATTTTGTGTTCTGTTTTATAACCTTAAGATGGCATAAAAGGACATTCTGTTCATTTAAACTCTTTAATGTATAATATGTTCTCTCTGTCTCTCTGTATCCCCTCTCCCTTATTCTTTGCTCCCCCTCTGTTTT
>OU015742.1:39884316-39914940 GCA_907169655.1 Acomys percivali
CTCTCTCTCTCTCTCTCTCTCTCTCTCTCTCTCTCTCTCTCTCTCTCCCCCCTTCATGTGTATGTTATTGTGACTGCATTTTTGCATTACTATGTTGCAACTCTTTTGTAATAATATGCTTTGCTCCACAAAATATTCATTTCATATTTTTATTATGTGTATATATGTGTAGATATATGTGTGCACATGAGTGCAAACATCCGTAGATGTCAGAAGAGAGTATTGAATCCTCTGGAGGTAGAATTATAGGTTGACTTGAGGCCTATCCTAACACAGGCTCATGGGAACTAAACTTGGGTGTCCTGCAATAGGATTATACCATTGCTCACAACCATCTAGCCATCTTTGCAGCTTAGCACACTATTTTAAATCTGTATCAGTCTGATAAGATAAAAAGTAACAGTCCATTGTAGATTAGTATTCTTCATGCCTAACAATTGTTTTATTACCTTTGCTAAATAAACTCAGGAGACCCACATTAGGGCACAATTGAGCAACACAGCATTCAAGAGAACATTCAGCTCAACTAGTTTCCTGCTAAAATGCTTGCTTACGAAGTCACCCAAAGAAATGCAAACAAATTCAGCAAGCAGGCTCTTCTTTATTAAAATTATGAGTTACTGTTAACACAAATTGTACAGAATCCCCCAAAAGAGCAAGAACAAATGGTCTGAGAGCATCATCTGAACAACAACTGTGATCACAAGAGGAAGTAAGGGACCTACCAAAGAGTAAGTGACTTCTCAGGAGATGGTATGTGTGCTTCCAGTTTGTGTTAATCCCTAAGCATTTTATTCAGTCCAGTGTGCTACTTGAAGGTAGCTAGAATTAACCGTGTGGTATAAATGGAAACACGGGCGATCAAGAAGTACAGCTTTCTACCTTATGTATTCCATATGTAGCATATTTGGTGTTTGGGGCCAAGTCTCATCATTTCATGCTCTAGATCAAACTATGTAGAAAAAAAAGCAAAAGAACAAAATGGAGACATGAGCAGTTCTACAAGCATGTGAAGGAATGAGAAGCCAAGGACTACAGGAGGATTATGGAAGAAGACAGAAAAGATGAGTGTTTAATTTTTACCTACTCCTCAATCAAGAGCTTTTTGCTTCTCTTCTGTATGTTGTCCACATCATTTTTAATTAATTCTCTCCTATCCAGTTTTCTCTACATAAAAAAAGAAAAATTCTAAAATAGTGATTAAATCTCGAAGACTCTGGATGGCTTCTGAATTTTCAGAATCTCCTTATTGAAACTAAAGAAAACAAAATTTGTCTTGATTTTTTTGAGCAATATAATGGGGGTATTTGTTTTGGCAAAGTTACTTCTATGGTGGAAAGACCTAATGAATGGAAATTCAACTTTAGGGAGATCTAAAGGGATGCAGTGCTCTAATATGTGTACCAGGATTTAAAAATCAAAGAGAAAAAAGGGTTTACAATCTAACTATCTGCAGGTAGGTAATACTGACCAAGAAATCCTGCCTATTTGGATATACAAATCCTTGTTAAAGATATGCTTACGTGGAAGGCAGTCCTTACAATTGCTGAAGAACTGAGCTTCCGTCAGATCCACTGATTCTTAGTCAACCACATTAGCTGTGAATAACACAAAATGGACAAAATTATGGGCTGATGGGCTCTAATTTTCCCACTTACTCCCTGAACTCTTGACAATCATAAATCTCCCCCCCCTTTTTTTTTTGGTAAACTTCCACAATTCTAGAAATCCCACTCAGTGTTTAGCCCTGACCTTTTCCTGTAGCACATGGCACATTGGGAAGACTGGAGTATTTTCATTAAGCTGTACAACAAATGTCATGTTGTATTCTATTTCACACCACTATCGTATGTATCCTACCCATTCAACTCAAAATTGCTACTGCTCTCAATTTAAAATTGGATGAACTGAGATGGAGAGGTGAAATTATATACTTGTACTGTAGATTTAGAATAGTTAAAATGGAGTTTAAAGCACGTGCTGTTTCTCTGTCCCAAGCCTTTCTCCACAGAACACTGGAAAATGGATTCACTAGATATGGAAGACTTTTCCTAACCTTCAGCTTTAAGCTCCCAGGGAAAGGGTAAATAAACAGAGAGGCCCGTTCTGCACACTGGCCTGCGTTGCTCCTGTTTTTGCTTCTGTTCTTTACTAAGGCCTAAGATGAAACTGCTTCTTTCCCTTCCACATCAATGAACCAGATAAAAGACAAATAACCAGAGAGCATAACGCTGCTCCCACGAGTCTGCTGAACAGGGCCTTGCCTGGCCCTGCACCTCCTGAGTCCTGTCTATTTCTCACCAAGGGCTCAGCAGGACCTCTGGAAGAGTAGGTTAAGGAAGCTGCTGGGCCTTTTCATTCTGGTTCTTTACAACACAGTATAATTGGTTCTGGTACAGCTGCCTCACAAATGGAAGCATCCCACAAAATAACATTGGGAAGAAAAAGCAGGTCAGTTTGACAAAGGGCAAGAGCACAGCTATCTTGTCTGTGACAAATAGGTTTATGTGAGTTCTTGAGGCCTGAAAAATAAACAAACAAGCCAGCAGGCAGTCTTGGCGAAGGCAGGGATCGCTAGGTGGCAGCACACTCTATCTCACTCCCTGTCCACTGGGGAAAACCTGCCTAATCTCAAGAGCAAGAGAGCATGGAAAAGCAGGGTGGAAGAGGAATGGAGTAGAGATCTCTTTAGAGTTTCATGTACAGACACATTGAAAATGCATTATACCCATATTACTTATTGGTATTCCTTTTGAATACGAAGTGTTCCCTTTGTGTCAACTTTTGTCACATTCCAATCAAACCAAAAACTATGATCTTCACCCGGGCGTGGTGGCATATACCTTTAATACCAGCACTCAGGAGGCAGAGGCAAGCAGATGCTCTGAGTTCAAGTCCAGCCTGGTCCACGACATCGAAGGCTACACGGAGAGACTCTGTCTCAAAAAAACAAAAAAAACCAAACCAAACCAAACCAAACCAAACAAAACAAACAAAAACCACCACCAACAAAACAAAAACAAAACCCACAACCAAAGAAACAAAACCAAACCTATGATCTTCAATAATCCTCTTTTGTAAATATGGAACCTGAATGTTAAATGGAGTTGGTGAATCCAAAATCACGTTACAAATCAGTTGTGGTGTCCTACGCCTTTATTTCAGAACTTAGGAGTTTGAATCAAGGAGACTGCAAGTTTCAGGCCAAGTGTGTAACACATTGCCAGGTCCAGGGCAGCCTGGACATCCTAAGAGAACAGGCTATGGAAACGTATTGCACAATAACTAAATTAAAATATACTGAAATGTGAAGTCTAAAGGGATGACATTAGAGTCTGTAAAAGTATACAGAAGTATAAGAATTCCATGAACACAACCAAGATGAGATAAATGCAACTATTACTGAACATGGCAGAAGTAGAACCAATGCCTCAAATTGTATTTTTCTGAATATAAAGTAATTATTGTTACAGAAGAAAATTTACATGTGAGTCAGTGCCCAAGACAGTTTGATCAATGATGATTTATAGTATAGATATAACCACCATTAATTTTCCATTCTGCATGTAAATGTTTATCGCAGCTCTAATAACATAGCTCTTACAGTTTCAAACACATCTCTGACTAAGCAAGAATTGTCCTAGATCACTACAATAGGTAGCTAGAATGTTCAGTAATATATACAACAAAGAATGAATTAATCATACACATACATTGTAATCCAAATTAGTTCCAACATTATACCAGTTTGAGTTAGGATGGACAAGCACAGCCATAATTGATTACACATATTTATTTCTTATTAGCAATTTTCTGATACATCGAATTGCTAGCTCATAGGTCCTGATCACATTTTATCTAATACTTGCTGTTGAATTTATTTCTTTAAGAGGTGTATCATTTTTTTTCTTTTCAAGCACTGTATGAGATTTTCAAGTATATTTACTACCAACTTAGACTTATTAATCCTCCAAAAGATATGGAATATATTTCTGTTGTTTACCAGACATACTTAGCTATAGTATTTGCCTTAGTTACTGTTCTAGTGCTGTGAAGAGACACCATGACCAAGGCAACTATTATACAGGAAGCATTTAATTGTGGCTTGCTGTCAATTTTAGAGTGTTAGTCCATGATCACCATGGTAGGACTGGAGGAGTAGCTGAGAGCTTTATACCCTCATTTTCATGGAGAAGGCAGAGATGACAGAGACACGTAGACAGAAAGACAGATACACACAAATACAATACACACACTCACACACATACACATGCTGGGGGAGGTAGAGAGAGGGAGACAGAGACATAGAGACACACAGAGAGAGAGAAAGAGAGAGACAGACAGACAGATGGACGGACAGACAGACAGACAGACAGACAGACAGACAGGACCTGACAGAAAGACAGACAGACAGACTGGACCTGGAGTGGGTATTTGAAACATCAAAGCTCACTCCCAGTGACATTACCTTCTTCAACAAGGCCACATCTCTTAATGCTTCTATAACATCCCAGTACCTGGCGACTAAGCCTTCAAATGCATGAACCTATCAGGACACCATTCATCCAAATCATCAGAGTATTTTGGCGCAGCAGCTCTAGAAGACTAAATCATCTGCCATTCAAATTGAAACTTTTCCATGCTCATGAGGTGCCTGTGCTTTGACTGGTTTCTTTATGCAAATGGGCATGTTCAAGCTTTTCTTCCAGATTTCACTCATCTAAACTTTTACTCTGTAGCCTTTTCACACAGCCCTTTCGTCGGTTTGTATATTTCTCTCTCTCTCTCTTTTTTTTTAAAGATTTATTGATTTCTTATTATGTATATAGTATTCGGCCTGCATGTACAGCTGTAAGCCAGAAGAAGGGATCAGATCACATTACAGATGGTTGTGAGCTACCATGTGGTTGCTGGGAACTGAGCTCAGGACCTTTGGAAGATCATTCTGTTTTTTTTTCCCTCTCATGACCCTCTTTTCACAAGGGATAGTTTATATAAACTTTAAATACAAAGACAAATTTGTTTCAACATGAATGTTCATGAACAGGATTCTACGATACGTGGAGACACAAAGAAATATGAAGGTGGAGGATTTGGTTACTACCTACAGTAGTATATGATAATATTACCTTGTCAGAACCCATGTCAACTAATGTTGACAAAGTATTCAAAAGTCAGTTCCTAAATCACTCTGCCTATTATGCACTGTAGTATTGCACTGCTCCTTTTATATTCCTGTAATGAGGATAACAAGCAACTCATCATCAACTGGTGAGCAGAGCATTGTACCACCACAGGAAATCTAGTCAAAGAAAAGCAGCTTCTTTAAGTTGAAATGACACTTTAAAAAAAGAAATAAAAAACAGAGGCAATGTGGGCAGCCGAAGGGAGAAAGAGCATGCTCTTTGCTGCAATTTTAGAAAATAGAATGTAACAACCTCTTTCAGTTTGAGGTCTGAGCATGTCTCAATATTTTTATAGAAAATGGTAATATAATTTCTAGTCTTACAAGTGAGCTGACATAGGCAGCAATTTTTAGTGCCCTGTGAAAAGTGGTAAGACTGATGTGAATTACAGCTTTGGAGTTATACGTACATTTCCCCCGCATTATTCACTGAAATCAATGTCTGGCTGGTTATGTTGGCATAAGAATGAGCCAGAAATGGGCAAAACACTGGTTCTCACAAGATTTGCCTGTTCAGGAATACATCATAAATAGAACTGTGAAGTGTGCATTTAGCTGCTGGGTTGAGGACTTCCTGCACCAAAGTGACTACAGACAGTGAAGTAAGAGCAGATGTGTAATTGTCTCTCTCCACATTGGTCTGTCTGTGGTAACTTGGAGAAGTCATCTTGTATCTCCAAACCATAATTTCTAGCTTGGAAAAATGGGAGAAGGTTACACTGTGACATATATAATTGCTATAAAATTGTAAACAATAAATATCAGTGTCTTTAAAAGAAGGGCCCAGTAATGAATGATCTTACCTCACTGCCTTCTTAACTATAGCTTCAAATTGAATCACTGCTTTTGCTGAGAAAAGATATGTTACTTTTATTCTCAAAGTGATTTAAAATTATCTAATGAACCCAAATGAAAGTAACACCCACCTGAAGCAAGTTGTCATGAGGTCTACCCATGGAAAACCAGTGAGCTGCTTCCCAATACACCTCGCTGAACAGTGAGTAGAACATCACTGAGTAGAGGCCACAGGCCTGCAAACATTTCAGTCTAAGAGATAACAAGGTGATATGATCCAAAGAGACATGGGACTGCATGAGAGATGCCTCTAGTGGGCTGAGAGTTTCAGCAAATACAATAGAAAAGACAAAAAGAACTAATCGACAACATTAATGATAGATGACCCATTCCACAACACATGGACACTAATTAGGAATGAGACTGTGCCTCAGGGTGCGTAAGACATTGCCAACCTGTAACATGCATTGAGTTCAGTCCTCAGTACCATAAAAATATCTATATTAGATTATTTTATCTTCTACACCACAAACAGAAACAGTATCTAATCTAATCAGAGGTCTAGTTCAACAATGAAGAGGAACACTCCAACTAAAACAGAAGTGAAAGGTGTTGCAAACAGGTGCAAAACAAAACAGAAAGGGAGGATGAGGGGCAAGCAATGGTGATATGCAATCTCTATATCATTAAGCCAGATTCTCTAATGTTTGTTTGTTTAGGTTTTTTGAGACAGGGTTTCTCTGTGTAGCCCTGGGTGTACTGGGACTCACTCTGTAGACCATTAAAGTTAGCTCTCACAAAAAAATAATGCAAACTAAACTATGAAAATATAAGTAAGATTACAGACTCATAAACATCATAGAAGTAACAAGAACAAGAGAAATAGTAGGAGAGATGACTAGTGTCCCTAATATTCATGTAAGCATGGGCTAAACCAATCACAAGTGTTTCTTGTTGGCCCAAATAGATACAGCTATCATGGAGAAAATAGATATCATTTGTCATCATTTATATATTTTTTCTGTATAATTTATCAAAACTCCCAAGACATCCATTTATCACAGCAATTCCTAAGAACTCATCCTGAAGAAAGAATAATGGATATACACAAATATATAGCAATGAGATGTTAATGGGAGCTATTAGAATAAATAGTGCAGCTAATGTGAATACCTTCATATGAATGACTAACTACATAATTTATGTGGAAACGAGTCATGGAGTTCTAAAACATAACTAAATATTTTGCTGTATGTGTGTATGCAGTACTGTGCTGTGATACATTATTGCAACACAAGCCATGTAATGTGTGTGTGTATATATATAAAAATGCTAATTGACAGTAGTCATTATTTGGTGTTGTTGTTTGTACTTTGAGTTTGCCAATTTGTATGCACTGTATTTTCTGTAAGTAGTGAATACCCTTTATTTGGTGAGGTAAAAAAATAAAATAAGTAATTAAAATACCAGAAACAAAAGAGGAGCCACTCTTCACTGTCAATGGAGTCCAGTTTTACAATTTTATATCACATGTAAAAATACAGAGATCAGTATAGTGATCCCCATAGTCAGATGTGAAAGTAAGAGAAGTTATAAAGGCAACTCACCCAGGTTACCTCAATTTATCCTTTTCTTATTTTAATACATGGCTTATTAAAACAATTAATATGTGTCTTGACAAATACTCTATTTTGACTGGCAATATATTAAATTATGAATCTTTGGGCAATATATAAAGTTATCACAAGGGTAAATTTTATGAGCAATTTGATTATATCACTACAAATCATCCTGAGAAGAGGTGCCAAGATAGACAAAAATTATATTTGAGGGTGACTGTGCATACCAATTATTCAATATCTATTCAAGGAAGATCACTAATTTCATTATATGTAAAACCTTCAATACTCCTAAGAATAATTGTATCTTGCAGCAATTTAAAAGTCTATCTCTGATGAAATTCACTTCTCCTTTCTGCTGAGAGGCATTAAGAAAAGGATCTGACAGAGAGAGAAGAGTGCCAAGTAGATGTAAAGGAAGTTCAGGAATGAGTACCCAGTTCTGTGTGAGGGAGCTTCGCAATGTTGAGACAGATTCATGGATTATGAAAACATATCTAAGATCTAAAATGATCCTTCTACATCTAAACTGCAGGCTTATGCCACATTAATGGTACACAGAAATGGTGATCATAGTAGTTTAGACATCAATGTTTTCATAAACTCAGTGGAAACTAGAAAATTCACTTTGATTTTCACACCACATGGCACTCACTATTCTAAACACAAGTGTATCAGTTGATGCTAAAGCAAGAATATTCATGGATACTGATAGATGAAAAATCATTAATGGGAATTAAAATATCACATAGGAGGACTGAAAAGGTGGCTCAGTTGTTAAGAGCACTTATTGCCTTTTCAGAAGACCTGGATTTGGATCCCAACATGTATATGGTGGCTTATAACCACCTCTAAGTCCAGTTATAAGGAAGGCAATGTCCTCTAATGACCTTTGTGGACTCCTGAACATACAGAGTATCTATATGCCACACCAACACAGAAATACAAATGAAACCACATTAACGATGACTAAAATTATAGAAGCTCATTTCTTACATAATTATGAATGGTCTCCATCATTTTTTTAAAAAGATACTCAAATTTATTAGCTGCTTTTGCTGTTACCAAATTCTTCACAAAAATACTACCTCACGGGGAATGGAATCTTCTAAGCTCAAAATTTAAAACTACATTGGTACACAGAGAGGGCATGGAGACAGAGTCAGGAAGTGGCTGCTCACATTGCTTCTTCAAAAGGAAAGCAGGGCAGAGACAGGAAGAGAGAGTAAGAAACCAAACCTCAAGGCCCACCCTCAGTGACGTGTCTCCTCCTCCAGCAAATCTCCACCTCCAATACAGTCCATAACCTCCCAAAACAGGGTCACCAGCTGTGGAGTCAAATATTCAAACACATGAGCCTATAGGGGATTTCTCACATTCAAATCGCGCACATCATTTGAAAGTCCACAGGACTAATTAATAGGTCATTTTAAATATTTGACCAATATCTGTTCTCCAAGACATTAAAGTAATTAATTCATGTGCTACACACCATTTTCCTAGCATTCTCTTTCAAGTCATTGTGCACAGCATCATATGACTAAAACAGAAAATGTTTTGCTTTTATGGAAATCACGTCAGATAAAAATGAATAAATAGCTGGGTAAATAAATCCTCATATGCAAAGCCATGACAAATACAACAAAACTAAATGATGCATACTATAAAAATGAAGAACGAAGAATAGAGAAAAATATTTTTGATGTCATAAACAGAAGAGTGAACCTAGTATATAACTGCATGAAGATCCTTAACAATGGTGGTGTCAGTCAAGACAAACAAAGCTTCCTGGAACTTTGCTTTGACTAGTGAAAATGTTGATGTTGGCCAGAGAAGCTATGATGATAGGACAGCTGCTAATCAACTTTAAGAAACATCACCAATTAAAAAGTCATCAACAAATAGAGAAAGATGAATCTCATGCCCCCAAATTGAGTAACACTGGTTCCTCTTTTTTAAATTTAAATTTATTTTTAAAATTTATTCACTTTACTTCTTGATTGTAGCTTGCTCCTTCCTCTCCTCCCAGTCCTACCCTTCACCTTCATCTGTCTTCCCCCTCCCCCCTTACTTGTTTCTCAGAGAAAGGGAACCCCACACACACACCACCACTACTTCAGGTCATCACGTAGCATCAGGACTGAGCTACTCCTCTTTCCTTGTGGCCTGGCTAGGCAGTCCTGCCAGGGAGAAGTGATCAAAAAACAGGCAACAGTGTCCATGTCAGCACCCCTGCTCATCTTCCTGCGCTTCTCAGCTGCTACATCTGTGTAGTGGGTGTAGGTCCAATCTACCCATGGTCTTTGTTTGGAGCTTTGATCTCCTGAAGCTCCAGTGGGCCCTGGTCAATTGTTTTTGTTGGTCTTGTGGGGCTCCTGTCACCTCCAGGTCATTTGTGGATTTTAGTCATACAGTACAGGATAAAAATACTACAATTCACAAACCCAAATAAGATAAGTAACAAGGAGGGCTTACGGGGGGGGGGGGGATGCCTAAGTCTCACTCAAAAAGTGAAATAGAATAAACAGTGGAAGTGTTTGAAGAGAGGGAACATGATATGGGAGGGAGCACAGAGAAAATGAGGGTGGAAATCATACCTGAGGAAATCAAGGAGCTAGAGGACAAAGGACTTGCAGAGAGAAGAGAAACCGTGGGCAGAGGCTTCTCTGTGATAAACTGGAGACCTTGGACAGGGTAGGTCTCTGAGGAGATATGATGGTGACTCTAACTGAGACTCCTAGTGGCAGCGTCATGGAGACTGAAGACAACATCCTCTAAGCTATGCAAGACTCCTAGTGGAGGGAGGTGAACCCCAACCTACTCACAAAACTTCAACATTGCTTCTTACACTCGATTCGAAGTTGTTACAAGAACCATTGAAGGAATGATGATTTTTTTTTTTTTAGAAACTCATTGTTCAAGGATTGCTTCAAATTCTGCCTTCAGGGGCTCCCCCTACCCCTCTTTTTCAGGCTGTAGCCTGAGTAGAGTAGTCAGCCTGAAATTCAAGCACATTCAAACATTCCCTCTGTATGACATACAATTACATCCTTAAAGTCTTGTCTCATTATACAAAATGAAATACAAAATTCATGTTTTCCTCAAACCACCACTTTCATATAGAATTATGTTCAACTGTAAAGATAAATATCCCAAACCAAATCTGAAAAACAAAGACAACCCAAACCCAGCCATGCACAACAGCCATGCTCAGGAATTGTGATTGTCAATCATGAGTGTTTTGATTCTAATTTCTTTATGTATTCTGGAATTTTCTTTGCCTGTGTGTGAGAGACAATTAACAGGGGTATTAGTGTGTCTGCTCCTCAACATCAAATAGATCTCTCCCTGAACATTTGTTCATTCATTTATTCATCCTACATTCACTCACTTATGAGACATTTGTCAAACACAGAAAAATTTGAGTCCTCTGAAAGCACAAAAATATGCCATATAAAGTCAGGTAGCCAAACATTCTCTTGTTTGGAAACACATGTGTATGTGAATGTCAGAAAACAACTTGGAAGAGCGAGATCTTTCCTCCTACTGTGTGAGCACTGAGGATCAAACCGAGGCCTTCAGGTTTGGTCACAAAGCATTCATTGAGCCATACTGACAGAACCAGCAGAAATTTAACCTTTTTTAAAGGAAAAAAAAATATTCACTAGAGACAATGAAGTTTATTTCACAGAACTTTCCTCACACTCCAGGACATTGTCAATTTGGCCCAGCCATCCCTCGTAGAAACTGGCACCATTGTGAGATCAAGGAGTCTCATTTGCGGAAGTTTGAGCATCATTGGCTTGTAGCCACCAATGTGTGGCATAATTCAAGGAGCAGATCCCACGGTGACCAGGAGTAAGAAGGTCCATCATTAGAATCACATGATCTACATGTGGTGCTGAGATAATACTGCAATGAGGAGGATCCAGGAGCCTGGGGTGGATTGTAGTCATGGCCACTAATGGAGGAGGAGAAAGAGATTGTTGAAATACTGCTGTGATTTTGGAATTAGCCTTGAAGACTGCTGCCCTTCAGCCAATTTCTGGTATTTGTCTTTCACATTCTTTTTGTGTTTCCTGACATCGTTGTATCTCTCTGAGGCGGAGAGGCAGGCATAAGATAAGTACTGCAGTAGTTACAATAAACCTCGGGCCTTTTCCTTTCCAGGTTATTGGCTACCCCAGGAAAAGTAACACTTCAGATTGTCTGTCTACTTCACAGAGAGTTCCTCCAGGAAAATGGCTTTGGTTTCAACATCACTCCCTGCAAATAGCACTGCAATATGATACATCCTCCCACAATAATAAGATATGTCATTACTTTCACTGCACCCTTCTGATGATACTTTATGCCTTCTGTCAGTTTGATAGCTTGTTTTTTACCTAAAACAAAAATTTCAACAAGTGGAGAAATAATATAAGAATTTTCAACAAATAGTACATTAGGATATTTTCCTCTTATAATGCATTGCTCATATATCAATCAGTACACATTTGTTTCTCAAGCCACATTTACAATACTTAAACATTTGCTTAGATATAACTATAGAAAATCTCAGTTATAATTGACTTTCTATTCTTTAGTAAGGGCTCATGGGAATGTTTGCAACTATTTCTCCTTAACCTTCACCTTTTTGTCACTCTGCTCATTACGCTTTATTGGTCACTTTGTGTCTTCCAATACTAAGTGCTAGATTTGTAGACATGCCACCTGTTCAATCAAACAGGGCAATGTATTTAGAAAGGCCCTGTACTTGTTTCAACCTTTGCTAGACAATGACTTTAATATTTTAATGTTTAGACAAGGGACCCTAAATTTTATCTTGCAGTGTGTTCTATAGTATGCACAGCTACCCTTACTAGTAATAAAGCTAGAATTCCAAGATGATGTTGGTTCTACATTTAAAAAGGAAAAACAAACAAAAAAACTATTTCCTCTGTCTCTTGCCAGCTCACTTGTAGGTTTCTAGAAATGTATATAGCTTTATCTATAAAACCTTTAATTTGTTCGATGTTTTCTTATGTACTTCTGGTCCTAAATTTCTGCAAATCTGATAACTTCCAAAAACTTTACAAGTTAAAGAATATCTCTTTTAGACAAATCTTTTTTTCCAAAGCTATCTAAATCTATTGAATCTATTTAAGAAGAAAGGCAGATGGTGAATGTCTACTAAGATGCCACTATTTCTGAATTTATATAACTATATACCTTGCATTTTTATGCAACTTCCTCTGGATAGGTAGTCCTTAAAGCTTCCTGTACCTTAGCCTGAAAAATGACACATCAACAACACGCTGAGTCTCCTAATTACCAGGAATACAGGGCCCATTAAACTGTGAGGCTGCATATGCACACCTAATTATGTTTATGCCTGCTTATAAATCAGCAAAGTGAAAGCATATGCATGCTGGAAATTACCCATCATTAACTTTTCTAATTGCACCCAAATAAAGGGGGAAATAATTCACTTCAGAATATGGTTTCATCCTTTGGGCAAAGCCTAGTCTCATCTTGTTTAGGTTTTGAAAAATTGTCTTTTTTTTTCTCATAAATAGAAATCAATTATTCGGGTGCCAAACCACAACATAGTTCTTCTCTGCGTGTTGAGCCAGAGAAAATGAAAAGATTGAGATATGAATGTCAGAAGACTAAAGCAGGGATTTGGGCAGCAAACGGCACAAAGTTAAACAATTCCATCATTCTGATGGAGAGGCCAGTGTGGATGGTGACAGCCCAACCACAGATACGATAGAAGGCAACAACCAGGGACAGATCCTCAGGGAAAAAGAAGCATTAAATTTAGATGTAGGACAGAAGACTCAATTTCATGACAGTAATTGAGATCAATGGAGCACTGTGTGTGCTCCTCACTCACAATTTCCCCTGTAGTTTCTCTAAACAATTACAGTTCTATTACTGGCAGGATTAAGATAAGACAGACAGGAGTTGTGCATGCCTAATTGGACTTCCAAATATGGTTTATTGCTGTCCATAGAGACTGGAAACTGAAAGAGAAAGATGCTTGGAGGACGGAGTAAAACAGGACCTTTGTTGTTTACACCACGGAAACCCATTCTTGTGCTAATTTAGAGGTACAGAGTGCTGAATACAAAATCAGGTACAGGCACTGCCTCCAATGCCTCTCAGCTAGCTGCTTTGCAAGCATGATCTCATGCATCCCTCACCACAGTACTGTAAAGCTGTCCGCTGTGGTCCTTGCTCTACAGATGGAGAGTGGCAGTGAGGACATCAACTAGGAGGGCCCAGTCACACTGATAGAGTGTAGGGGTCAAACTCTTAGAGTTTTTTTGACTCTATCCTATGTTTCAATCTACATTGCTGCTCAGAGGAACCAAAATTTGTAGATATAATCAATTGCATTTTGATGTGCATGCAGGTGTGCTCCCATTTTTTTAAGTTAAATTGAAAGTTAAATAAAAAAAAATGCCTATTTTGGAAGGTTAACTTGTGCCCTATCACCTTTACTGGCTTCTGTGGACCAATGCTAGGGCCTTGTTTTCATGAGAGTCCGCCTCATATTTTTGAAAACGCTCATTTATTGTATTATATCCCAAATACCAAGTCTATCCTTCTTAAAGTGAAATCTAGAGATTCTATACTTGGCTAATAATAGTAACTTGTGTAAGATGATGATGAGGAACATAAACACCAAGAACCATGAATCTTGGCCAATTAACTGAAGCACAGAAGAATAGCAGTTATGACCAATTGTTCATGAAGGTGCTGATAGTGCTTGGACTCCCATACCTCAGATGAAGTGGATACTGATGGAGGTGGTGGAATTCAGTAGTTGGCTCCCTTGCCTTCTAGGGGTTGGGTAGATTATGTCATTAATGAAATACTGTCTGTCTTCATTCTCCATACTAACCAGTCTAGTACTGACACCTAATTAATTACTATTTCTCTTTATTGGTGTCTGCATTTTTCCCATAAAAGGTTCCATTAACTTTATTCATCACTTTCTTATATTAGCTGTCTAATTACTGCAGCTTGTAAAGTGTTCCATTCTCTGTAAAACAATGCTATTTGTTAAATATTACTATATACTACTCCTGGAATCATAGAGTAGTTAGCTTTAGGAACCCATGTCTTCATTATTTTGTATATGAATACATATTGTAGAATAAATTTAAGAGTCACCTCATCAAGTAGTCATCAATAAAACTTGACTAAAAAATCCCAAAAGATAAATTCACCCTAAAAATTGCTTTAATTTTGGACAATTTTCTTCTGTGTCCTTTCCTGCTTTTATATAGTGGAAGTAAACAAGAAAACCAGCAGTCACTTTAATTTCATGACTTCATATGTCTAATTTGTCAATTTTCATTATATGATAAATGAACTACGCCATTATTTGAGTCAAAAAATGTGTTGCTTTTTAAAAAAATATCTTTGGTTCTTTAGATATGATTCTGTTCATTTTATATTCAGCATTACATTCAAATCTGTCCCAGGTTCTTGAATTAATACCTACAGGAGTGATCTCCAGTTTCTCTTGTGTGACTCTACAGTGTGACTTTTCTAGACTGTCAGTATGGTTGTGTCTTTACATGATTTAAAACTTAAAATCATACAGAATAAAATCTCAAATTGTTGCTCTCACATACCAGAGCCCATGATCTAACCCAGGTTGTTCTACTGTCTTTGTCTTCTGTGGCCTCCCACTCACACTAACCCCTGAAGTGCATGCACCTCTACAAACAATCCTGCTTTCTACCTCCTTGCCTTGCCTGTGGTGTTCCTTCTTTACATACCTGTATTAATGAGACAGAAATTTTCTGATTCAATGAATTTCACCAATATCTCCAGGCTAGAGTTCCTCTGGGCACCCACATTCTCAAAGCTTTCTGTCATTTCATTCCACTCTGGCTGAATTTATATGTCTATAATTATCTTTTGCAGATCCAGTCTCCACACTCTTTCTTCCTGCTATCTTTGCTTGCTAGAGGAAGAAGCAAACCTTCTGCCTGTGTGGCTCTCTGGCTATGGTCAGTGACTGATTTCTAGCAGCCTAAAAACAAAAACAAAAGAAACAAACAGACATATAAAACCAGAAAACTAGGACTCTTCTTGATGATATCCATGAAGTATTTTTACTATTAGCATAGATATTCACAGATATTTTAAATCTTGCACAGAGACATACCCTAGTCTTTAATGAATCCACTGTGCCAGCAGTAGATAGTGAAAAATATATTATAATGGTTATTACTTAAAATAGTGGTGATTATTAGTTAATATTTATAGAAG
This sequence comes from Acomys percivali, assembly GCA_907169655.1. Lineage (NCBI taxonomy): Eukaryota > Metazoa > Chordata > Mammalia > Rodentia > Muridae > Acomys > Acomys percivali. The sequence continues at coordinate 39,900,190 of OU015742.1, forward strand.
GCTACTGTATGACAACAAACTATCTTAGCTTTCCTGCTCACTTGTCAATGAAGAAAATAAAAGATAGAAGAATGAAGACAATTACCCAATATCACAAAGTTTAGTAGAGCTTGCAAATAAAATGACATTGTTTTACTCTGTATCCCATGTGTTTTGTCACTTAACTGGAAATGGCCAATTTAGTTAATTGGACTTGAATGTGCTTCAGTGTTGTTTTAACAGCTTTACTGAGATAATTCACAAGTGATGGGGTCATATATTTAAAGTATAGGATTCTCTACTTCTTAGAACATCCATCACTGTTATCAGTTGTAGGTCATTTTTTATCATCCCCAAATGAATTTTGTCCTCATTAGCTATTAGATTCCAGGATTAATATGTTATCTTGACTGTTGAGACATTTCTTTATCCCTCAGTGTGTGTGTGTGTGTGTGTGTGTGTGTGTGTGTGTGTATGTGTGTGTGTGTGAAATATCCTTTTTTATATGTATATAAATTTAGGTAGAGGGAGAAGATGATCCTTAGGGGCAAAAATTGGGTGGATCCTCGCTCTGCCTGACAGATGACTTGTTATCTAACTTTGGAAATCTATGAAGGGTGGGATTATTTTTCAAAATTTTAAGCATGTATATACCTGCTTATGAATACTCTTGCAATAGTACATAGGACTATCCTGATGTGTCACTTCAATGACAGATTCACCCTCACTTAGCAAGCATATGCTCTGCTTGTGTAAACCCATTTTGTTTATCTTTCTTTCTATGTGGAATAACTGAACATAACCCACAAGAGAGAAGGTGCTGGGTTTTACCCTATCTACAAAGAGCGGCTATATCTTTCTAAGGGAGTTGTTCTGGGTCTCTGAGGGATCCCTCTGCTTCCCCATTAAGTGCAATTTCCCACAGGATGAGTCCTCAGTCCACACTCCAGGTACCTTGAAGCAAACATTTGCTGCTCTAAAGGCCCAGAGCCTATACTTTGTGTGTCCATCCATCGATAGTAAACTTACAAAGTCGCCTTGGAGTATAAACTTACAAGTGAGGACTGGTTGCACACATGCAGGCAGGCAAGGTTTCTTTCTCACTGTAATGCAACTAAAAGCAAAAGGAAAAAGTGGAGTAAAGTCACCTGACAAAGGGATTTTTGAGGATCCAAAGTTTAACTTGGCTTTCTTTTTCAGTTAGGAATAAAGCAGCGTGTTGGGGGATGGTCTGATGTATTTTGATGCTAATTACTGTGTGACCCACCTTTTGCTTAATAAAAAGCCATCCCACCTGGACAGGACAAAGGAGGTAGGTGGGGCTTAGAAAGAGAAGAATCCTGGGCAGAAGAAAAGAGAGACCACCAGGAGGAGAAAGGAAAAAGACATGAGGAGAGGAGAGGAAGGCCACCATGGGTTAGCTGGTGGAAAAACTGCTAGACTTAGGTCGTCAGAGTCTATTCCTGGAAGCTCATTGAGAGTCAGAGTCCAGTGTCGATGCAAAAGCAAAGGAATTTTTAACTAAGCTGATGTGTCAGGGTCCAACAAGCTCAGAAAAGTTGAGGACCTCGGGTAGCCAAAGCAGTGGGTTTAAATACCCTTTACAGAAGCATAATTCAGCAACAGCCATTAGTACAAGCCTAACTGGCTAACAAAATTAACCTCTAAGGGGATTGGGTAAATTGAATGGAGTGCGAGAAGGAGTAAGGGAGCAGCCCAGAGGGAAGTGGGATAGCCTGGAGGCAGTTGGCCTTAGCATGTGTCAGGGTGAGATCGGAATGGGCATGAAGGTATGGTTTTTCTAAGAATTATCTTGAGCTAGTGGGTTCCGAGTAGGGTGGGGTAGGAGCAATAGGGTGCAGAAATAGAAATTTTTCTTAACTTGTCCTATTTGGCTACTTTCAGAAGCAAACAGATAATATGGCTGAGCTATAGCTAACTTAAGCTAACTTGGATTCTTCAAAACACATGGTCGGCGGAGTGGATGGAGAATGCAGCCCAAATAAAAAACATTAACAAGTATTTGAGATTATGGATGAGAGGTAGCTTGATAGAGGTTATTGGAAGCAGATAGCATGGGCTTGAGACAGGGATCCCATGCCTGCCCCACTATGGGAGGTAATTTAGAGGATTGATATCTGCCCTGCCCCAGGTTAACTAAGGCTATTTTAAAATAAAACAAGTGTCTGTGTCTTGATTAATTGCTAGCCGGGCCTACAGGTAATGCAGATAGTTTCAAAACAATAACAATATTGTTAATGAGTAGTTACTCTGTGGGGCCATATCTCTTTCTGACACATTTTGTTTTTTATGTGATTCCTAAATCACCTGGTGTCTCACTATGTAACTCTAAGACAATGGTGTAGAAGTTCTCTAGGTAGAACCGCTACTAAGAGCATAGACTTTGCTCAATGTTATCAATACAATATTATACGCAATTAGCCTATTTTTGCCCCAACAAAACAAACTATATTTACCTTTTCCTCATTTAATATGGCATCTACATGAACATATACTTTAAACAAAGGTGCTGGAAAAGTTGGACACATGCTTTTAGATAAGTGAAACTTAACTCTTATCAACCTGTGCAAATGAATTTTAAAATGTAAGGTCAGATACTGCAATTACTGAAGAAAATATAGGTGAAAACACTCTTAATGAATTTATTTGTTCACTTTACATCCCAGCCATAGCCTCTTCCCTCCTCTTCTCCCAGTCCTATCTTCCCTCCCTTTCCCCTATCACCCTCCCCTATTCCTTAGAAAACAATCTCAAGATACTGACATAGGTGATGACTTTTTCCTAGGATTCCAAAAGTAAGTAAGATAGCATCAAATTAAAGCTTCTGCAAAGAATGGAAAGATGGCTTAGAAGCTATCTTACTCTTACACAGGACCCAGGTTTGGTTCTCAAAACCCATATGGTGGTTCACAACATCCATAACTCCAGTTCCATGGGATAAGATTCCTTCTTCTGTCCTTTATGGACACTGAACATGTAATTAGTACCCAGTGTCCTTAGCCATCAGCAAACATTAATCAAAATTACAATGAATACTACCACCTTATCTCATTCAGAGTGATTATTATCCAAAAGCATGACAAATTAGGGCTACAAAGGAGATGGGAGAAAGCCTATATTCTTGGTGAATATAAGTTGATAAAGAACCATTCAAAATGGGATGAAGTGATCTCACTCTTTTGAAAACAGAATTGACATGTGATCCAGCTATCCAGCTCATAAGTGCATAAAGGAAATAAAGGCAGAATATAGAAAAAGTATCTGCATACCTACATTGTTCATTGTGGCACTTTTCTTAAAACTTAAAGCAGGAAACCTGCCGAGGTATCTAACAATAGATGAACAGATACAATGTAATGTAATATAAAGTAAAAGAACATAATGGAGCATTCTGGAGCCAAAAAGATGAATGAAATGTTGTCATTTTGTTGGACCCTCAGGCCCACCTTGGGAAGGGGGTCGCCACGAGAGACCACTCAAAACACAGAGCACTAATGCAAAAGCAAAGGTTTTATTGCTGATATGTCAGGGTCCCTCAGCACTCGAGAGGCGAAGGACCCCGAATGACTGTTACAGGTTAGTTTTAAAGGCAAAAACTGCAAAGCAGGTGGGGTTGCTTATCAAGTTGAACCATATGGACATTAGGACATCTGGCATTGAGAACCCTTTTGTGGGGACTTGAGTGTGGGTCCCTTGAGCAGTTACTGGAAACCATATGGGGGCATCTGATATTTGGAAACTTGCATGTAACTATTCTGGGAACTAGATAAGAACTCTTAAGGTTAGCAGTTCCGAGAACTGGGAAGCAGGTGGGGTCAGAAGTTTAGATTCTAGGCAAACAAGATTGGGCTAGCAAACAAGCATCTTATATTTTATAATTTTACAGTTTCTCAATTTGAAGAGAATTCCGTTAATCTATGCACTTAATATATGCTAATAATAACAAAATACCATATGCAGTTAATAATATTTTTTTCTGAACTATATGAGGAAGAAAGCAGAAATCACCTATAAGTGTCATAATATTGCCAGTAAGTATTGCTGTAAGTAAGGAACAAAGAATTACTTCTCTGTTGTTGAAATGTCAGCCAACAATTACTTTCTATTCTCAGGTTATGTTTACACTCTCCAGAAAACAGCAGGAGTCACTGTTCGTAAGCACTAAAATGTGTTATAAATATGTGATTTGGAGGTTACCAGAAGTAGAATACAGTCTCAGGAGGGGCCCACAATGGAAACAGGTTTTCTAAGAGAATTGGGGAAAGTCTACTCTTCACTGGTAAAGCAGAGTAAATATTCACAAAGACCCTTCCCGCATCCTGCTTTGTGTCTCGCAGCCCGCCTCTTACATGGGAGATAAGCTGAACTGTCCCAATTCCTTAAAAGCCTCCTGTAAATTAAAGTCCCAGATTCTGTTGTTCTCATTCTCATGCTGGAGTCTTCAGCAGCAGCAGTCCCAACATTTTTCCTGCATATTATCAGTATTCAGAAGGTAAAGTCAAATAACCAAAGCCACAGCAACTCATGCTTCCAAATGCTCAGTCCTGTGTTATACATTCTTTTAGTGTCTGATAAAATTCAGATTGTATGAACAGCTAGAGAACTGCTCTTTATTCATTATTTTATATGACGCTGATCAAGTGGAAACTCTTTTTCTATATAATCATTACTGATACACAGTAAAGTTTCTCTTACAAAATAAAAGCAATAATTTAAATAAAACTTCAAAATAATCACTCGCTAAAGAAGAATTAATTTCAAGTTTATGAAACCCATATTCTATTTTCTTATTTTCATAGACAAAATGCTTGTTTATTAGCTTTACATTTATTGAGTTAAGCTTTGCTCTTGTGTACAGTGTAGGTATGAGTCTTCTGGTTTCTCTCTCTATCATGGCTCTGTAATGGTTTTCAGAAGTTAGAGAACATTCTGTATTACTATAGCATTTAAACTTTTTTAGACCCTATGGCACCAGCCAAGGACAATACGTGCAGTAAACTTCAAACCCCTATCTAGATCTAGCCAATGGACAGGACATTCTCCACAGTTGAGTGGAGACTGGTGTCTGACTTTCACACGAACTCTGGTGCCCCATATTTGACCACATCCCCTGGATGGGGAGGCCTGGTGGCACTCAGAGGAAGGATAGCAGGCTACCAACAAGAGACTTGATACTCTATGAGCATATACAGGGAGAGGAGGTCCCCTTCAGTCATAGTCATAGGGGAGGGAAGTAGGGGGAAAGCGGGAGGGAGGGAGGAATGGGAGGATACAGGGATAGAATAACAATTGAGATATAATATGAATAAATTAAATATATATATATGAATTTTTGGACCAGATATTTGCTTATGAGCAGTATAAATATTACAAGTTCGCCTTTTAGAAATAAAAAAATAAACATGCAAAGTTGAAAAAAATGCAACTTCATTCATATAATTTTCTAGAGCCAAGTTAGCCAAAGAGTCTAGGAGAGCTCTCCAGTTAGCCATCCTAGGTTGCAGCTCTCTTGCTATGACGAACATAAGGACCAAAAACAACTTGGGGGAAGAAAGGGTTTATTTTAGCTTGTAGATTGCATTCAGTTATTGAGGAGAAAGTTATATGTAGGTAAAATAATTTAAAGGAATAAGAGTTCGGATGCATAATATCAGAGTGAAGTGATGGAGAATGACTAAAGGGAATTTAAAGATTTACTGACTCTAATACACAAGTGCTTTTTTGATTGCCATGGTCCTGTAGACTCCCAGTTCTTATCCTTATGTCTGGAGAGTATTCATCTGTACATGCCTACCTCACAGGATATGAATTTATGGGTAAAAAGCTTGAAAAGTAGGTTATGTCTTCCACATGCCTGTCATATTGAGGCAGAAACAGAGGAGCAGATGTAAGATGCACTTGCCAGAATTCTGAGCCAGCTAGAAAAGGAATGTTTGTTTTTTTTTCTTTTTTCAGAACATCAATAAATCTTGGAGTATTTGCTTCTTGGAGAACATAGAAGGGGCTGTGAAGCCAATTTTGGCCATACCTTGAACAGGTACCTTACATCAGCTATTTAATTACTTTGACTATTGCTTAACTATCTTGTTAGTTATGTCATTTTACCTACAGTCTGTAAGGAAGGCCACTGGACTTCCTTACAAATGAGGAAATTGAGATTCAGAGTACTGAATAACAAAACAGAGATGTTACTTGCTGAGCTGTATGAGTTCGTAGCCTTCCTCTAAATACCCTCAAGACTTTCCCTCTGGGCCTCACTGTTTATTTGCAAGCAAATGTAAAATGATAGTTACTAATCCTTAGTCTTTACTGCCACTCCTTCCCATAATGCCTTTGTTCTTTCCTGCTGAGCCCAATTAGGGCCTCAACACATATCTACAGGCCATGACATCATTTGAGAATTGGCAACTGAAGTGAATCCTACTTAGCATCACTGCAATGACTTGCGTCAGAGTTCCCAGAATTTCACAAGATCTGAGTTCACAGAAACTATACCATCATACTTAAAAAAAAAATTCTACCTTCTGTTTTCAAACTTGTCTCTAAGCTAAAACTTCCTCCAAGATACTCACACACAGCTACTTGAGAGTAGGAACCTTCAATGGAGTCTAAGTTCTAGGGATCACTCACTTATCATGTTTTATACCATAATTTACATTAGTAAACAGTTAATTTGTATTTAAAAAATTAGACATTTTCCCTTATGAAAGTCTAGTTTCCTAACTCTTTTGTTAGAAATACATTACTTTCAGCTTATCACTAGGTTTTTGTATATCTGAGAAGGAAATCTGTCTGCTTTGGCCATCATAGCTGAACTACGCTTGTCTAGGAATCTTTCCCAGCCTTGCTAATGCTCATTACCCCTATCTCCAACTCATGGCCTCCCATCACGGCTTCCAGTTCACTTTGCTGTCCTCATCATGACGATCAATTATTTGTTATTCACTGATAATCATTTCCACTTCACTGCTCTCCCCTGAAACCAGTCAGCTGTCACATCTGTTTTGAGTGTTGCAGCGTCTTCTGGCAGAGCACCAATGTGTACCAGGTGCTCAATTAATATTTTTGGAACCCAAGGATCTCTTGACTGTATTAAGGAATAAACAAATAGCATTGTCCTGTCTGCTGGAAAAGAGGAATCAATCAAACCAATCAAGCACTTCCCTTACTCTTTGTTTTGGTAATCTATTATTCAGCACTTGCTAGATGTCTCCCCGTTCCCAGTCACCTACTGATTTTAGTAACAAGTTCGCTCTGTCTGTGGATCTTTGTCTTGGACTGTTACCTGCACCTGGCTTCTTGGACTTTACATTTCCTAGTCTTTGCAGACACTGAATCATGAAGCCGAGTACAGCCAGGATGCTTTGCTTTTGGTTGCTAATTGGTTTGTTTGCTTGCTTGTATTTGTTTTGATGTTATTGTTTCTTTTTGTCTCACCCCAGAGAGAAACTTGACTGATTTCAGATATTTGATTGCCATTTGTAACAGTTCAACTAGGAAAATATACTAGGGCTATTGATGTTAGCTTCATGATGTTAAGTACATTTCAGTCTTGGTATCCTCTCTGCAGAGAAGCACTGTGGACATTGGCAAAGCTAAATATCTTTGCTCCAATCTCTCTTGTGTTGGCTCTGAGGAAAGACAGTGTGATTGGGAAGTAAAAATAGCTCCAGAGATTGTAAATGGCAAAAGCAAAGAGAAAGAGAGGCAGAAAACGGTAAGAAATGTAGCTAAATATTTATATATACAAAAAATGAAAACACGAGGAACGTTCTTTCTGAAATGCATAATTAAGCTGAAGAGAGAGTAGGCAGATGGAGTCAGTAATTACAGGTTCCTAATGTATTTAAAATTCCCAGAGAACGAGAGTGTTGCTACTAATTTTGTAGCTTCACAGTTTACAGTGTGTGGCTGTTTATAACACTGTTCCATTAACACTTACCATTCCAGTCAGGAAAGCTTGCATTTTAAAAATAAACTAAGCAGATCAGCAGCACACAGTTTCTGACCTACTTAGATTATTGATGCGAAACTGTCAAAAAAATAATAAAGTGATTAGGCATGACTTGCAATTATTAGTATTTCGATTATCTTCATTTTTATTCCAGGCACTTGGGTGTCATAGAAAAAGCCTTGGATCTAGAAACTAATTTCCTCTCAACAAATGTTTTATATCTCCTGTTGGCTAGGGACTCCTGAGAGTCCCTAGTTTATACTCATTATAAAACAACCCAAAGTTTTTACCCTTGTGGGGATTTTTGTGATAAGTTGGGGAACGAGCCAATACCGACCTTTTTTTTTTTAAGTTCTATGGTATTTTAGAAGATGATAGGTGTTATTCCAAAGACAAGATGACGCTGGGTGTCTGAGTTCATAAATACAGAAGTCAGAGTAAAGTTCATGGAGAACATGACGTGCAAACAGAAGATAAGAAATGTGGCCATCTGGGTGTCTCTGGCAGGGAAAAGAAAGATGGCTTTTACAGCAAAGGCTGGAGTGGGAGAAGTCTGGCCTAGAAAACAAGAAAACAAGTGTGAGTGGGGGAGCTAAGAGATAAAATCAGGAACTGGAGAGATGGCTCTGTAGTTAAGAGCACTTGCTTTCACAGAGAATGTAGGTTCAATTCTAAGCACTCACATGGAAGCTCATAACTACTTGTAACTCCAGTCTCAGGGGGTCTGATGTGCTCTTCTGGCTTCTGTGGGCTATACAAACTAACATTTAAGGAAATCATCAGCAAACTTAATACAAATAGTATTTCAAAAAAGTCAGAGGTCATAGAGACTAGACACATGAAGCCTCTAGTCACCATATCATGCTTGCCTTGCAGTGTGGGAGAAATTGCGATTGGTCTTAGGAGGGAGGAGGAGGGAAGTCATGACACAGTGCAATGGGGGATAAAGTGCCAGAATATTTGTCTTGCCTCCTTCCTTGTCTAGAGAGGTTCCTTTTTCCTTCTATAATTGTGTTGTCTACTTTCATTATTGCTGTGAATAAATAATTGATGAGAAACAGCTTAAGGGGGTGCATTGTGGTTTGTGGTTTGGGGGAGGGACAGTAAGGCAGTTCTTGTTGCTTCTTTCATGGCCTCCAGTCAACAATCAGGGAAAGGTAAGAGCTGGTGCTCAGTGTCCTCCCTTTTAGCCCAGGACCTTAGGCCATAGAATGATTCTCCCCACATTCAGGTTGAGTTTTCCTTCTTAGTTAAACCTTCTGAAAACACCCTCAAGGACACAGGTGCAAAGTGTTTCCATGGTGATTATATTAAATTGGCAATGACTGGTTGTAACAGAAACATACAACCATCCCAACTGGCAACTGTCAAGCACAGGGAGAGCCATCAAGAACACTGTAGCTACTATTTGTCCTAATGTTGTTTCCAATTTATATTTTTGAGCATCACTGTTTCCTTTTTCTGTGCAAGACTCTGGCTTTCTTCCTAGTGCTGTATCAAAATGGATTTAAGGGAAGACTCATCCCAGTGTGGCTGTATGATTGCAGTCCCTGACTGTATACTGGCAATATCTGCCCCCTATCTGTCTAAGAAAGGTTGTAATATCTGTAGAACTAAGAAATTATTAAACAAATATATTCTACTAAAGATGCAGATGTGATTAAAATTTCCCTAAAACCACTAAAAAGCAATAAAATTACTGTAGTTAAGGCTCAGGGATCACTACAGAATAGGAGGCAGCGATGCCATAAGAGTTTTGCTGTTAGATTGTGTGTCCTATAAATGTCAGTGAGGCTACATTGATGAAGTCTCAACAACATAGCTACTTTAAAAAGACCTGAATAACATATGGATATTCTGACAAGGAAAAATGAATGCTTGTGGGCTCAACTCTAGACAATGAATTGTGGGCAACTGGAGAATTTTGAGAGAAGAAGGAATATTTCCCCAAAGGAAAAGACCCCAAATTGGTTATCCAATATGTATGCATGTGCGCGCATGCACACACACACACACACACACACACACACAAACACACACATTTAATATTATATGTATTAGGCAGGTTACATTTGTGTATTTATGAAATATATAGAAAATATCTATAATATATAATTAATATATATTATGTTAACAAACTTTTAAAAAGGGAAAGATGAATTTGAAAGAGAGAGAAAAAGAGTGTATAGGGAATGTTAGATGGAAGAAAGGGAAGGGGAAAATAAAGTAATTGTATTATTAGTTGAAAAGCAAAAGAAATTATGAGAAATGTAAGATGGAGATTTGACTTCCACTTGTTCCTAGTCTCCTCTGAAAAAATATATACACACCCACATACATACATAAACAAATATACTCCTACAGACATATACACACACACATATATATATAACCTCTCTCACATATACAGACTCTCACTCACATACACCCTCCCCTTCAAACACACACACACAGACACTCGTACATGCACCCTCTCCCTCAAACACACACACACACACACACACACACACACACACACACACTATACCTTTTCATTCTCTCTCTCTCTCTCTCTCTCTCTCTCTCTCTCACACACACACACACACACATGTTCACTCTAAAATGAAGTTAATGAAGCCTCTTACATATTTTTTTATGACTGTCTACAATGCCTATTCCATTTTCATGTTGATTTTTTGCTTCAAGGCACACTGAGTTTGCTTCAGGAAAACTAATACAGATGTCTATGCATACAGGTGGACCTAAAATAGAGCTTGCTGTAGAAGCATGTAATGTCCTCCAGGTAGTCATTGCATAGGTCTCCAGACTGGAGAAAAAACCCTGCACAAATGTATCTTGCAAAGACCAACTGCTCCACAGTCCTTCATTCCTCTGAAGTATTGATAAGTCCTGGGAAACATGACTGACTCTCCTGGTCCTGGACCAGAAACACCTTCTTGTTGTCAGTAACCCTCATGTCACCACTCCCCTCCCTGTATAGGTGCCTCTCCCACGTGCTTCTGGGTGACTCTGCCTGTGTTCACCACTTCACCTTGCCTAGGGACACTTCCACAGCAACATGGTATTTTAGTAGGTCAAAGTGTGTAGTATATCAAAGTGGGTCAGTTTTAGTCCTCAGCTTCAGTGGGATTTTGTTTGGGAGTGTTAATTTGGGGAGTGACAGGCCAGTTGCCTGTCCTGGTTTCTGAATCTCCCATGACCACAGCTTGACACTGACAGGATTCAAAATGAAAATGAACTTTCATCCTTTCAACAGTGAATTCTGCTGGTCTTTATGCAATTGCAATGTTATATAAGTCTCTAAGCATTATTTTCAAGAAATGTATTTTTATGGATGAAAATTCAGGCTAACATATTAGGTATGCCTATGATCAACCATTTAAAGATCAAAGTATTATTTATATGCTGTGTGCTTTTTAGCTCTTAGTGCTGCGAGTGCTAATCTGCTTTCTGGTCGGGGGCCCCTCTTCCTGGGCACAGGTATAAACAGGCTGCATGCTAGATAAAGGCTGCAACTCTGTCACGACAAGCTTGGGGCATGTTTGTGTACAGTCCTATCAAGGCAGCATGCTTGGTGTGCTTGTGCATCCTCAGTTGCAGTCCTTTGTATAAGCCATTGAGCTGAGGTTTCTATTGGAGGATAGACACTCTGCAACTTATTCCTATAGAAATCTCTCCGGCCAAGTTGATGCTCCCCTGATCCAGCTCAGCCTAGGGGGAGGGGCAGCACACAGTTTGTCTGGTCGTCTATCATCTGTGGAGGACTGTCACCAACCAGAAAGCATGTGTGACACATCTCTAGGAAGAAGAAAACAGTTCAATTCCTACTGTACACTCTTGACTTTAACTTTTATAACAGAAATCAGGATCCACGCTGACTTTCCCTGTGCCCATTCTGACTTTAAAGGGTATAAGCTAAGCTCTGTGTATTTTCAGTAGCAGCGTGTCACTTGGGACTTTTGTAAAATGGGTAACTTTGAGGTGTTTGACAAGGAAAAAAAAAGGTGGGGATTGATGAATAAGAATGATCACTATCTCAGTGGGGGTTATAGGGTCCTAGTGTCACCTTTTGAGGAAACACCACTCTAATCTCCATCGTGGTCCCAGTTTTCACTCCCAAGTCATCATCCGAACTTTTCAGCTGAATGCTGTGAGCTGCAAAGATGACAAGAATGGTAAGAAAGGGTCATGGAGGAAATAAGGACACAAAAATTATGAGGGTAACCCAGATGTTTTCCAGTTAGATTTAAGGCCCAGTCTACAGGAGGAGATCATGTCTGGTATTGAAAATATGACAATGATACAATAACTGAGAAGAAACATAGTGCCAGTTGGGAAATTAAACTCTATCTATACAATATACATTATAACATATATTATATAAAACATCATATATAGTCTATAAATGTTTTATTATATAAAATATATGGATACTTGCCTTTAAAAATACTAATTTATTTAGATCCTTTAAATTTTATTTGAAATAATTAGTATTATTTGGTCATAATAACAAATGAAATAAAGAATGCAAAATATTTAATGGGATGGGAAATAATGTTGAGTTAAATACACAAGTCTCAGAACGAGAAATGTTATATATTTACTCTCATATGTGGATTCTAGGCAGTGAAAAATTTTAAATTAAAATGGTGTCTATTTTGGAATAGGAAGGGTCCAACAGAAGGGAGGGGGAAATGGGATGTAGGAGAATAAAGATGATCAAAGTACATTTTATACACATACGAAAAATGTCATAATGAAAGGCATTACTTTGTAAAATTGATATATACTAATAAAACATTTTAAAAGACAAGACTTTTTGGAAGTCATCGACATGCATATGCCTCAGTGTTTAACTGAAGTGTTGTGCTGTTCTTCCTACTCCCACAACCTGGCCCTTCCTATTCTGTTTCTTTTCATGCCACACAGAGTCTGAGACAATTCAAAATGTTCACATGAAGCCTAGCTCAACACTGATGAACATGTTTTCATATTTAGAGTCTCCAGATTCTTGATGTAATGTTGTACTTAAATCATGACTCCTATGACTGTAAGAACTCTCTCAACCTATTATCACCCCACTTTCACCATTGTTTCTCAACTTCACTGTGAGGTTTAAAAACATCATATGGCAGCTTAGTTCTTGGCCCTCTTTATTTGATTTAAGCTTACTAAACATCCAAATTACAGAGAACACTGAGCCTTAACTAAGTTCTCCGGACAGGACAACAGTTGGTTAGGACATCATGGGTGCATGACCTTAGTTTTCAATTGTGTTTTAACAAATGGCTTCAGTTGGAATAAATATAGGTCTGTTTTACAAGTCACCCTAAAGAAAACGCCCCATTTCTCTGACAATCTTTTATTTTTGAATATTTATCCAGATAACAGACATCACTTTGTTTCACTTTCAGGAAAAGAAAGATGAAATTAGCATGCTTAGCCTTTTCTCCTGTTATTTATTTTGTTTGGGAAAAAAGCTTAGATTCATTTGACATACAAAGAAAGTTCTGTCATCTCAGGGACACACCACAGACATGGCACCACAGAGATGTGCCTGTGGGCTTAGCAAATGTCTAAGCATGAAAAAAGCAACAGAAAGAAAAGAGAGTCAAGCATACGTACTGGCAGGTTTATTTCATTTGGCACTTGAAGCAATTGCTAGAGAAAGCACTGAAAGTGGGCTAAGGCAGGCCTTCTAGCTCAGTCTCCAAAGTTCTATAGTGCACACATCTGAATGAACTGCCCTCAGTATTCTTCTTGACAAGAGGTCATTTGACACAAGAGAGTCTGATAGTCATAGGAGAGCAAGTGTGTGAGTCCATCAAAAGCAGTTTCTTAGGCACCTATCTGAAGGAACTCAGCTAAGTCTGCAATCTCTCTTTTTCACTCCTGGTGGTATGCCACATGTTGCAATGGCTAAGAAATTGTCCCTACGGCCACTATAAGCCTCTGATCCCTTCAGGTTTTCTGGAGCTCCTTTCCATTTTTCTAGGTCTTTGCAGAAAGGAACCAAAGTCATATTTGAGAAAATCAAGCATATTCATACTAGAGGTATATTTGAAAGAAAACATGAAACTTGACTCCACAGGCCAAATATTGCTTAAAGCAGGCAAGGTGTGACAAACCTGTCACAGGCTTTTGAGCAAAAGGGAATGGCCCTGTTATTTACTGTTGTTTCAAAGAGACTCAAGTAGATGGAATAGCTTTTCCCTAAATATGTATATTTTTTCAGATATCTCCATTGACTCCTTTTTCTATCACACTCCTTATAATTTATATAAAAAAAATCAGGCTAAAAATTTTGAAAAAGGAAGTGCATTTATGTTTGTGTTGTTGGCGTTTTTAATGTTTTGTTTGCTGCTGTTGTTGTTGTTGTTGTTGTTCTTCTTCTTCTTCTTCTTCTTCTTCTTCTTCTTCTTCAGAAAAAATATACATGTCAGTAGAGAAAGGGAAGCCTTTGTTTTCATACTTATTTCTACACTTAATTCTATATTGTGTTATTTTTCTAAATGACAAGGCAAAGTGGTCAGAGACACCTTATCACAAACTTCCTTTGGCTTTGATGAAGCTTAAATTTATACAGCCAGTGAAAATTTGATTGAGAAATAATAGCACTCACAAAGATGTAGCCTCACAATTTAGAGACACCCCAGCCTTTGTCTTCTCTTAATGTATCAAAAAGCCTAGTAACATTTCTACCTATCAGACAAACAAATCCAGTACACACGTGCGTGCGCGCGCACACATACACACACACACACACACACACACACACACACACACACACACACACA
>OU015742.1:39914950-39927284 GCA_907169655.1 Acomys percivali
CACACACACACACACACACACACACACACACACACACACACACACACTTGCATGTACCAGCAATAGCCAGAAGAAGATGGTGAACCCCCTGAAGCTGAAGGTGCAGTTAGGTGTGTACTGCCCAGTGTGGCTGCTGGGTCCTCTGGCAAAAAACTATTAACTGATAAGCCTTCTTAGCCCAACATATCCAGGATCAATTAATTATCCTTCAATTATGCCTGCTTGGATAAGTCTCCTCCACATAAGGACTTATTGGAAAATCTAAGTTCACTAAAACCAATGGCTTTTCCCTATGCAAGACTTAAGATACATATGAAAGGTTTTTGGTATCTCTCTCCAAATCATGAGCTACCTGGAAAACATCAGTGTTATTATTAGATAAATCCCAACTGAGTCCGAGAGAACTAGATAGATTGAGTGTGCTAGATGATAGTCAGATAACCTACATTTCATAGATACAAAAATTCCATGGGACCCAAAACAGAACCCTTAGACCCAGTAAAGTGGGATTATAACACTAAATGGCATGTCATTATGATGACATTTTCATTTTCTATGTGCTTGAGGGGCTAAAGATCAATGTGGTATAACCATTAAAGCATGTTCAACTGAAACTACTAATCAAGCACCTAATGAAAATATGGCTGCCTTTTCAGAATGTCATAAAGAGACTATGGTGAGTACCCTTTATCTCATCTCTACTCTTCTGAAGGTATGATTCCCTCCAAAAAAAAAAAAAAAAAGGTAACATTTGTCTCAGGAAAATTATAAAACTTGTCTTTGGCACACAATCCTGCCATTGATGGCTTAATAATGTGATATACGAGAAGAGAAAAGGAGATTAAAGGCACTTGTTAAAGCAACCAGGGAGAAAGAAAAAACACATGCAGAGCATCTTGAACCATAAAGAATGACATAAAGTCCATTCTGCCTTTCCTCTCTAGGAAAAGAACTGGCTAACAGATGTCATGCAACCTTCAAGCAGATCACTGGAAGACAGATTCCCTATATGTCAAGCATCTTTTTAAGAACCCTTGTCTTAAATGTGACAAAACATACACTGTTTTCCCTGAGGATCAAAGAAGCCATGGACCAGAGCCAGAAACGTTGTTCCCAGAGTGAAGACCTCAGCTCTAATTTGCTTCTCACTCACCATCAACATCAATGGAAGAGAGTGTCTAGTAAATCTTGAGATGGCAGATAGGGTCATAAATTTTCTCTGTAATTGAGTGGCCGCCTACATAGAGCACTTCATTTTGTATTTTAGTCAATTGGACTCTGACTCTTGTTGCTTTGTGGGAATAAATGTGATTCCTTTATGCAAATGATTTGCTCCTGCTTATTGTGCTCATGGAAAAATTACCTTTACCCACATTCTTGTATTGATGGCCAAATTCCTACTCTTTTCATTGGACAGAGACCCACTGACCAAAATAAAGGCACAACTTCTAATCTATGGACTATGGGCTGCACATCCATGTATTCTAATAATTTTACAGTGATGGCAATTGCCATTTATGCCCCAAAGACAGACAGTGATTCTCCCTGGTTAAGCCTCCCTACTGATCCCTGAATATAGACTACAATTATGTCATGTATGGCAATAGGCAGTTCCATCCTCCCTTTAGATTAAAAGACACTTGTGCTTTTAAAAGTCATAAATAATTATTTTCCTCAGCCTGAAGCCTTGGTGGGACTTCAGCTCTAACTGGTAAAGTCCACTGTTGTAGACTTTGATTATGGTATTCATTTTAATATCCTAGTGCAATTTGTGTAAAGGGACAATGGAGACTGTCAGATGGCTCATAGTCCTGCATATGCATGTCATAAACGAAGCTAGTGTTCACTCATGGCTGGAGGCCCACTGCCAGTGTTTTGCTAACCCCATATCTTTTCATAACCAATGGTTCATAGTCCAGAATTTGAAAGACACTTTCTTTCATCTCTTCATAATCTCAGTTTATGTTTGTTTTGCTTTTTGATGGACTCATTTGCACTTTTCCTACCCAGGCTTCAGAGCAGGGACTTACATGGCTTAAGCCTGCAGTATGAAGGAGGCATGAAATCACCTAGTAAGAATCCCAAAGGAACCACTGTAAAATTGTTCTTGACCATCAGTGAATGGAGCTCTCAACTATTCATCTCCAATGCACCCAGGTTGTTCCAACTCCTAGTACTTATTCTTGAAGCCTTCTTAGGAACTCAGAGGCTAGTTCAATTGGGGTCCCTAGATATAACATTATAATTAAGCCTCTATATGTATCCATAAAGAAATATCACAACTAAGTCACCTAGCTGTGGGAACAAGAACAGACTTTTAATTATCTAAATCTCTTTTGCTTGGGGCTCTAGATATTGGGAAACCACAACCTGGCAAGCCTTCACAACTGTATTTTACCAAGTTCCAGGTATTCACTCAAGGCTTGAATCAAATCCATCTGCCCATCACAAAGTTCTCAAAATGAATGGGCTTAGGAGCTCAGGAGTGGCAGGGATGCATGAGGGTCTTAGCTGGTGACTTGATGAAAGAATCCCTTAAAGGTGTTCTAAGCTCTCCTTTGCTTGCTTATACTTCATATCAAGAAACCTCATTGCGATATCCAAAGGACCTATTGGTTTACAGGTGCTCATCTTTTACGTTATTAGGCTTTACTACCTGAAGGCCCTGAAATATTATTAAACTAATGTTCTACTCTTTATTCTGCCACTTTGCTTCCAACACAAAGTATAATTTTCCTGTTTTGTAGCTATTTCCAGTGAGATCATTCATGATTTCTTTGGAATTATTGGTCTAGGTAATTCTAATACTTGAAACATAAGAGATAGCTTTTTGATAAGCAGGAAGTAATGTGATTTATTGATGACACATCTTATTTGAGCAATGCTATCATATCCCTTACAGATCCTGTAGAGTCCAGGTTTCTGCCTACCTGCAATCATAGCACAGTCGGTTGAAATAATAGTTTAATTATTGCTGTGTACTTTATATATATATGCCTTCTTGATAGCACATGTTCTGTTGCCATCGGAAAAATGAGAGGTAAACATGCTGAAAGCAGTCCATTAATTGTTGGTCTCATCATATCTAGCAGTACTGGAAGCCATACATTCGATGGCTAAAACAGCAGTAGTTTATTTCAAGGTCCACAAAACATTAATACAAAAGGAAGTTTTAAAAAATTAGGGAGCAGATGTAGGAGCCAATTGGGTAACTACATTTCCCAATATTATGTTACCTCTAATTCCTTCTACAGTATCTCACCTTCCTCCTATAATTTACATTCCAGAAGAAAGTAATTGGGTGAACTCACTCATTATGATAATTTCTAGATCAATCCATTTGTCCACAAATTTCGCGAATTCATTGTTTTTAATAGCTGAGTAGTACTCCATAGTGTAAATGTACCACAGTTTCTTAGTCCATTCTTCTACTGAGGGACACTTAGGCTCTTTCCATGTTCTGGCTATTATGTATAAAGCAGCTATGAACATGGTTGAGCATATGTCCCTGTTGTGTGGTAGGGCATTTTCTGTGTATATTCCCAGGAGTGGAATAGCTGGGTCTTGAGGAAGCCCTATTCCAGGTTTTCTGAGAAAATGCCAGATAGCTTTCCAAAGTGGTTGTCCTAGTTTGCATTCTCACCAGCAATGAAGGAGTGTTCCTCTCTTTCCACATCCTCGCCAACATGTGGTGTCATTTGAGTTTTTGATCTTAGCCATTCTGATGGGTGTAAGATGGAATCTCAGTGACGTTTTCATTTGCATTTCTCTGATGACTAACAAGGACGAGCATTTGTTTAAGTGTTTCTCGGCCATTTGATATTCCTATGTTGAGAATTCTCTGTTAAGTTCCAAGCCCCATTTCGCAATTGGGTTGTTTAGTTTTGTGGTGCTTAATTTCATCCAGAAGCAAAAAGAGACAAACGGTATATACTCACTTATATCAAAACACTAGTCCAAGGGATACGTACCATGAAAAACTTTACTTACCAAGAAAGTGGGTCAGAGGAGAGGACATCCTATTGAGACTTTAGGCGAGAGTAGCATGGAAGAATGGGGAAATAGTAGGACCCACAGGATCCTTGAAACCTACAAGAAGAACTTTATGACAGGCAGAGCTGGGTCCTGGGGTCCTCCTCAAACTAAGGCACCAGCCAAGGAGAATATAGGCAGTAAACTTCGAACCCATACCAAGACCTAGCCGATGAACATGATATTCTCCACCGTTGAGTGGAGAGTGAGATCTGACTCTCACACGAACTCTGGTGCCCCTTTTCCGACCACATCCCCTGGATGGGGAGGCCTGACGGCACTCAGAGGAAGGATAGCAAGTTACCAAGAAGAGACTCAATATCTAAGAGCATATATGGGGGAGGAGGTCTCCCTCAATCACAGACATAGGGGAGGGGAGAAGGGGGGAAGTGGGAGGGAGGGAAGAATGGGAGGAAACAGGGAAGGGCTAACAATCAAGATGTAATATGAATAAATTAATATAAAAAATAAATAAAATTAAAAAAAGAAAGTAATTGGTACTTATCCAGAGGTTGGAAAAAGGAGCCAGATGAATGGCCTGAGTCAGACATACTCCTCCACTTTTCAAAATATACTCAGTGGAAAATCATTAAAGGTTTACATCACATTTGCCATATAAGCCAGGACTGATTGTACCAATTTGTAAAGAGGTGTTCAGTTACAATACATTTTTAAACATTTTTCATTTCTTACAGATACATTTATAATATTACACACATATATAACAAACTACCTATAGTGAGAAGAACCATGACACAATAAGGAAATATATAAACATTACATTCTTAGTGTTTTGGCTATTTGTATTTGACAGCCTTGAAGAAACCATCTTTCCTATCTTGGTGCATCTAAAATTCTAAATGTAAATCAATCTCTTCATACCTTGTGGTCATCAACTTAAAACATCTATCTAGACTTAAAAACATCTTAACCCCTAAACAACTAAGCTTCATTGTAAAACTAAGCTTCCTGGTCTTCAACTCCATCAGAGACTAAAAGACTATTGACTAGACTTTTTGTCAAGCCTGTGATCGGTGTTCTACTGATCACTTTCATGTTTTTATATATCCTAATGGTATGCATAACATCTATCTATCATCTATCTATTTATCTATCTATCTATTAGAATAGAAAATATTTACCAATAACAGGATGAATATTTTAAAATATTGAATGAATATATGTAGATAATTCTAATATAAGTCTGTTTAAACCCAGATAGAACTTTTATTTGGGAACAACTAAATCACACTTATTCAATGTATTATATTATTATGTATCTAAGATGTACTTATCCTTCCTGATTCATATTAAAATATAATTTTCCTTATTCAGAAATGCTGAAAAGCTAACTTCTGGCGCCATAAAAGTTTTAAGCAGCTACTTAGAGATGTCAGCAGATCTGTAATACTAATATTTGGATCTGAACACCCAGGATAGATTGTAAACTTATTGGAGGACTTCCTTGGGTACATGGATAAGAAACAATAATTCTAGATCATTCTTTTCATCCACCTGTAACATCATTGACTTTGAACTGTTTCCTACTGCAAGTCTTAGAAGGAAACCTAGAAATAAGTCTGGATTTGAGTTAGATGATGAATTTCAGGAAAAGTATGAACAACAAAACAAGTCTCTGATGGGTTGAAGATCAAAAAGTTTAGTTTCACAAATAATTAAGCTTAATTATTTAGGGGATAAGATGTTTTTTAGGTCTAGATTGATGTTTTAAGTTGATAGATGATAGATACTGAGTTACATTCCGAATTCTAGACTCACTGAGATAGGAACATGTTTTCTTCAAGGTTGCCAAATACAAACACCCAAAACACTAAGAATATTACATGAATATAATTCCTGATTGTTCTGTGGTTCTTCCTGCTATATGTAGTTTATTTTACATATGTGTAATAATAGAAATGTATATGGAAAATAATAAGTAAAAAATGTAAATAAATTTATGAAATCAATGGAAGAATGAGAAAATAACATGGAGAACATCCACATGATAGCATAGTATTTGGCTATAAAAACTAATGGTATGTGCCAAAAAATGGATCATCTATTAAAACATGATGGGCTAAGAGAAGAAGCCAGTCACACAGGTCCCATACTGTATTTATGTATTAAATCCTAGACTAGAGCAAACTATAGAGACAGAAGCAGAGTAAAGTTGCTTAGGAGTAGGGTGAGGCCAGAAGTTATGGGGATGTGGTTAAAGCCCATATAGTTATTTCTGAACTGATAAAAGCATTATAAAATTGATGATACTGATGGCTCCACTTATCTATAAATATATTAAAGCTAGTTAGGTTAAAGATTTTAAATTGGCATAGTGAACATGTGAAAATCTCAAAGCGGTTAAATATTTTAAAGCATATTAACTATATGAATAATTCTCTAATTTTTGGAAGTCACAAAAATAACTTGTCAACTAGGAAAATAATTTCTTAAATGAGTATACTTAAAATTAGGGCAGAAATGTTGATTCTTTGTTTCTCTGAGTTCAGATTATTACCCATGAACAACTATGTAAGTTTTAGTGACAGACATTCTCTATGACTGATAGCAGAAGTCATGATATAAAATTACCATCAGAACAATATTTTACTGGCATAAATATATTTGTATTACAAACTAAATGTGGATATAACATTGTACGAATAGTTGCTATGGGAAAACATTGGTTTTTCATCTTGGAGAGGAAAGGTGATTTACTCAATTGCTGTTTGCAGGCTATGGAGGAATTCAGACAGAAAGTGTTTCAGGTGCACATATGGTATTGAAGTCTCATGTGGCACCTGGCCACCCACTATAGCTGAACCAATCAGATGTGGGTTAGCAAGAGGCCTTCTCTCAAAAACTCAGCGAAAACAGTGTTAAGTTAGTATACTCCAAACTACCCTCTAGCTTTTGCAAGCATGTGTTCACCTTGATATACATATTAAACACATACAAACAGACACACAAAAACTGGTGTTGGCACAAACACTTATTATATTACAATGAAATATACTCATATCTACCCTTTGTTGCAGATAGTAAACTAAACTGAACACCAAGCTAATTTTATTTGGTATGTAAAAATCAGGACAGTAGCTGTTTATCAAAGCAAAGGAACAGAAATCCTGAGTCTAACTTAAAAACAAACAAACAAACAAAAACAAACAAAAAACAAGCTATATTTTCTGGATTAAAACATTGGCAGGTATCTTATTGTTTAAAATTTATTGTCTAATGGATGATATTTAAGATATGGAACTATAGTGACATCTGAATTATAAAAAAAACATAAAATGTGAAGAAAAACAGCTGCATTATACAGAGTTTTAAAAACATAGAGAAAAGAAGAAAAATAATCTAGTATAAAAACTGTGATGGGTGTCATGTTAGATTTTCAGGACTATTATAATATAACACTCCACACTGGATCCCTTTTCAAACAACAGAAATTGATTGCTCTCACGTCTAGAATTCAGAGATCTGAAAGTTGTGTTGGCAGGGACAATCCATTCAGGAGCCACCAGAGAAGGAGACTTGTCTGCCTGCCTCTTTCCTCTCTGGTAAGATAGTATCCCAGGCATTTCTTCGGTTGGAATGGACCACTCCATTTTCACCTCATTCTCCTCATGGAGTTTCCTTGTGTGTCTCTCTCCCTCACATGATATTTTCATATAAGGGTATCAGTCATATTGGATGAGAAATTTCACACTCTATCATATACCCATTTTCACACAAAATACTATTGACTGTTTGTCAATAAAGGCATGTTTTGTGATACTGGAAATAAAGCCTCCAATGATATTCTTTGCAGACACAATGGCAGATAAAAAAAGATAGTTTTCAGTGCCATGCTTGTTAAGCACAGCTGAATTTATGTCATGATGGCAATTTGAAATCACTGATAAACAATTAAGTGCTGTGTATGCAAACTGTCTTTTGCATATGTTATCTTAACATCACGTGACTGATTGCCATGTGACCATGGATTCCTAAGGCATATGGCTTTATAGTTAATGAAAGAAGCTTCACAGGCATTTGAAAATTTAAAAAAACGTTTATTCTTTTTTCCTCCATATGTATTTGTATGTACAAGTGTGTGACCAATTCTATTTGTGGTATGTTCACATGGAGGCCAGAAGTTAACACTGGGTGTTATTCTTAATCACCACTTAACATTATTTTTTCTTTTTGAAACATGGTCTATTACCTGTACTGGAGCTCACCAGTTAGGCTATACTACACTCTAGATTTTAAAAATAAATTTGAGAATTACTAAATTAGTACTACATTTATGTAATTTGTATCCATTTTTCTCCCAGTCCTACTCTTCCTGGGACCCCCAACTCTCTCAAAAATTGACATCTTCTTCCCTTTGTATTGTTGTTACATATGTAACAAAATGTAACATATATATATATATAGTTGTTATACATACAAATAGTTACATATGTATACATATGCTACATATTATTACACATATAACAACAATAGTAAAGGAGGATGGGAGGTCATGAATTTGTGAGATAGTGGGAGGATACAATATTTTGTGTTATTCCTATTTTTTTAATTCTTTCCATTTGGATTGGATAAGCCACCATTGGACTACAGGCCTAGAGAACACAGATTCTCTCTCCCGTAAGAGCCATTGATTGACTGAAGCTCTTCATCTAAGGGTGAGGCATTATGAGATTTCCCCATAAGTGTTTGGGTGTCAACTGATGTCACTCTACTGGTCTTTCTTAGGCAGCCATATTGTTGAAATGTCATGAGTGTGCTTTTCCTGACGTATATAGAAGATACTGTCTTGTGGCAGATATTTTGGTTGTCTGGCTCTTACAATATTTCTGCCCCATTTTCTACACTATTTCCTGAGTCTTAGGTACAGGAGTTTTGTGACAGATGCATAACTTGGGGTTAGTCACCCGTGGTCAGTTATTCACTACATCTCATTTAATTGTGGATTTTTATAACTATCTCTGTCTCCTGATATAAAATATTCCTTGATTTGAAGTGAGAACTATACTCACATATGGGTTGAAGAATGAGAATTCAGAATGCAGTTTGGAACTACACTGGTTTTAGAATGTGACAGTACTCAGTTCTCCTCTATGGTCCATGACCTCACCAGTCATGGGCAATTGTCTAGGTTTCCAGTACTATTCACAAATTTCCACATATTCAATGGGACCTAAGTACAATTAGAGAGTGGTCAGGTCAGTTACTCCCAGTATATAAATGACTTTATTGCATCCTTGTGGTCATCTTATTGTGATGGTCATTGTCATTTGTAGGCTTTATGGGTAGTTAGAACTATTGATAGTTTCCATTCCTTTGGCATCTTTTTTTTTAATTTTAATTTTTATTTTTTTTATTTTTAATTAATTTATTCTTGTTACATCTCTATGGTTATCCCATCCCTTGTAACCTCCCATTCTCCCCTCCCTCCCATTTTCCCCTTATTCCCCTCCCCTATGACTGTTCCTCAGCACCTTTGAAAATTATGAGAGCTAGTTCTTAGATAATATGATTCTAGTTCATATCCTACTGAATTCCTCTGAGTCCTGTGTTTGAAATGTTTGCCTTCAGCAATAATGTCTTATCTTCAAATTCTTGGAGTAAACAAAAGCATCCACAGTATGGGAGTCTCTTGAACTTCTCTGACTAACAAATGAAGAGAGATTTCCTATGCCTAGTACATAGTCCATGGCTCTTTGTGGGTCTTTTCACCCCAAGTGGCTTAACTTCAATTAACCTGTACATAAAATTGTGTGTGTGTTATGTTATTCTTTGCAAATCTTTCTCTCTGGTCACTTCCTCTCTCCTGCATTGTCTTCCTTCTCCCTTTTCCAGTTAAAGTTAACACACACACACACACACACACACACACACACACACACACACACTTTTTTAAAAATTTCCCAACAGCATGTTTAAATATTCTACAAAATTTTAGACACTCATTCTCATGACTCAGTTGAAAAACAAAGAGGAGAAAGCTGTCTTTAGGAAAGATGATAGTTTTATCCTTGAAGAGGTAAAACTTCCATTCCCTGTCCCAAGCGAGGTTCAGTGAGAGAACCAGGGCCAATCATCACATAGAGAGAACTTGCCTGTGAGGCTTCACCAAGTCAGAAGAATAAGACTTTTCAATATAAAAAACTCATTTGAACGAACACTGATATGATAAGCAAAAGAAAATAACATTTAAAAAACAGGATTATCTCCAAAAATTACCTGAATATAGAGAGGGGGAAACTACAAGTGAGAAAATAGACAGAGCTTGTTGGGTTGTGAAACTATTAGTCAAGTTTAGTGGCTAACACTAGAGCTGTGCTACAGATGGAGAGTACAGTTTATTGATAGCTATGTTCCATGATACCCAGTGGTTCCCTTGACTTTTTTCCAGTTGCAAGAGTTAATGCATTGGAAACACTTCCGGTGATGAATGAGTGACCTGAGATCATTGATATCTTTCAAAAGGATGCTTTTGAAGTATAATATCTTAGTCCAGGGGCTCTAGGAGAAGGTGGACTATAATAATACGTCTATTAGAATATCATTTTGCATGTTCAAATATTTTCTTAAAATAGTAGGAAAATTATGCATCAGAAATGCATATAAATACTTTCGTATACCATGAGGGAGAATTAAATGAGATGCATGAATGTCACCATAAATATCATTCGTGTAGAACTGATTATGTTTCCTGAATTTCCAAGTGGAAATTTATACCCCCCTCAATTTTTATCATTAGCTTTTAAATTAATGAATGATAATTGTACATGGGCCACAGTGTCATTTTAGTGCATATGTGTGTGTTTGTGTGTGTGTATTCAGGAGTGAACCAAACAGTTTTCCGTAACATCAATTTATGTTATTCAGGGGCTTTGCATTCTATTTAGACTATTGCATGGGACCTATTTTGACCAGAAATCAGAAATACTGCAAGTCTCTTCTAGGTTAAAAAAAATGGGATTTGCTCAAGTTAAAAGGTTTTATATCTCCCTGAGTCTGTCATGCAATACTTTTAGACTTTATATTCTTATAAAAACATTTCTTTACATCTGCATGTTACATGCACATGTGGTGTGCCACCACATCCCATATCCTTAACCTTCCTTTTCAAAGAAGGATGTAATTTTCCTAAAATTTCAAAATATTCAGTGGAAGATTTAATACCGTGGAAGATAAAGTTCTTCACAGGTTACCTTAGGTGATGGGAGAGATTATTTTTATCCACTTTATGGTGTATTTGATTAGGAAAATAGTCTGACTCTGATAGATGTTGGAAATCCTTGAGTAAAGGGAATTCTAATATTTTTCCTGGCACAAAAATCACAAAACTCAGTGTTCTCCAGGAAGGCAGGATTTGTTAAGAAGGGCTTTTACTTGTGTAATTACTATATGGTATCTGAGATCCTCCAGAAACACGCGCACACACACACACACACACACACACACACACACACACACACACACCCCAAGCGGATGTGATAGAGTGGTCAGTGACCTATGACTAAAATATTCTTCTCTTTCACACAAACAAATCTTGACTTAAAAGCAGCCTCAACAGCAAGCATGTCTAAAAGACACATTACAATGTGCTGAGAAAGAAAATCAGAAGCAATGGTAGCAGTGTGCTCAGGGCTTGCTGGGTAACCTATGCAGCTGCCTGCTAGCTGAGATCAATGTAACATCTTAGGCAGGCCTCTCCCTCCCCCATCTCAGGGGACCCATGAGAGAGGAGTTTCTGTTATTCCCAGAAAGCAAGGGCAGTTTTGACTGTCAGATGACTTTCTACCAACAAAGTGTTTAAAGTTTCTCCTCCCTTTTTTGGTCCTGCTATCCTCAAGGTTTGCCTTCCAAAGTCAGTGTGCTTACAAGGAGGGAATTATGGGCACAACAAGCTTGGGGCTTCGGGGAGGCAGCCCTCGGGGCAGCACATGCCTGCTCTGCTCTTGTTCTAAATCCAATCTGTCAATGCTCCTCTGTGTCTACAAGGACACTAGCACACTAGTCCGTTTTATGCCTAGGAGGAAGAGGGAACGAGAGCAGCAGCCATACCGTGCCTGTGGCATTCCATGTGCAGGAGTTCAGTGCATGGTTTATAGCACTGTTCTGTTTATTTGGCAGTTGAAAATGTGTGAGCTCAAGAATATAGCAGATTGAGGATTTCAGTCCATTTCTCCTGGTGCCGATGAGGATACCGTTCTTACTATCATCTTCTCCTTCTCCCTGCAACACAAAAAGAATCTCTCTCTCTCTCTCTCTCTCTCTCTCTCTCTCTCTCTCTCTCTCT
>OU015742.1:39927294-40007872 GCA_907169655.1 Acomys percivali
CTCTCTCTCTCTCTCTCTCTCTCTCTCTCTCTCTCTCTCTCTCTCTCTCACCCCCTTCATTCTTTCCCATGCCATGGGAAATTCCAGCTTTGCCAAGTTCAGTGTAATCTTCAGTACTCAACTTAATCTTTATGTACTTTGAGACAGTATAATTAATTAGCTCATGCCAAATTTTATCTCCTTGCTTAGATTCTACATTACATCATGAGGTATTTATATGACTTAAAGTTTTATTGTCCTAGATATTAGTTTTTTAAATGGTGCACTGATAAGGTGACATGTGAACTCAGTCAGATGTGTTTATTTGTTAAGTATTCAAAAGATGCTCTGCTTGTTGAAGGGTGGTTCATATTTTGTAAATTGTTAGAGTATCTGTATCTTGATACCTTTTTCCTTCTGTCCTCCCTCCCTCCTCCCTCCCTCCCTCCCTCCCTCCCTCCCTCCCTCCCTTCTTTTTGAGAAAGGGTCTCATTCTACAGCCCAAGCCACTCTCAAATAGGCAATCTGCCTACCTCAGCCTCCCATGTGGTGGGATTACTACACACAGTAGCTATTACACTCTGTGTCTCTCTTGGAGTTTTTATTTTTCTGTAAATTGGACAGGAATTTGACAGAGGAAAATAAAAAAACAGGGTTAAAACATAAAAAAGATTATTCATGAGGTTTGGCATTGGATGCTACTTGAAAAGTTGAAGCAGGAATCTCACAAGTTGAGGCCAGCCAGCATCACTTTTGCAAAGCTTCAGGTTCAAGTTCCAACAGAGAAAAAATGTTGACCATTAAAGTTGTTCAAAAGTCATATCAAAATCCAAACTATAAAACACACAAGAGTCAATAAGACTCTTTCTGCCTGAATGATAACAAGAGGGAGGTGTGTTTTGACTGTATATCTTTAATTTTAAAAAAATTTTTTTTTTGGTTTTTTGAGACAGGGTTACTCTGTGTAGCCTTGGGTATCCTAGACTCGCTTTGTAGACCAGGCTGGCTTTGAACTCACAGTGTTCTGCCTGCCTCTGCCTCCCAAGTGCTGGGATTAATGGCATGCACCACCATGCCCAGCTTATTTTTATTTTTCTAATAAAACTTTTTTTTTACTGGCAGGGAATATTCACTGGCACAAGGTCATTACTTTGACTGTTGGAGAACAGCAGGATTTATCAAGGAAGTATCAGCTCCATTAGTGGGTAAGTCCTGAAGGGATTCTTCTATCTAAGACCTTCTGATCTAGAGGTGGTGTCAGACAACAAAGAAATTTCAAATGGTGACAGAGCTATGGTAATGGGAACAGGTGACTGTGACAGGAAAATGAGGTTATGGATTATGGTTAGGATAGGA
Source organism: Acomys percivali (assembly GCA_907169655.1). NCBI lineage: Eukaryota > Metazoa > Chordata > Mammalia > Rodentia > Muridae > Acomys > Acomys percivali. Next base: position 39,928,630 of record OU015742.1, read on the forward strand.
GCTTCCAGGATAGACTCACTGAGTCAAGACCTTAACAATGACACGGGCAGCAGAATGATAGAAACATGGTCCACAGGGCATAAGGAGCTTGCCACATTTTGGGAGGTTTTGAAACTATAGTGTACAATGTGTTACAACATGGTGTTCTTTCTAAAACTTGTAGTAAGCTTAGTCAACCGCAGCAGTCAGAACCCTGTGGAGATCCATCAATGGTTTCTCTTCACCTGCCAATTTTGCCCTCTTTGAAAATATGCTTGTAGAGTCCCCATAAGGGAAGAGGGATCTAAAGAACTCTGTCCCCCTCCCTCACATGCCTGCACACTAAATTCAAACCCTGAAGAACTGTGTAGTCAGGACTAACAAGACTTTGTCTTCTGAAATTCCCAACAGAGCCATGATGAGCTGTATGATGTTGATTGTGGGCACTCTATGATCTTGAATGGTTCTGACTGCAGTGGCACTATACAAATATGAAAATAAGTGGTGGCTTGTGCTATGGGGAGCAAGAGTAAAGAGTCCTGAGTGAGTAGGTTTTCCTAGAATGGAAATACAGTAGTGGTATCAGAGAATGTAGGGTCTACATGAGAAGCAATTTTGGCACTCTGAAAGAGAGTCAAAGAGAGAATGCACTAGTCCAACACCTCCCTGATACAGGGCCCTTATGTTCCTACCACATTCTGTTCTAAAATATCGTTCTTGAGGTTTTACCTCATGGGAAATAGACAGTGAGGGCCTAAACACCATGTTGTAGCGAAGACACTCAAATTAGTTTAAATGCCTCGAGACAATATGACATGTTCTAGTACTACTTTAAGATCACCCATGTGTTAATGCCACTGTATGATCATGTGTGTGCTATATAACCTTATGCTCTAGTGTGTGCTGATGTTACTCTATGATCAATCATGTGCTATACCACTCTACCCTCAGAGATGTGCTCATGCCACTTTGCCGTTCCAGATGTTCTGATATCTCTCTGCCATCTCTAATATAGACTTACCTTGATTTCAGTTCCTTAGTAGGAACTATTGACAGACAATAAACTGCACATATTGAAAACAGATAACTTTATAACCTTTAACTAAATACAACCCTTGCCCATATAAGGATGTTTTGTTAAGAAACAACCACACATGCACAATGGGCTCCCTACAGAATAGTGTTGGAACTGCCGTAATGTCTTCTGAGAATAAATAACCCATGTACTTGTGGTGATGTTGGTGAAACTAATCCGTTTTCCAGTCATATAAATTCAATCACATAGAATCCATATGCAATAACTATCATTCAATAATGATAAGGAGTAACTTGCTGATTCATGTATTATTGCACTTCTTAGGCATTATTTTACAATGTACTCCTATCTTTATATTTTTTAAATGAGCTTAACTCTAAAATAGCATGAGGCAGGTCCTTCATGAAGGATTCTAGAAAAAAAATCCTTTTATCCTGGGAGATGACAACTCCAGACATTTCATTGTACCCGAAGGCTTTCTAAGAAGGGAATTTAAAAGCACAGAAAAGAATTCCTCTGACCATACACAGTCTTCATCACGTGTGTCTGAATTTTAGTACTTAACAAAAAGATAAAAGTTCAAAATAAAGCTTAAAGACTTTAAATATGGGGTCTGGGGAGAAAGTTCAGTCCACAAAGTATTTCCCTTGTGAGTAGGAGGCCCTGCATTTGATCCCAGGCACCCACATTAAAGGCCAGGCATGGTGACACCTGTCTCCATTCCTAGTGCTGGAGGGCCAGATCAGGATCCTTAGGCCTAACTGACCAGCTTACTTAACCTACTTGGTGAGTTCCAGACTAGAGTAAGACTATGTCTCAATAAACAAGATCAAAAACAAAAAACCCAAAGATGGCTGCTCTTACAGTTGCCCTATAACTTCCCTGTGCATATGCATACATGTACATGTGTGCACACATACATCCACCCACACACATGAGCATATCCACTCATATTGAAATACACACATGTAAAGTATTAAAATCAGAAAGAATTTTATAGTATAAGGATATAAAAAAAAGATTACTTTGTAAAATCTACAATGTATATGTGTTTTAAACTACATGGCTCCAGAGTCAAACATCTTAACAAAACTCTTCAAAGTTTTATTAATGAACTAAAGTTGTTTACTGATAAAGGAATCTTGGTACCAAGGTTATGTAGTCTGAGTGCTTGGAGCTTATAGCAGTGTGCCATAAAGCCCTTTTCCCTTCAACCATCATCATTTGCTGCCTACACAGAGCCAACTCCCAGTCCAGTGATTTTCAGGCATGGTGATTTCATGGTACATTTGGACAGCTTTATAAAATATGTCATATTTTTACTATATCTTTCATCTGTTTATATGTCTTTGGATATGAAAATCATTACCATAACATTACAATTGCCTACAGCACTCTCACTACAAAAAAACACACTACACAGGCTTATTGCCCAGAAGCAGTAGACTGCACCATGTGCAAACAGACATAATCACCTGATGATTCATTTCCCATAACACATCCCTTTCATTAGATAATATAACTATGCACCTGGGAAGCCATCATCATAACCAAGATAATGAATGTATCAATCAAACCCAAAGTTCATTTGTGCCTCTTTGTAATACCTTTCTTTTATACCAACTCATATCTTCTTGAATTTTGGTAATGGTTGCTCTAATTTCCTTTACTCTTAAGACAAGTTTTCACTTTCCTTGTTTTTAAATAAATGCGTTTGGGGGACTTTGGTTTTTTTTACTCAACACAATTATTTTGGGATTCCTCAACCTGATAACATAATTGAACAGTTCATTCTTTGACTATGACAAAGTAAACTTGCTATAAGCTACTCCTCCAGACTTCTGATGGAGTTTAAACATGAAGTGTTACCTAGCTATGAAATTATGAGCTATGATAATGACCAGCTTTCTAGGGTGCACACATTGTTGCAACAGAGGCAAGGATTTACAGTAGAAGCCAGCTTCTTTCTTATTCAGTTACTGTCCGGTTACCATCAGAGGGCAAAATGCATGTTTGGTATTATAAACCAAGAGACGGTGGTTGGAGGTGGTTGCACTGAAACTATGGTTTCGTTTACCGAGCATGAGATGAAGCTGACTTCTAAATATTTATGTTTATATTCTCAAGTGATTGCTGTTCTCCTTTGTCAGAGAAATTTCTTATTGTGATGGGCAGCAATTGATGCAGAGCCACATAACTGTTCAAAGACCCCAGGAATAAGGGATGATTGGAGTGTGTGGCCTTAAATGGGTTATATATGTGGTATCACTCAGTCTAAGGCACGAAGATTGTCAGGGGAAGTGGGGATAAAAGAACATGAAATAGCTATTGTACTCATAAACTCAGTGTAGTAGTTGATACATGCACAAGACCAGTGTAAAACTGTGTCCTGCAAAAATGTATCATGCAAATGGGAAAGATTCATGAAGGACTATTGACAGTTAATAGTGGATGAATGAAATGGTTCATTATTTCAGTAGCATGATCACTTACTGTGCCCCTGTAAATATCTCCCATATACATGCATGCAAGCAACCCTAATTAAGCTCCAGGGTCCTTGTTAGGAAGAAAAACGGTATCAGTAAGAGAAGAATGGAGAAAGGAGATAATAGAGAGTGACTGAAAATGATTAAAAATAACTATTAACTATGTACATGCTTGGAACTGTCAAGGAACACAAGGTAAATTTAAAATACTATTTGAAAAATATATTTATGGCTGTTGCCACGTGGTTCATCCGGCCTTCCACTCTGCTTCCCCCACTGCATATGCTAAAATATCTGGCTTGCTAAAATAAATCACTATTCCTTGCTCACTTAAAAATTATTTACCTTTTAATGAACATTTGAGATAATCCATTTATGTAAAAGTAAAGTGACTATTAACATTTGTGACAAAAGTCTCTGTAGACTGAGCTTTTAATAACTAAATAATAGGAAAATATTTGCTGAAGTGATTGGAAGCAACTATTCACCTTAAAAAAAAAAAAAAAGGTTTTGTGCCATATCAACTTCTTCCAGATGTTTGCACATTTTTGCAATTATCCCAATTTTTACAAACACATCATTCTCACTTTAATTTCACTAAGTAAATATAAGTACATGAGTATATATATATATATATATATATATATATATATGTAAATGTAAATGTCTGATCGATAAGTAGACATGATAAACAGATTTATTTCCCCAGGTGTATAATGGTATCAAACTTAATAAACTATCCTGTTAACTGTATGAAATCACTTTAGATCAGTTATGTCTCAAGAATACAATAAAAATGCCCTTGCACTTCAGATAATTTATTGGTGGAATATATCTATAAGGATGTATTTTCCTGCCCCTAGAGGCATAGCTGCTGTGTCACATATACATCAGTAGGTGGCAGAGAGGAGAAAGTCTATGTCTACACTTAGTGTTCTGAGTTATGACCATCTGAATGATTTCCTTTAAAAAGTCCAGTTTGAGAAGACCACTAGTTTGGTACCAGGCAGGCTTGAATTGGCTCCCAAGACATGGAGCAAGCTGAAAACTAGATGAATTATTCCCTGGAACCGAGGGTCCCTGAAGAGTCTGAGCCCAAGATAGAAAACCCTAACAAGGGGCAAGTCCAGTGGGCTCGGGTAGGGAGTAAGCCTGATATGTCCACCAGAATGATGCCACGAGGCCTGCACAGGGACCTAATCTAAGATGACCACCAGTCCAGCCATGCAGGGGGATGGGGGCAGGCCATGCCCTAGATGAACTCTGCCTGGCGCCATAGTGTACAAGCAAGACATAACACTCCTGAGACCACTTCTGAGAAAATCAGAGACACTAAGAGACCTGGGGTCACCACTAAGAAGAACAAGTAAGTGGTGGAAAAATGGAAGAAAAAGAGAAACAGAAGCATGTGGGCACAATGAAGAGAGGCAGAACTACAAACTGGAGGGCAATGAAGATGTGAGGATCCAGTGATGTCATGTGGGACCATGGTGGGGACTGGCCTCTACTACTACAAGAAGCTACATCTGGGGCCATGGCCCTGCTGCAGCAGCAGGGTTCTGTTACTGCTAAAGGCCAGGCAGGTGTCCCTGGTCTGGGCTGCTGTGTAAGGGCATGGTGATGTCTGAGGTCTGTGAAGAACTGGCCTCACCCCTCACCTAGGCACTGTGGGAGAGCCATCCTTAGGAGCATGAGAGTAGGAGAGGTGGCCTTGCCCCTCACCAGCTATATCAGTCAGGAGAGAAGGCCCTGTAGAGTACCTGGGTGGTACAGTAGAGCTAAACCTGGTGGTGGAGTCATAGGAGAGCTGGTCCAGCCACTCATCTGCTGTGCATTGACATGGGTGCAGGAGAGATAGCCTTGCCTCTTGTACTGTACCACCTACTGTGGATGAGAGAGGTAGCCCAGAGGTTACGAGTGCCTAACCTTCTGCATCACTCATAAGAGCAGGCCCTGCACCTCACCTGTACAGCACAATAGAGATGAGTGAGCCTGGATATGGAGGTTGTGGGTGAGCTGACCCCAAGGCTGTGAGTGTGGGAGACCCAGCTCTGCCTCGTGTCTACTGTGCAGTGTCATCAGTGAGAATGAAATGTCTTTTCCTCCCTTTTGTCCTAGTTACTGGCACTTGGTGGGAAAGTGGGCCACCATAGGGTGATGACAGCAAGAGAGCTGCTCTTGCCCTTCACCTCCTGCATCACTCAGGAGAGTTGTCCCTGTACCTTAACTGGGAAGAACAATAGAGCTGACTCTCATGGCAGGGCACTGGTGATCTGGCTGCCATGGTGTGAACAATGGGAGAGTTAGTTGGCCCTACAACTTGTCCCCCATATAGCAGTGTGGTTGAGGGAGAGATGCCCTCCCCTTGCCTCCTACAGGAGGCAGGAGAGCTGTCCCTGTTCCTCACTTGGGAAGCACAGTTGCAGAGGTTGCCAACCTCAAGAACAAGAGAAAAGAAGAGCCAGTGAGCTGACCAGGCAATATCTCTCAGGTCCAGATTCCATGCTTTAAATTGGCTCACTCCAACATCTAGCCCTTCAATGAACTGCAAGAATGCATACAGTTCTACAGATCCAAAACTAGTAGATCTCCATCACACCGGGCAACAACAGGCTATCCAATAGGCATCCCAATGAGACATTAGAGTAACAGAAGACAGAGGCCTCATAACACACCAAGAAGTCATTCCAATACACACAATAGACACAAGGGTATGCTGTGGGACATACTGTGAAACATAGCTCATACATGGATGGTGTCTGAACAAATAAAAAGTAGCATATACACAGGAGACAACTTCCTGAACAGAACACCAACAGCCCAGGCCTTAAGGTCAACAATTAATAAATGGGACCTCATGAAGCTGAGAAGCTTCTGCAAGGCAGGAGACACTGTCAAGAGAACAAAGTGACAGCCTACAGACTGGGAAAAGATCTTCACCAACCCTTCATCTGACAAAGGTCCAATATCCAAAATATATAAAGAACTCAAGAAATTAAACACTACCAAACCAAATAACCCAATTGAGAAATGGGGCTCAGAACTAAACAGACAATTCTCAGCAGATGAATATCAAATGGCTGAGAGACATTGAAAGAAATGCTCGGCCTCTTTAGTCATCAGAGAAATGCAAATCAAAACAACTCTGAGATTCCATCTTACACCCATCAGAATGGCTAAGATCAAAAACTCAAGTGATACCACATGTTGGCGAGGATGTGAAGAGAGAGGAACACTCCTTCATTGCTGGTGGGAATACAAACTAGTACAACCACTTTGGAAATCTATCTGGTGCTTTCTCAGAAAACTGGGAATAGGTCTTCCTCAAGACCCAGCTATTCCACTTCTGGGAATATATCCAGAAAATGCTCTACCACACAACAGGGACATATGCTCAACCATGTTCATAGCTGCCTTACTCATAATAGCCAGAACCTGGAAACAGCCTACGTGTCCCTCAGTAGAACAATGGTTAAAGAAACTGTAGTACATTTACACTATGGAATACTATTCAACTATTAAAAACAAGGAGTTCCTGAAATTTGTGGACAAATGGATTGAACTAGAAATGATCATAATGAGTGAGTTCACCCAGAAGCAAAAAGAGACAAATGGTATATACTCACTTAACTCGAGACACTAGGCTAAGGTGTATGTCCCATGAAAGACTTTACTTACCAGGAAAGTGGGTCAGAGGGGAGGCCAACCTATAGGGACTTTAGGTGAGAGAAGCATGGGACAATGGGGAACTAGAAGGATCCAGAGGGTCCAGGAAACCTGCAAGAAGAACGTTATGATGGGCAGATATGGGTCCTGGGGTCTTTCCTGCTCAAACTATGGCCCCAGCCAAGGAAAATATAGGCAGTAAACTTCGAACCCCTACCCAGACCTAGCCGTTGGACAGGACGTTCTCCACCTTTGAGTGGAGAGTGAGGTCTGACTTTCATACAAACTCGGGTGCCCCATTTCTGACCACATCCCCTTGATGGGGAGGCCTGGTGGCACTCAGAGGAAGGATAGCAGGTCACCAAGAAGAGACTTGATACCCTATGAGCACATACAGGGGGAGGAGGTCCCCCTCAGTCACAGACATGGGGGAGGGGAGTAGGGGGGAAGCAGGAGGGTGGATACAAGGGATGGGCTAACAATTGAGATGTAATATGAATAAATTAATAAATTTTAAAAATGTAAAAAACAGTAGCATATATGTGTGTATGTATATATATGTGTGTGTATATATATGCATATATATTCTGTTACGTTAATTTTATTTTAGCTTATGTGTTTATGAATTTTTGGTACAAAAGTAGCAAATTGCCTTTAGCTTGATTTAACTTCTCAATACAATATAATACTAGTGTTGCAACTTTCTTCTTCTCTTTTATGTTTGTTAGCTATTCTGGGTGCTTTGCATTCCCATTATAAATCAGAAAATACATTTCCATCTCTTCACACAAAAAGGCTAAGTATAATTTTTCTTGATATAGTACTGGGTTACTGGGTGACCCAGTACTGGGTGAGTCTTTCAACTCACGAATAATTTTTAGTTTTTTACAAATTACTTTCGAGGATGCCTAAGAGCTCACAGGTATTATGTGATTTCTGTACATTTATGCCTCACTACTTCAGATTTTTTGCTATAATAACTGGTGTTTTTATAACTTTTATTTTATAAATGTGTATTGTTAGTACATAGAAATTCAGTTAGTTTTTAGAAAACAGTTCATCCTGTGTCCTAAAACCTTGTTTAACCCATTTATTTGTTAGTTTTAATAATATTATTATAGGTTACATCTAATTTCCTGCATAGGGAGTCATACAAGTAAAAAAATTTGTTTAAGAAATGTCTTTTTATATTTTTTATATTGCAGGAAGAATTTACAATTCAATGTCAAGTAGAACTCACTGAAGGAGGTCTGGGTTTTGTTTCTATCTGAAAGAAGAAAGAATTCAGTCTCTCAACATAAGGTTTATAAGTCTTTTGTAAATGGCTTTTGTTAAGTCAAAGTAGTTGTTTTCTGTGTTACTTTGCCAGTAGTTTCACAGAAAAATAGATATTGGACTTGTTGAATACTTTCCTGCCAATTGAGTATAATAAGAAATTTATCATGTAATTTTCTAATATAGTAAATAGCATTGGCTAAATTTAATGTCTACACTAATCTTGTATTTCTTATACAAAGACCAATTGGCCATGATGAACTATAAAATTAACTTTCTGATTAAATCAATTAAAATAATGTACGTATTTTTCTTTACTGAGCTTGAATTGTTAGGGCCCCTTATAGAATTTACTACTTAATCTTTGTCAAGTGCATTGGCATGAAATTATCTCTACTTTCTCTATATTATTTCAATAATGCTGCAAATGAAGAGTACAGACTAAAGGAAATTGCAAAACTAGACAACTTGTCTTCCTTACAATCAAATTCTGGGAGAGCATCCTCTACAGTGATGGTACAGATTACTATACCAATATTCTTAGAGGCCATTTTAGATGAACTATTCCTTGTGGATGAGTTGGAGCCCCACCTATACTTTCTTAATAACACTAGAAAGGTTAACATAGACTTCATCCATCCTTGTGTAAGAAGGATGGTGGTAGTCATCTATGGGATTGACAAACTCAATCTCTGATTTGGACAAAGAATTGAATGTGTGAGAAAAATATAGATGGAGCCTCAGAGAAAGGAAAAACTAGCAGCTTTATGTTTTCAGGAAGGGAAGATCTGTAACCCTTCAAGTCCACTAACTGGATTCTGACAAGTTGTTTTATAAGGTTTCATAGTTCTCCTATCTCTCCTATGGGTCCTGTTAGACAACTGTCCCATGCCTTTAAGTAGTGTTTCCTCACTTCCTCTGGGAATAAGAAGGAGCCATCTAGGAGCACACTTTCGTGTTCCTGTCTACAGATATTTCTTTAATTCACTCTCACTTAGGATTTAAATTATATGAAAATGGAGGCTGTATTTTATTGACATCCATTAAAGCAAAAATATGACCTTCTGGTCAAAGGAGTGAACCTAAGTTCTACCTTTGGTTCTAGGTGAAGAACCGATATTATGAGCTAACCAAAACACTGCATGTTAGTCTGCTTTCCCTTAAGAGTTAATTCAGATAGGCCAATCATGAGTCCAGGAACCCACTGCCTCGCCTCCCTAACCAAATCTGAACATCTTGAAGAGATGCTAAGGACAAATGAGGACTGAATAACCAATTAAGGAGAGAGAATATTATCCTATGCCTAAATTGTTCCCCTGGTGCAAACACTTGCAGAGCTTCCTTCATGTAATATAGCCTTTTCTTATTTCCTGTCTCATTTTCTTTCAACCACTGGCCAATGCTTAGGCACTCTGGGAATTCTCAGGCATGGTCTGATGCTATTCTTTCCACTGTTTCCCCCCATTTGTCTTTTTGCCCACTGTGTGGCTGGTTGATAACCTCCACTGATGACTGTGCTGACATCTCAAATAGCATTGTTTTCTCTCTTCTTCTCTGCTTCTTCCCCATGTTCCTTCTCCTGGCAGCTAGCAACATTGCACCTTGCCTGTAATCTTATTTTCCTTTCAAGCTCCATAAAGAGCTGTCCTTGAGCTTCCTACAAGTCCATTGCTAAGTTGTTATTCTATTAACGAGACTAAGAGTACAAAGGAGAGGACAACAATTTGCCTGACACCATGTGACAACTGGCAGAGCCATGGGGACATAGCAAACGACCGCACTCTAGGACCTGAGGTAACTTTTGGAGCCTGATTTACCTTCACAATTGCTGTTTCCTCAGTGCTAAAGAGATTTCAGATTAGGTTTGGAGTAAAGAGGGGAGCAGGCAAAGTGACGTGGTGTGATTACTCTCTCAGGCCTCTGACCAAAGTTGAGCTCGCTGGCATTGCCTCAGACTATGAGGTCCCTGGGAAGTTGCTTTTGTGATTGAATGTGTTCAAGTTTGCTTTCTGTCTCTTTGATAAACACCAAAAATCAAAAGGAACTAGGAGTGGAAGGGGCTTGTTTCAATTCACAGATTTATTATCAAGAAAAGCGAGGGAGGAAGCTGAAGGCAGAAACCAGGAAGAGCTGGAGCGGAGACCATGGCGGAGTGTTGCTTACCAGATCAGTCTTGATGGATTGTTCAGCTAACACCATCTTGAATAGTACAAAATAACACAGTGAGTACTTCTCTCCCACTTTCTCCATATGTTTCCAAGGCAAAAGGTTCACTGATGTATGTTGTATATATTTCCCCATCCCTCTTCTTCCATGAACCCTATATCAGTAGCTATTGGAACCAACAAGAGAGCAAAACAATATTGAAATGGCATGCCTCAGTGCTCTCAATTACACTAAGGTGTGTATATATATACACACATACCAATACCATCTAATATATATATATATATATATATATATATATATATATATATATATATCAGGTACTTCTTGGACAGAGACTATGACATTCTTTACTCATTTGTGCCTGGATACAGAACCTTTCTTAGTTTTATACTACAGATCCCAGGTATTATGATATATCTATTCTAAGTTAACTCAGTTTCTCTTTTACAAAATGTATTCTTACATTCACTTAATATTTTATGAATGTCACTCTTGCTATATGATAAGGTCTATTCCATATGTCATTATAAGGAAATAATATCAGACTTCATTGTGGATTATTTTAGCTTTCGAAGCACTTCTTTTACATAATGCATCTATTGGGTCCTAATGGGAATTTAGAGCCTCCCTTGCACCTATGTGCCTCCAAAAAATCATACAGAAGATACATCTAATTTTTTTCTTCTTCTAAATCATTACAGATATTTACAGGAGATAAAGGAAGGAGATTAATGCCACATCTTTAACAGAAAATAGTATCGTTTTTTAAAAAATCAGGTAAAGTTTAATTACTCCAGTCAAGGCAACTTGTGTGACCTGAATCTCATTGGTCAGAAAGTTAGATCTTCACTAGTCCAGAGTTATAGCAAGACATGCTTCCCCAATTTTCAGCAACTTCTGGGTTTGTTACTTTTTATCCAAAATACCTCTGCAATGAACATGCCATGCTATTGCTGATCCCCAGACAAGTTTAATTCCTGACCTGTGCTGGTCAGAAAACTTACTCCAGTGATTATAATTGCTCTCTGTCCCAGGTCCCCAATCTGTATTCCAATTGATCTTCCAATTCAGATATATTATCTATAATTGAGAAAAGAATTCTTGTGTAATATGTTTCCCTTGGGCATTAGATCTAAAGTTAAAAACAAAACGAAACAAGACAAATCACTTTAATCCTGGTAGATGATTATAACAAAATGACCAAAGCCACTCAGCCACGCTGTTATCCAAAACTAACATCCTTATATTTCAGACATTGCAAACTTGTTGTTCTTTTCTCTTATCAATTCGTTTATTCATATTAAGTTATTCTATTAGCTTACTAGGATAGAAACTTTATTTGCCTGATGTAAAAACATTACCTCGTAGATTCTTGAAGCTGAAACTTGTATTCAGCATTATGATATGGCTGAAAAGACAGGTAGTATGTGGCAGTTGTACAAATCCTAACTATGGGAACAATAAATCCAAGAGAATTAGAAGTCCAAACCGGTTTTCAGTTCTTTTGTGGTTATGCTTGGGTTTTCCCCAATAGACACTTGGTATAGAATTTGAAGAGAGGCCTGGTGTGGCAGTCTATGCCTTTAATCCCAGCACTCAGGAGGCAGAGGCAAGTGGATTGCTGTGAGTTTGAGGCTAGCTTCGCTTACAAAACAATTCCGGACAGTCAAGGCTACACAGAGAAGCCCTGTCTCAAAAAACCAAAAAAAAAAAAAAAAAAAAAAAAGAAGAAGAAGAGAGAATTTGAAGAGAGGAAAGCAAACACTTTAACTGCCTAGTCTGTGGTGATTTGAATAACAATGGTCCCATGAGCTCATATATGTAATATTTAGTTCCCAAATAGTTTACAAGTTGGTAGTACTGTTTGGAAAGGATTAGGAGGTGTGGCTTTGTTATAGGAGCTGTATTCCTGCTGGTGGTCTTTGAGAATTTAAAATATTGGTGTCATTGCCAAAGTCTTTCTATCTCTGCCTCATAGCTGTGTCTCAATATGTGTGCTCTCACCAACTGGTTCAGTACCATACCTGCTTGCCTGCTAGCATGCTCCTTAACATGATACTCCTGGACTCTGAATTCTGCAAGCATCAAATAATCATTTTCTTTTAAAGTTTCCTTGGCCATGGTAATCTTTATAGAAAACACAAATAACTAAGGCATGGTTTCTTTTAGTTTGCAATATATGCAGAAATGCCTATGACTTCCTACTGTAGAGGCTCTGTACTTGTTTCCCCTTACAAATTTGCTTTGGATTCCCTGTTAACAACATATCCTCAAGCTTGATATTGAATGCTTGAAGAGATTGTTACTAGAATAATGACAGGTCTGAGTACAAAGTAGGTGAGGTAAAAACAAAAATCTTACATTTAAATACCACTCCATAACTGGCCTTATTTTGTAGGAATCAGGGGAAACATTGATTTATGTACAGCCATCCATGGCTCTCAACCAAGATAAGAGGCTAGTCAGAGAAAATAACCAAAAGCCTAAAGGCCATACTATGTATGAGGCTTCCATAGAAAACATCTACTCCTATGCCTGTAACACTCCTCCTAAAGAGAATTTTCTAGACCCAAGAAAACAAATACATTCCATGTTTCTTTTAAATCATAGGCTTTCAGCAGTATAAAAAATTAGACAACTTCCTTGGTAAACTCCCAAACATCATCAGAAAATCTACACTTGTCTCTTATCTTGATTCTGTTTTGATAAGACATTTGGGACTTCAAAACCTGAGATTCTCTGCCACTATTTTATAATGGCTCCTTCTCACCTTCTTGTTATTGTCTCAAATGGGTAAAACATATTGCTCATGCAAGGGCTGATGTCCTGGTTTATTCTTCTGATCAAAGACTGTTCCTAAAACTTCCAAACAACTGTTAGATAGAAAACAGTCAGTAGTGGAGAAATATCAGGACCTACAGACTACATTGTTGAACACTGTTCCTTGATATTAAACAACTGAGACCTGAAAATTCTGCTCTTTACATGGCCACTTCACAGGAATAAAGGTACTCAAGACAGAATGTTAGATAAGCAGATAACACAGAGAGTATTGCAGGTCTTCCAAGAGCAAACTCTTTCCTTCTAAAGATAGAAGTGGGAACTCTGCACCTCATTGATATAATTGTGTGATGTGTTTGTACTTATCTTTATGTAATTGTTTTATAGCATTATTTTCTGGAATAATAACTAGCAAAACTTAGTGTTCCCTAAACCCGCTACCACTAATTAACTGTAACAGACGTGTAGCTGCATAGATACGTTTTTGTTCATTACTCACTTTTGGAAAAAAAAGATCTTGATATAGTATGGCTTCCTCACAATCACGAATGACTATATTCTAGAAATATAAGCAAAATAATCCATTTTCCTTGAATAAAATATATGTATACATATATGAGAGATATAGTAAATGACTTTAAACATATGTATTTATAATTTAAGATACTAATTTACCACCTGAAACCCCATTAAAATGGTACCTGTGGGTCAATTAAATGTTTCATAAAACCTTGAAATGCCATTTACTTATATAAAACATTTAATGGGTTCAGGAGACAATTTTAGTGGGCTACAAAATCGAAGATCAGATGTAGATATTTTTGTAATGACTTCTTTACATACAGGTTCTTAAAAATATTAACATTATTGCATTTGGCTGAAACATAATTGTCTATGCATTGACAATGCTTTTTGTTGGTTACAGAATCCCTGCGACTTATTTTTAGATGCCATTCTTCATATGGCATGAATGAAGATTTACAGATGTCTTTCTTCTGCTCATACAAAGAGCAGAGAATTAGCCTTAACTTCTATGTGCGTCATTCACACCTCATACTTTTATAATTTTAGGACTGTATAATGCTTGTGATAAAGTATATGTTTTCAGAATAAAAGAAGCAGACACTGGCACTGGATCAAACCTGACAGGATCCATTCCTTTCAGCATGCTGGACTCTGACATCCTGCATCCTTCATGTTCTAGCCCCAAGTGCTCGGTTTCCGTCCCTCATCAGAACAAGACAGCTTCAAAGAAAGCTCCTGATGCCAATTGGTCCTGAATTTCAGACTATCCCACACAGGAATTATATTAAGCATGGAATTTCTCAAAATTTAGAAACTGGACCAAAAATGCTATTCCTGGCTTGATTAACCATTTTCCCCAATTTTATTTTGGTCCCTACAAAGTTACTCTAAGTCCCAAATCAGCCAGCCTTAAAAATAGAACAATGCCCCATTTCCCTTATGGGGGGTTTGGTAGAGTTTTGGTTGTTTTGGGGGGATATGGATGTTTATATTTTTATTTTTTAGTATAATTGTTTAAACATTTAAATTTTTTTACATATATATTTATATTATTACATGTATTTACAATAAACTACCTATAACAAGAAGAACCATGACACAATCAGGAATTACGTAAGTGTTACACACTTACAAAGTGTTTTGGCTATTTGTATTTGACAGCCTTGGAAAAAAAAATCTTTCCTGTCTTGGTGCATCTAAAATTCTGACTGTAAATTGATTTCCATCACATCTTGTCATTATCAACTTAAAACATCTATCTAGACCTAAAAACATCTTAACCTCTAAACAACTAAGCTTCATTGTAAAACTAAGCTACCTGGTCTTTAACTCCATCAGAGTCTTAAGAAGGAATAAACTTGATTGCCTGAGTATGCCAGGAGTGCAGGTTAGTCACTTTCCATGAGATGACAGAGACAGTTTTCTATCTGAATAGTCACCCAAAATTCTCTATTATGTTGGAGCATCTTCTTCAGGCTTCTTGACCAATATATCTGACAGACATAAACTACTGAGGACTTGCTTACCCTCTCTTGGTAGAGTTTGGCCTTTGATTCTGCCTGCATCCAAGCTTGCACTTTTTAAAAGCAGAATTCTGTCTCTGGTCTACAAAGTGAGTCCAGCCCAGCCAAGGCTACACAGAGAAACCCTGTCTCAGAAAAACAAAACAAAACAAAACAAAACAAAAACAAAAAAGAAATGAGGACATTTTGTCCAGTGGCTTGTTGGCCACATTTGAAATCATCTCCATAAGAAGACTGTTTGATGCTCATCATCCTCTTTGAGGTTCATAGAGAGTTTGTTATAAGTTATTACTGGCCTTATTCAGAGAAAAAATGAGATTGGACTCAGAGATTTCTCTCTTTTCTTTATCTTTTATTCAGGTATGGATAGGGATTGAAAAGAAAGGAGGGGGAATATAGGAGTATATAGGAATGACCGGACAAAAAGTAGGTTATTGAATCTACTCCTCAATTTAAGGCTGTTACTCACAAACAGATTATTTTTAATTCCTTGGTATAGAATTATGTGTATTGATACAAAATAAGTTTGATTTTAATACATTGCTTTAGAATTCATATTCAAGATTTTTTTATAAAAGTAATTTATTCAGATTACATCTCAGTTGGTATCCTCTCATTTGTGTCTTCCTGTTCCTGCCTCGCTCCCTCTTTCACCCTATTCCCCTGCCCTATGTCAGTGACAGAAGGGGACCTCCTTCCCCTTCCGCACCATATGGTCAAAGGCTATCAGGTATCATCCTGATATCCTACTTACCCTTTCTCTGAGTGCCACCAGGTCTCCCCACCAAGGGGAAGCGGTCAAATAGGAGGCATCACAGTTCATGTCAGAGTCAGTCACCACTTCCACACAACTGTGGAACATGTGCTGTCCATTGGCTACATCTGGAGAAGGGCTCTAGGTTTACTGCATGCATTGGTCTTGGTTGGTACACTCTTTGAGCAGAACCCCCTGGGTCCAGATCCGCCAGCCTTAATGATCTTCTTATAGGTTTCTAAAACCCTCTGGATCCTTATATTTCCCCATTTTCCCATACCTCTCTCACCTGGAGTCCCACTAGGAAGTCCCAGCATCTATCTCAATCTCCTGCTAAGTGAAGACTTTCAGGGGACATCCCTGTTGGATTGGAGTCCAATTATAAGAAAATATATGCCATGTGTATCTTTCTGGGTCTGGGTTAACTCACTCAGGATATTCATTTCTAGTTCCATCCATTTGCCTGCAAATTTCAAGCTTTCCTTGTTTTTAATAGCTCAGTACTATTCCATTGTTTAAATATACCACAATTTGTTTAGCTATTATTCAGTTGAAGGGCATCTAGGTTGTTTCCATATTCTGGCTATTATGAATAAGGCTGCTAGAAACATGGTTGAGCATATATCCTTTTGTGTGGTAGAGATTCTTTTGAGTATATTTCAAGGAGTAGAATAACTGAATCTTGAGGTAGCCCCATTCCCAGTTTTCTGAGAAATTGCCAGATTGATTTCCAGTGGTTATACAAGTTTGGATTCCCACCAGCAATGAAAGAGTGTTCCCCTTTCTCCTCATCCTCGCCAGAGTGTGCTGCCACATGAATTTTTGAGCTACTTCACAATCATTAAATATATTTACCCATACATGTATACACCCATGTATGAGTGTGCCCATACAACTCAATTATAATACCAGGTTTACTTCCAATACTTTGAAGGTGCAATTACAGGCTGTTTAGGATAATTAAATAATACAAGTTAATTATTAGTTGATCGACTCATGGTCATATGAATTACTAGTCTATTTTCATCACAAGACTATACACCCTAGGTTCACAGATAGGTATGATTCTATAGGTAGTAAGGCCAAATAGATAAGGTCTTCAAAAACCTCAGAGACCTACAGAATATGGAATTTAAATATATTTTTATTATCTTAATGATTCTTTGGCAAGAAGACAAGTTAACTCCTGGCAACACACAGCCTACCTCAAAGAAAATGATGTGCATCAAAGAACCTCCTTATGGAGGTGGCTTCAAATGTGGTAAACAAACCATTGGGCAAAATGTCCTCATTTTGGCCACAGACAGACTTCTGCCTAAATGTGGGCAAGCTTGGGAGCAGGCAAAGTCAATGGCCGAACTGCCAACACAGGGTAAACAAGTCTTCAATAGTTGCTGCCACATAAATATGCCTGTAGATATACTGGGCCAGAAAGCTGAAAAATTCCAGCTCTCTCCCTTGAGTAATATTCTAGACATACCTCTTTGCTTGTTTCAGAACTATAATTTTATTTGAAATTATCTCAATACTTCCTGATCCCTTCTTTATTTAGGATAATATCTATCATTGTATTTTTGAATCTTCAATTATTTAAATGTTTTTCATTGTTTCTTTTCTCTCTATAAGAAATAGTATAATATCTCTTATATACATATTAAAGTATGTTTAATGGCCGAGCATGGTGGTTTAATCCCACCACTCAGGAGGCAGAGTCAAGCAGGTCACTGTGAGCTCGAGGCCAGCCTGGTCTACAAAGAGAGTCCAGGACACCCATGGCTACACAGAGAAATCCTGTATCTAAAAACAAAACAAAAAACCAAACAAACAAACAAAAAAAAAAGAGTATGTTTAATGTCAAAAGCCACTGTATCAATTCAGACCTTTTCAGACTCTTGAACTGACTTGTAGGTGTCAGAATAGAGGAGAATTTCTGTTGAAGTAGGCAATTATTCTAGTAAAAAAAAACAAAAAAACAAAAAAAAAACCCTCTTCTTCTGCAGTGAAAACAAGCAAACAAACAAAATCAAAACAGCAATTTCTTTGCAGAGTTGTAACACGAAGGAATTTTAAAGGTGTAATCAAAGAAAGATAATGCTGAAGCGGAAGGTTTGAATAAGGTTCTGATTAATCTTGGCCAACAACTTGATTAGATTTAGACACACATGGTGTGGTGGTTAAATGGGTTTGGACCCCATAGATGCATGCATTTCAATGCTTGTCATAGGGAGTGGCACTATTAAGAGATGTGGCCTTATTTGAAAAGGTATGTTCTTATTGGAGGAAGTATTCCACTGTGTAGGTGGGCTTTGAAGTTTCCTGTGCTCAGACTCCACTCAGTGTGGAAGGTAGTCCCTTTCTGCTGCCTGTGGATTAAGATGTAGAACTCTTGGATCCTCAAGCACCATGTCAATCAGTATGATGATAATAGACTGAATCTTTCAAACTGTAAGCCAACCCCAATTAAATGTTTTTTCCTTTATAAGAGTTGCCTTGGTCATTGTGTCCACATGGAAACCAGTAAAGCAGACTTCTGTTCACATCTATGAGGGTGAACCTCAAGACAGCTGTCTGTGATTAACTGAGTTGAACAGTGGTGTGGGTAATACTTCTCAGGTAGTCCAGGGTCTTGAAACAAGAAATAGCTCAAGGGGAAAATGGGAGGGAGGGAAGAATGGGAGGATACAAGGGATGGGATAACCATTGAGATGAAACAAGAATAAATTAATTAAATGAAAAAAATAAAATTAAAAAAAAAAGATATAGCTCAAGCCTACCTGAACAAGTGCATGACTTTGATGGTGCCATTACAAGAGGACATCACATTCCTGATTCTTGGACCCTTTAACCTTCAGATGGAAATGCCACTGGTGATTTTCCAGGGAATCTTAGCTTAGGACCCTTAGCTTAGGATGGGGGCTGCATCATTTGCTTCTCTTTTTGTGAGCTGTCCAATTTCTTTGGCTGAATAGCTACTGTTTATCACCTGACAGCCCAGCCTATAGTCTTATAAGCCAATATAATAAATCTCTTACAATTGCACACACATTCTATTGGTTCTTTTGACATAAAAATACTGATTAACATAAGAGAGAATGTTAACACATTCCGTGCTTTCTTTGAGTGGTGATGGAGGAAATTAAACATTCTGAATCTTTGTCCTTACTTCCAACCTATTGGAATGTAAGCTAAAGGAAATTCATTTCACATCCTCAGAATTTAGCATAATACACACTATGAAAAATACTTATCAAATGTCCACAGAATAACAGAATGGTGCTTCCCTACTTTAATCTAGTTCAAGGATGATGAAATACAAAGGCTCAAATATGGACCCTTTGATGCTCCCAATTTTGCTTCACTCTCGTCATGTACTTAGCCTAGCCTCAATACATGGTTAACAGCATTTCATATATTTCAACCTTATCCACACTCTCTGTATATTCATCTTATTCCACTATTATAAACACAGTCTTGACAAAATGCAATTTTATCTCTTCAAAAATTCCATCAGTACAGCTAAATGTAGTAGGAGAAAAATAGATAAAAACTCAGGCTAAAAGCAGGACAACCAACCACAAGTATCCCTTATATTGCTGGGAATCAGTCAGGCCTTCAATTTCCATTTTTTCTTTTTTTTTATTAATTTATTCATATTACATCTCAATTGTTAGCCCATCCCTTGTATCCTCCCTTTCTTTCCTCCCTCCCACTTCCCCCTCTACTCCCTTCCCCTATGTTTGTGACTGAGGGGGACCTCCTCCCCCTGTATATGTTTCTAGGGTATCGAGTCTCTTCTTGGTGACTTATTATCTTTCCTCTGAGTGCCACCAGGCCTCCCCATCCAAGCAAACTAGTATAACCACTTTGGAAATCTATCTGGTGCTTTCTCAGAAAAATGGGAATAGGGCTTCCTCAAGACGCAGCTATTCCACTCCTTGGAATATACTCAGAAGATGCACCAGCACACAACAGGGACATATGCTCAACCATGTTCATAGCTGCCTTATTCATAATAACCAGAACATGGAAACAGCCTACGTGTCCCTCAGTAGAAGAATGGATAAAGAAACTGTGGTATATTTACACTATGGAATACTACTCAGCTATTAAAAACAAGGAATTTCCTAAATTTGTGGACAAATGGATTGAACTAGAAATTATCATAATGAATGAGTTCACCCAGAAGCAAAAAGAGTCAAATGGTATATACTCACTTATATCGAGACACTAGTCCAAGGGGTATGCCCCCATGAAAAACAATTTCCATTTTTTCAAGCAAGGAAAAGCCATTCAGAAGCCATGAGTTCAGGGACTTCTGTGTAATTCCCAATAAAGCCGACCTAGGAAAAGAGGAGTGAGGGGTTGACTTGTCTTTATTATCATGTGCACCACATAAAGCCCTTGTTATATCACCATCTAAGGATCAAACAAGGTTATGAACTTCACCTATTTCTTCATCGGAACATCACTAGCTCTCTGGAATATACATTCTGAGAGGTGTGGTATCCTTAGCATTTTTTTAAATCTTTTAAGGAAATTTCAGTACATTTTTAATCTGTCCTAGAACTCACTACAAAGCTCGCGATCATTGAGTCCATCTTGTAGTTGGGATCACATGCCTGTACCACAAAGCTTCACTTTCAGATTCATCCCTAACACTGTCCTTATGCACCCACTCTATTAGTGCTGCAAGCACCTGAAAAACAGGAACCAGACAACTATGGCTGGCCACTATTCCCCAGAGATTGCTGGAGTTATTTAAACTGTAAAATGTTGCACCTGCTTCTTTATCCTGTCTGTTCTTCCCAATGGAATCCAGAAAAAAGAATCAAGACCATATTTTCTTCTACCTATCCTGCCTTCCTCTGTGTTTCAATGTGGCCTGCTCTGTGTTGAGGCACACGCTTCTTCAATAGATCTATGGATATATTGTGTCATTTTTCCAATGCCATGCGCTTCCTTAATCTGTTATCCTTGTCATACTTGGATATTATTTATTCTCTGATACATTTTTAAAATTACTAAAACTCTGGACTCTATCTATGTATAGTTTGTTTTCTATAGAGATAAAAAACTGTGCTTAGAAATGTAGGGACATGTTCAAGGTTACATGATTATTAAACAGCAGCTATAAATCAAATCACATGTGACTTGCTTGCAAAAAAGAAAGTGTTCTTAGCTAGTATTCTGCACATCCTATAGGATTTCCTCAGTCAGAACTCTTTCCCCTCAAGAGACAAGTTCAGTAAGATATCACCTGAATTTTATCCATTTTTCTCAATTTTTCTTTATAATATTAACAAAATTCAATTTCCTTTGGGGATCATGAGAACGTTTAGATGACTATTACAAATAACTTACATCGTATTTGTAAGTGATTTTTTAAATTTATTATTATTTTTTTCTTTTCATACATGTACATTTATAGTATTAGACATACACTACATATCAATTGTGCAAATATAAAGTGACTTTAGATTCCTAGCACACAGGGACTGCCAGGCAGACTGGTGTCTGTCTGAACCCCTACCTGTTGGCAAAGGGGCAAGACAGGAAGATCACTGGTCAGCTAGACTGGCTGGATAGAAGAGCTTCACTGAACATAAACATGTCTCAAATATATAAGCTGGACAGCAATTAAGGAAGATACCGGGCATCAACTTTTGAGCCCTTGCACTCACACAAGTAAACATTCACAATAACATATACACACGTACCCAGACACAAGTGTGTTCACACACACACACACACACACACACACACACACACACAGCAAAAACAAAATGGAGTTATTGTTAAGCATAATTTTAAGAAAATTCAACAGATGTCTAAGTGCAGACATTGTTAAAGCAACAAACCACACACTCTGGAGAAGCCACAGACCTCAATAACTATTTTACTGCCAATCCCAAGGGAAATGAGAAAGGTTTAGGGAATTTAGTGCTCCCTGGTGTTAAAAACACTTTTATCCCCAGTCAGAACTTAATTTTCTTTCTAAATTTGAATGATGCCACTAGGTGGCAGTAGAACAAAATAATATACCTTGTAGCTTTCGCTGGATTTTTTTTTTTTTTTTTTTAAATAAGAATCCACTTTATTTCTATGATTTTTCCAGATTTGCGTATGCTTTTACGCTGTCCTTTAGACATCTTAGAAAGAAATCAGGGAAATTACACCTTTCAGAATAATCTCAAAATTTTTTAAATTGTCTCAGAGTAATTCCAAACAAGTGAAATATTTGTATGACAAAAACTTCAAGATACTGAAGAAAGAAATCAAAGCTATAAGAAGATTTCAAGGTCTCCCATTCTCATGGATCAGTAGGGCTGAAATAGCAAAAATGGCTAGCTAACTAAAGGTAATGTATACATTCAATGCTATCCCCCATCAAAATTCCAACACAATTCTTTACAGATCTTAAAATGACAATTTTCAGCTTTTAAAAAACATACTTTTAGCCCCTTTGATGGGGAGGCCTGGTGGCACTCAGAGGAAAGATAGCAGCTACCAAGAAGAGACTTGATGCCCTATGAGCATCGACAGGGGAAGGAGGTCCCCCTCAGTCACAGTCATAGGGGAGGGAAGTAGGGGGAAAGCGGGAGGGATGGAGGAATGGGAGGATACAAGGGATGGGCTAACAATTTAGATGTAATATGAATAGATTAATAAATTATTTTTAAAAACATAAAAAAAGAATCCACTTTATCAGAGGTTTGAGAAGGAATTAAATTAATTACCTGAGTATATAGGGGGTGCAGGTTAGCAGCTTCCCAAATGAGAAGATGACAGAGACAGGTTAGTAACTGAGCAGTCACGCAAAACTGTATAACGTTGGAGCATCTTCTTCAGCCTTCTGGCCCAATATATCTGATAGACATATTTGTGAGGCAGGAACTATTGAGGACTTGCCTACACTGTCTTGGCAGAGTTTGGCCATCAACTCTGTCTGCATCCAAGCTTGCCCTTTTTAAAAGAATATATATTTTATTAGTTTATTCATATTACATCTCAATTGTTATCCCATCCCTTGTATCCTCCCATTCCTCCCTCCCTCCCACTCTCCCCCTACTCCCTTCCTTTATGGCTGTGACTGAGGGGGACCTCCTCCCCCTGTATATGCTCATAGGGTATCAAGTCTCTTCTTTGTAGCCTGCTGTCCTTCCTCTGAGTGCCACCAGGCCTCCCTGGGGACGTGGTCAAATGTGGGGAACTAGAGTTCGGTGAAAGCTTGCCCTTTTTTAGGTACAATTCTGTTTGTGGTAGAAACTAGAAGTTGAATGAAGACCAGATAGTTTACTTTTACAATTAAACTTAGTTGTTTAGGGGTTAAGATGTTTTTAGGTCTAGATAGATGTTTTAAATTGATAATGATAAGATATGATAGATATTGATTTACGTTCAGAATTTTAGACACACCAAGATTGGAAAGATGTTTTCTTCAAGGCTGCCAAATACAAATAGCCAAAACACTAAGAATGTAACATTGATAATTATCCCTGATTGTTTCATGGTTCTTCTTGCTGTAGGTGGTTCATCATTTATATGTGTAATAATATAAATGTACATATAAAAATAAATATTTAATAAAAAAGAATGCACATTATCTACTATGACTTTATCCCTCTGCATTTTGTAGGCAGGGTAAATTTTGGCTTGAAGATTTGTGGGTGGGTTGGTGCTTTCATCATTCCATGAGGAGGCTTATGTAGTTAGAAAGTGTCCTTTTCAGTCTACTAGGGGTCTAGGCTAGAGTCACTCTCATATCCTGCCGAAGGTCTATGCTGACATAGCTTCCCAGCTTGTCACAGAGATGCCCTCAGCCACAGTTTCTTCTCTCTCTCTCTCTCTCTCTCTCTCTCTCTCTCTCTCTCTCTCTCTCTCTCTCTCTCTCTCTCTCTCTCTCCCTGCCCCTTCTGTCCTTCTAGTCTCACTCTATGCAAGTCTGAAAGTCTGATTTCCACCTTTATTTCTCCCTCTCCTACCTTGTTCCCTCTCTTCAACCACTATCTCTGCCTATTGTATTTTCCCTTCTGCATGAGATTTAAGCATCCTCCATTGGGTCCTCCTTGTTACGTATCTTCTTAAGGCAATACCCAACCAATATCTGGCCCAACAGAAGACCCACTCCATGGAAAATAGCCAACTCCTGACACTTTTAAGGATACTCTGCTATGCTTGCAGACAAGGGCTTAGTAGATATGTCCTCTGAGAGTCTCCACCGTGCAGAGGTTTGAAACAAATGCTGAGACTCATAGACAAAGCATAGGGAATCTAGTTGAAAAATTGGGGGAAAGATAAAAGGACCCAGAGGTGACGAGAGCTCCATAAGAAGACCAACAAAGCCAATTAACCAGTCCCTATAGAGGCTTGTGGAGTCTGAAGCACCAACCAAGGATGATGCACAGACAGGAACCAGGTCCTCTACATAGTTGTAGTGATGCGCAGCTAGGCCTTTATGTGATCCCTCTAGTAAGGGGAGCAGTGGCTGTCATTGACATGGACTCTGTTGCTTGCTGTTTGGTCACCTCCTCTTGGCTGGATCACCTTGCCATGCCACAAGGGAAGACAGGGAGCTCAGTTCTCATGTGACTTGATTTGGGGTGGGTAGGTAGGGGAGTTCTCCTTTTGTGAGGAATAGGGGAGGGGGTATGGGACTGGAAGGAGAGGAGGGAAGGGGCTACAGTGGGAATATAAAGTGAATACATAAACACATTAATAAAAATATGCCTAATAGCATATTATTTTGGATAATAATATTATTATATTGTAGCCACATAAAACACAGCAAAAAAAGTTTCAAAACTGTCTAAAGTGTAAAATAATGGAATAAGTTAAAGGCCACATCAGCATATTGCTGTCACAGCAAAATATCAAATGAGAACAAATCGGGTTAACATTTTTCCCATTTGACTTAATCAAAATGTCTAAATAAATGTTATTATTTAGTCATTAAATGTACTAATTCTGTGAATATCATACTGGATCCGTACAATTAATTTCCATTTCTTTCTTTCTACCTAGATATCTAATAAATACCTTAGACTTAAATCTACCACAACAGAACACAATTTCCTTTTTCCAAACCATATGCTCCCAAAAGTTTGGACATCTTAAAAACATATTTGTCCCTTGTATATCTTGTAGGCAGGGTAAATGTTTGGTTGAAGTTTTTGTGGGTGGATTGGAGTCTTGTCCTGTTAAGGGTGTCCTCTTCAGTCTCTAAGATCCATGCTACTAGGAGTATCTACGAGAGTTCTCCTCTTTCCCTTCGATGAGCTTACCCTGACCCTGATGTGGGACTGCAGTTTGTCACAGGGTTGCCCTGCCCACCCACAGTTTCTCTTTTCTCTGTAGGCCTTGCATCCTCACCACTTTTAGTAGGTCTGATCTTCATCTTTCTCTCTGTGCTCCCTCTCCTACCTTGTTCCCTCTCTTCAACCGCTGCCTCTGACTATTCTATTTCCTCTTCTGCATGAGATTTTAGCATCCTCCCTTGGGCCTTCCTTGTTACTTATCTCCTCTGGGTCTGTGCATTATAGTATGTAGAGTAGATAGAAGGAAGGTTCAATCAGCGCCTGGCCCAACCCAAGACCCACCTCATGAGAGAGATCCAACCCACCACAGTATTAAAGATATTTTGCGCTGCTTGCAGACAGGAGCTTAGAAGAGTTGTATTCTGAAAGGCTCCACAAAGCAGCAGTTTAAAAACAGGTGCTGAGATTCACAGCCAAACAATCGGTTTATGCATAGGGTGTCTTGTGGAAAAGTAAGCGGAAAAGAAAAGGACCTGAAGGTGAAAGGAGCTTCACAAGAAGACCAACAGAGCCAACTAACCAGGGCCCAGAGGGACTTGCTGAGACAGAAGCATCAACCAAGGGCCTTGAATGAGCTGGACCTAGGCCCTCTATCCAGGTGTAGCCAATGAGTAGCTCAGGCCTCATATGGATTCTCTAGTAAAAGGAACAAGGGCTGTTTCTGATGTAGACTCTGTTGCCAGTTTTTTTTTTTTTTTTTTTTGACCACTTCCCCCTGGTGAGACTGTGTCTTTCCAGGCCACAAGGGAAGAGGACAAGCTCAGTCCTAATGTGACTTGCGCAACTGGGCTGGATAGGAAGGGGGGCTCACCTTTTCTGAGGAATAGGGGAGAGGAAATGGGAGACAGTGAAGGAGTGTGGTATTGGGAGGAGAGGAGAGATGGGACTGTGGCCAGGATGTAAAGTGAATGAATAAATAAATGATTGATTGATTGAATGAATGAATGAATGAATAAATAAATAAATAAATAAATAAATAAATAAGAAATTTCTATCAGGAAAAATATGTCTTACTATACACTACAAATATCTAGGAAATATTGTCTGTTTCTATTACTTTCTCTTGACATAAACCCATCCTCAGGAGTACTATGACCCCATCTTTCAGACATATTGAAAAAAATTCCATTTTATTTCCTTATTTGCTTCTCTTACCACTTTCTAACCCTTCATTGTGTTTCCCTGGCAGAAATTCAAGTTTCTTCAGTTATATTCCTTCCTTCTCTGTTTGTCCTTCTACAACCAATATACTATATGCTAACCAGAGTCATGGTGTGTGATATGATTCTTGCAATACAACTATGTTGTTTAAAATCCTCCAAAAGGTCTTTATGGCTCTTAAAAGAAACTGGAAACTCTCTAACTTTTATTCCAATCTATTCAAAACCCAGAGGTTGCCTGACTCTCTAATAAGCCATACCTTCTTCCCTCACTCTGCTTCAGCCTCTTGTCCTTCACACAGATGTGCCAGTCACTACTGCTTTGGATTAGTCTCCACCTTTGTCAATGATGCTGTATTTCTACCTGTAACTGACCTTGCCTATTCTTTAAGCATTAGTCACTATATCCCTAACCCTGCAGAGAGTCTACCATTCAATGACTGCTTTCTATCATCTTGGTGTGCTATGTTTCTTTTTCACCACTCAAGCACATTGTGTTTGTTTATTTGTTTATTTATTTATTTATTATATAGTTATTGTCTTTCCTCACTGGCATGTGTCAGGTGGGCCAAGAATATGTCACTATTTATTATAGAGGTTATATGCCAGATGAACCACCGATGGGATTGTGCCCTTCCTTTAATGATTGAAAGGGTTCACAAACATCTCTCTGAGAAACAGGCTCTTGCTAATGATCTCTGGTCTTCATTTAGTACATTAATCAAGAACAGCATATGCTTCTCATCCATTGGGACTGGTACAGGCCATCTACCACACTGTGACTTGAAGGGCAATAGGGGCCACTTGTGGTGTTTTAAAACAGAGTGTCATCATGTGGACACATTCTAAATACTCATCGGGTTGATTTATGGATTATGAACTATTGGGGTCAAAAAGAGCAGCCAGAAGTCTGAGCAGGTGACTTGTGAGGTTTCCCTTCACAATAACAACAAACAATAGTGAGTCTTTAGTCTATTAAGCCAGGTATTATAAACTTTGTCTTATATCGATCTTTTAAAATATCTGTGTGATTAAAGTCTCATTGGTATTTTCTGCAAATACTGTAGACAATAGGGCATGATAGCATGAAGGCTATGGCAAAGACTTCAGAAGCCACAGTCTGTTCTGGGACATGTCTTCGTGCCTAGCCTTGTGTCACTGGAGACTGTCTACTCAAGGGGCTTGTTGCCTTAAAATCAGTACTAATTCCTGTGGCTAATGTAACAAAGTTCTAGAAATCAGAAGTCAGTTACAACCAGTTAAAGTCAAGATGTTGTAAGGGATGCTTAATTCCAAGTCCACTGAGTCATGTGTACTTGTTTCATTTTTTTCAGTTTGTGGCAGCCATTTATATTTTTGACTGGGACTCTATGAAACATCAGTCAACCACTTCCACTTTCATAGCTGAATCATCTTCTCTAAACTTGACTATTCCAGTTTCTCTTATCAGGATCTCATGAATTGCACTGGGATCAACCAGATAATTCAGGAAACCCTCTCAAAGACATAATCCTTAACAGACACCTCTTCAAAGTTATCTTAGCCATATGAGGTAAATTTTGAAGTTCTAGGTATGAATAGGTAGATATATGGCATAGAAAGGGAACATTTACTTATATAATACAGAGTCCATGGACTTTTAACATCATTCAGAGTTAACTGATACAGACAGCATAGCTAATCTTTTATAGCAATTGTAAATATATTTGCAAAGTATTAAACATGGGCATTGAAAATGTAAGCCCTAATGCATACTCTGACTGCCTTTTATCAGCTTCAACTTGGGCTTCCTATTTAATAACCCTTTAGATATTGTCTGGATAATGTTTATCTTAAAAAAGGAAATGCTTTTACTAAAACTTGAAAAAAAAAAAAAACCCTTGCTCAGTAAAGACATGACTTAAATGACTTAGCATCAAGATAATTGATGCTAAGCTTTTTCAAACCAACATTTAGATGCCAGATACAGAAAATGGACAGTGGTATCGGCAAGCAATAAAATACCTTGTAAAGTGCTCACTAGCTTGTATAAATGAATTTGCAATTCACTTAGAAAGGAAGCAGCAATGGAGGAAGGTTTGAGTACACCAGCAGGATGCAGAGACTGTCTTTACTTCTCCTTCACTGTGGCCTCTCACTTGCAAAGACTTATCAAAGTGAGCTTGTGTTCAAATGTCCTCCACTAAACTGCTATTCTATGTTACCCCTATGGAGCTTTCTTTGCCACTTTCACCTCATCACATCCTCAGAAATTCAACAACTATCTCTCTCCACAGTGGGTCTATGAAGGGGGTACTTTAAGCACAGGGCATTGGCAATCAAGGTCAAATTGTCTCTTATGGCTCATTTGTAAAGTCTCAGCGACAAAGCGTTTCCATTCCTTTCTCTTTTGAAAGGAGATGAATATATATGGTACCATCAAGAGAAATGGCAATTTCACCATGAAGAAGACTTTTCTAAACTGTTTTTGGCAGGCTATGAGATCATTTTGTTAGGAGAGGAAGGAAGCAAAAGACCGATGAAAACACTGTTAGATATGCTTTACTCTATGTTCTTTGGGGGGGGGGGGAATTAAGATAAAATTGTTTATCAGAGGCTCTGAGAAATTATGTAATAAGGGAGCATCCTTAATTTTACTCCCTCGACTCTCCCAGATCACCATGAACTCCTGTATCTGCAGAATTCCTATCCTCAGTGAAGGGTGTTCTGTAGCACACGCTGAATGACATGGCATTCTGAGCTGGTTTTGTACAGGAGGTGACCTAAGTATAAAAAGAAGAGTGATGTATGCATGATGTATATATGTGACCGCTGAGTCAGATGGGACTGCAGAATGCAAATCTAAAACTCCAGGAACTAAAAAGAGAATATTCATACCTTTCCAGAAGATCTAGGGCAAGAGAAAGATCAGGACCATTCTCCACTGTCTGTTCCAAACACAGAACCCCCTGAGAACAACCAGATTTACATTGTCTAGTACAAAATTTTAACGTGATTTTGAAGTCAATGCCCATTTTCCCTTAGCCATCATGTTGAATATTCAGAGATGGATGTTAAGATGATCTTTGGGGAAAGAATGTAATTTTTGTTTTTAGGTTTTTTTAAAAGAAATTTATTCAGAATATTATCCCTCCCTTGTGTCTTCCCATTCCCCCCTCACTCCTCTTTCACCCTACATCCCTCTCATAGGTCTCTGACAGGAGGGGACCTCCTTCCCCAATATCATCACAGCCTATCAGGTCTCATCCTAGTAGCCTGCTTACTCTTCCTCTGAGTGCCACCAGGTCAACCCACCAAGGAGAAGTGATCAGTGAGGGGGCACCAGAGTTCAGGTCAGAGTCAGTCCCCATGCTCCACATAACTGTGGAGAATATGCTGTCCATTGGCTAGATCTGGATAGGGGTCTAGGTTTACTGCATGCATTGTCCTTGGTTGGTACAGTAGTTTGAACAGAATCCCCTGAGTCCAGATCCACCAGCCTTAATGGTCTTCTTATAGGTTTCTAAAACCCTCTGGATCCTTATATTTCCCCATTTTCCTGTACCTCTCTCACCTGGAGTCCCGCTAGGAAGTCCCAGTATCTATCCCAATCTCCTGCTAAGTGAAGACTTTCAGGGGACATCCCTGTTATGCTAGTGTACAATTATAAATGAATATATACCATGTGTATTTTTCTGGGTCTGGGTTAACTCTCTCAGGATATTCATTTCTAGTTCCATCCATTTGCCTGCAAATTTCAAGCTTTCCCTGTTTTTAATAGCTGAGTAGTATTCTATTGTGTAAATGTACCACAGTTTGTCTATCCATTATTTAGTTGAGGGGCATATACTTTGTTTCTATATTCTGGCTATTACAAATAAGGCTGCTAGGAACATGGTTGAACATATGTCCTTTTTGTGTGGTGGAGCATCTTTTGGGTATATTCCAAGGAGTGGAATGGCTAGGTCTTGAGGTAGCCCTATTTCCAGTTTTCTGGGAAATGGCCAGATTGATTTTCAAAGTGGTTGTACTAGTTTGCACTCTCACCAGCAATGAAAGAGTGTTCACCTTTCTCCACATCTGTGCCAGCATGGGCTGTCTCTTGAGTTTTCGATCTTAGGCATTCTGATGGGTGTAAGATGGAATCTCAGAGTCATTTGATTTGCATTTCTTTGATGACTAGAGATGTTAAGCATTTCTTTAAGTGTTTCTCAGCCACTAGATATTTTTCTGTTGATAATTCTCTGTTTAATTCTGAAGCCCATTTCTTAATTGGGTTGTTTGATTTGGTGGTGTTTAATTTCTTGAGCTCTTTACATATTTTGGATATCAGTCCTTTGTCAGATGTAGGGTTTGTAAAGAACTTTTCCCAGTCTGTAGGCTGTCCTTTTGTTCTGTTGACAGTGTTTTCTGCTTTACAGAAGCTTCTCAGCCTCATGAAATCCCATTTATTAATTAATTGACCTTAGAGCTTGGGCTGATTGTGCTCTGTTCAGGATGGATGTCTTGCCAAAAGCAATTTGCAATCCCTATCAAAATACCTACACATTTTAAAAGATATTGAAAGATTAATTCTCAACTATATATGGAAAAACAAAAAACCAAGACTAGCTAAAACAATCCTGTATAATAAAAGCTCCTCTGGAGGAATTTCTATACCTGATCTCAAACTGTACTGTAGAGCAACAATAATTAAAACAGCATGATACTGGCATAGCTATAGGCTGATTGATCAATGGAATCGAATAGAACACCCAGAAATAAATCCACACACCCGTGGACACTTGATTTTTGACAAAGAAGCCAAATCTATTCAATGGAAAAAGGGTAGCCTTGATTTTTGACAAAGAAGCCAAATCTATTCAATGGAAAAAGGGTAGCGTCTTTAACAAATGGTGCTGGTCTAACTGGATGTCTATATGTAGAAAATGCATGTAGATTCATATTTATCACCATGCACACAACTTAAGTCCAAGTAAATTAGAGACATCAACATAAAACTAGAGACACTAAATCTGTTAGAAGAAAATGTGGGGAGGAGCCTGGAACTAATTGGTATTTTAGAAAACTGAAGGTTTTAGAGTATCACCTCCTGAGATCTAATTTTTAGGCCCTGTTTCTTGCCTATTGTTTGGTTTTGTATGAATGATCTGGCTTCTTTGTTTATTTGTTTATATATGTTAGGATTTCTGAGGGTTCCACAGTATGTAATATATTATTTCCTCCCAATTTGCTCAAAGTTGTTAAAAATCTAAATATTTCCTTCTAACTAGATAAGACTCCCCGGTGGAGGGAGGAGAACACCATCCCAAAAACAAAACATAGATCCAAAACTTACCCTGGCTATAAGACATTCAAGGGTAAAAATAGAGCAGAGATTGAGGGAGTGCCCAACCAATGTCTGGCCCACCCCAAGATCAACCCATGACACTTTTTAAAGATACTCTGCTATTCTTACAGACAGAAGCCTAGCAGAGTTGTCCTCTAGAGTCTCCACCCAGCAGTGGTTTGAAACAGATGCTGAGACTCACAGGCAAACATAGGGAGTCTAGTGGAAAAGTGGGGGGAAGGATAAAAGGACCTAGAGGTGACATGAGCTCCAAAGAATACCAACAGAGCCAACTAAACAGGGCCCAGAGAAGCCTGTGGAATCTGAAGGACCCATGTGCATGGACTGGACCTATATAGACGTAACCAATGGGTATTCAAGGCCTCCTGTGGGTCCACTAGTAAGGGGAGGAGGAGCTGTCTCTCATATGGACTTTGTTGCCTGCTTTTTGATCACTCACACCTGACTATACTGCCTTGCCAGGCCATAGGAGAAGAGGACAACCTCAGTCCTGATGTGACTTGATGAGCTGGGATAGGTAGGTAGGGGGAGCATCCCTTTTCCAAGAAATTGGGGAGAGGTGGTAAGGGATGGAATTTAGGACCAGGAGGAGAGGAGGGAGGGGACTATGAACAGAATAAATTATGAATAAATAAATAAATTTATTGAAAAATCTAAATATAAATATTGAGGCCATAGTATAACCTTGATAATTATTAGGAAGTCAAGTTTGTTACTGAGGAGATGGTTCATTGGTAAAATACATGCCTGGCAATCTGAAGGAGCTTAATCAGTAAGATTCTCAGCACTGAGAGGAAGCCAGACTCTGTGGTGCACATCTGCAATCTCAGTGCTGAGAAGGCTGAAACAGGACCATTTTGGGGGCTTCTGGACAGCCAGTCTAGCCCACTGGTAAGCTCTGTGCTCAGCTTCATCTCAAAAAATAAAGAAAGAAAGAAAAGAAAAATACAGTGGAGAGGTTGAGGGGATGGCAAAGTGGGTATGAATCCCTGCTGAACTGACCTTAGATCCCCACCACCCATTTAAAAACATGGGTATTATCATATCCACCTATAATCTTAGCTCTGTGGGGACAGACTGGATTGCTGGAGCCTGCTGGGCAGCCAGCCTAGCTGAAAATTCCTGAGCTCCTGAGTCAGTAAAAGACAATGGCTCAAGGCAATGTCCTCCACACAAATGCTCACACATACACCTGTGTGTATACACACACACACACAGAGAGAGAGAGAGAGAGAGAGAGAGAGAGAGAGAGAGACAGAGGAATGGGTTTTAGAATATGGCTAGAAGCTGGTTCAGGTTCACTCTGGTTAACTGCTACTGAGTTTTGACACCATCACAAAGGAAGAAAAGAAGAGCCGAGTGAGTGGTGGAGTGACCCCCACCAGTCAGATAATTCTTTTCTCCTCAAAGTCCAGAGGCTCTGAGCATTGAAGAAGATTTTGAAACACTACTAGCTAAATCCCTTCAATCTGCAAATAGTGTTTTTCCTCAGCAATGTGTTTCTGTTCCAAAAAATGAAAGGAGACGTCTCACAAATGTTTCCTGAATCCACTTATTACAGCATATATCAGTCCAGCTAGGACTACATGATGAGATGCTGTCTCATAAAATAATGAACAAAAATCCCCAAAGAGCAGAATATTTAACAATAATGATGAATTAACTCTTTACTCATGAAAATTCATGAAGTATTTATCAAAACATATTACAATAATAACATATAATAATATGAAAAGGCCATGTACTGTATAATGCATTTTAGGAAAAGAATAAGAGATAATGTAAACAAAACAAAACAAAACAAAAAACATATTCATTCTAAAGTATGTAATGACAAGAATATCATGTGAGGATATTTAAAGGTTATTATATGATATGATTACAAATAAAACCACATTATATATGATAGTGTATTCTTGGTGATACTCAGTGTAGGACATATGATAGTATATTTTCCAAACAAATAGGATTGTACAGTATAATAATAAAACTTAGACTATAGAATTTAATAATAATGTGCCAGTACTGCTCTATTTCAAGAGACCCATTACATTAATGTAAAATTTTAATAATAAAAATACTGAGAAAGAGGTTGAGAGTCGGCCTTGGGTCAGTACACAGAACTTCCCATGATTGTCTCTTTTTCTATAAAATTAATCTAATAATAAATGAAATTTATTAAGCACAAAAAATAATGATTTTTTTTAAAAAATACAAATCCTGCCTATGACTACATGTAAATTACATGTAGGCTCAAATGATTGAGGGGGATTTTTTGCACCCTAGGTACTGAGAAGACCCTCCCCCAAGACCTCAGACACCCCAAAGACCCCAGTATGCTTGCGTAGTCCAACTCCATGAAAGCTTCAGGTTTCACTCTGCCTAACTAGGCCAAGTTTCTAACAATTCCTAGAAAAGCCACAAGTTATGGACAGCTCACTGGAAGTTCATGGGCAGCTAACCAGCTTGCTTTGGGAAAGCACCCAGAGTCCAAATATACTTTCTGCTGGTCAAACTGACTGCAAGTGGTCTGACACATGACAACAGCCAATCAGGGATAGACATGTCTGTCTGTTCAAATGTCATCCCATCATATACTATAATACCCATTCCTTTATCTTCAACCTATAAGAATTATAAAATTTCTAAGCTCTAGACTCGCATTCATGATCCACTGCCTTGGTGAGGGAGGGAGTCCTTCCCTGGTCTTAAATTAAAATCCCTTGTACACTTGCATCAAAAGTGCATCCTGAGTGGTCTTTGGGGAACTCAAGAGCTGCACATAACAGTACCTTTACACCAGTAGACTTGCTGTGCATGTCCATTCTGTGAGAGATTTACCACCTTCTTTCTGGATTTAAACAATCATCAGTATTTGCGTGCTTTATCTGACTGGCACATTTTATTTTCTAGAAATATAGTGTCACCAAAGAGGGTGATCAAGTTTTTTTCATCATCTTTCACCTTTTTGGAGAGAAAAAAAAAATATGATCCCCAGCCAAGATTGAGAACTGGCAGTGAGAATAAAGCCAGAAAACAGTTGGGCAGATAACTGAGCAGGGCGAAGTGTAATAAAGTAGACAGCCCATTATTCACCTCGGAAAACATGTTCATCCACTTCATCCTGGAGGGGAGGAACAGTGCTTTGAGCAGCATTAACTCTGATGGTGAAGGACCACTGCAATCTGTTTTTAAGAAATCAAATCTTGTGTTCTCCTTAGAAACAGCTATGGGTAGCACTGCTTTGTGTTGAGACAGCACAGTCTCTCAGGGACTGGCACAGAAGTATTCCAACCAATCCTCTTAGGAAAAACCACTAAAAGCCTATTGGGTTAGGTATCCATTGCTGTGTACTGATCTAGCACACATTTAGCAAAGCTTAAGAGCACCAGTTTCCCACCTTATGGTCTAGTCTAGGTCAGTGTTTTGTAGGTTCAGAATGTTATTTTTTTTAGTCTGTCTTAAGAGGTTAAAATAAAGATATGTACAGAACTCTGTCCTTTCCGCGGTTCTAGAAGACAAACTCTGCTCATAACCCTTTGTGTTGTTGGTAGAATTCCATTCCATGGATTTATAGTACCAAACAAGCTCCCTGTTTCTTCCTCAACTGTGCCACTTTGGGGTCATTTCCTGTCTCTGAAAGCTGAAGTCAGCCCTGGATTCTTGACATCTTGGCAAAGCTGGAAGAGATGAGCTGAGAGACTTTACATACTTTGAGTCAGAGGCCCTGCTGCTTCTCCCTTCTTTGTCTCTCTCTCACTCTCCCTCCATCAATACACCCTCTTCCTCTCCCCCTCCTCCCCTGCTTCTTCCTCTCTCTTCCTCTACTTTTTTAAGGGTTTATTTGACTACACTGCGACCAACTAGAGAAGCTCCCTCTCTAAGATCAGCATATTAGGAACTTTAATTTCTTTCCTTTTTCCACACAGTAAAATACATTACTAAGTACAACGTCAGAAAGTTAAACATCAAACATGATCAAATTATAAGTTCTTAACCACTCTCACCTGACATTTAATATCTAGAACTCTAGATTACGAAAAGTGCTGGATTTCTATTGAACAAAGTTTTTTTCTTTTTGTTTCAACACTTAACATTTAATTACTACTGAGAGGCAATTGTTGACTGAAGAAGGAACATGCATTAGGAAGTAGTGTTTGCCTAAAAGATCTCCCTTTTTTCAATGGAAATGAAAACAAACCCTTAAATAAAGCAGCAAGTATTTATCTGACTCAATTACCATGAAAATGACTGCTCTAGATCTCCCTGCTCAGAATGCCCACCACCCTTTTCTCTGAGCTTTAAATTCACTGGCTCTCTGCTACAGATCGTTAACTTTTCCATGTTGGTTCTTGTCTACAAACTACAAGAAGTAGTTTGTAACCAGACAAGCTTCATCTGCTTTGAATTTCTTTAAATTATCAGGTGTAAATGCTCCAAAATTCAAATAGGGCCATCCAATGACTAGGAACCAATATAGAGAAATCACCACTACAAACTTAGTTACCCACAAGGAAAACACAAAAACACCTACTATAATTTAGGGAATCAAGGAAATGGATTGGAGATTTCCTAGGTAATCTGAGGCTGGTGTTCTTTTTGATTTCCCTTTTTCCTCGTGCCTGATACCTTATTTCTGCAGTTTTGTATTAGCATGCTGTGTTATGGTTTACCCACAGAGTCCCTATAATAAAGGGTTTTCTCTTATAACATTGAATAAGAGGTTTAAAGAGAATTAAACAGGAGTTTCATGTTCAGTGATCATGCTGAGGCTTTTAAGGGAAAAATAATTGAGCTGAAGTTCCCAGCAAAAAGTCACATCAATATGGATGATTGCAATGGGCTGACTGTCTGATCAGAATTTTTTGACTGTGAACAGCTTGAATTCTACCAATCAAAATAGAAACTATCTTGAGCTATTTTCACTCATCTTAAAAGATATGTGTCAACTACTTTATGTGTCTGTATTAATATCATTTGATTGTCAAGTAAATCATTTGGACAATATTCTTAAAGGATCTCTAGCTTTCATCAATCCAAACAAGTTTTATCAGATACCATCTTCTGAAACCAGTGGTATATTTTCCCTCATTTATTTTGAAATTTAACAAACCTTCCTGCTTTTCTTGCCAATAAATTTGGCAAATTCACTGACCTGTGAATGCTTTTTAACTCTGTGCTTTTAACTGTTTATATAATCATTTTCATCAGAGAATATGTACTTTGAGGCAACTCAGTTCTTTGTTCTTGAGCCATGATCACTTAAAGCTGGCTCCAGAGTAGCTATCAGTTATTCTATCTCAGGGAAAGAGTGTGTCTTGCATTGATAGAATTTACCAAGGCAGTTTGTAAAAATTCTCAGTTAGGAAAAAGTGCTGAGCCCCCCCCTCAAAAAATTCACACAACTTAATTTCCATAATTTAAATTATAGTAAACGGAAGTATCACAAAGGGATATAATTATTGTCTTGTTGCTGTGACAAAGAGAAATGCACAAGATGCAATTTAAATGAGAAAAGGGATGTCCTGGCTTATACTGTGAGAAGATACACCACAGTGGGGAAGACATGGCAACAGGAATGGAAGGTTGCTTGGTCACACTACACTAGCAGATAGGAGGCAGAGGAAGCTGGATGCTTACTTTCAGCTGGGTTTCTTATTTTCATATATTCTAGAGTCCCATCCCATAGGAAGGTACAACCCACAGTGAAGGTGGTTCTTACCACTTTAATTAAACAAACCTAGATAAACCCTGAGAGGTAAGTGAGGGGATTGTCTGAGAAATGAGTCTACATCCTATCAAATGAGCAATGAATATTAAATGTTGCAGGGAACTATTCACGCTGTTACAAAAAAAAAAAAAATCTAAATTTGCTTCCAGCAATGTCATCGAAGAACACAGACAACCAGTAACAATGGTAAATAGATAGGATAAGATTTCATCTGAAATGTTTTAAGGTATACTTAATTTGCTCTAACTTCATAGGAGGCTTACTCTACTTTTACAAACTGTGGGCATCACTATGTAGAATGCACTATACCATGATGGCTTACTTATTCAACCTAGTGCCTTCCCATGAGGTCCAGTGAGAACTGCAAAATGTGTAATTAATTAGGTAGGCATGGTCACTGCAGAGGATTGAGGCAATGACATAATAATGAAATTCTCATTCACTTTATTTAAAAACACCAAATAACATATATGTAGCTAGTAATGCTGAAAATAATGAAATACTAAAAATTAAAAAAAAACAGAAATCAACAAATATTCTCGATGTTAAAAAAATCAGTATGGATTTTATTGTTCTTCCTCATGAAAAAAAAAATCTCATGCTATTCTCCAAAGCACCAGAAGAAGGCAGACAATGCACACTGTTGAGAATACCCAGGCAGCTCTAGATTCTGTTATGTAAAGTTGACTCTTGGCCAGTATCTTACTTATGCTTTGCTGCACCCTGATTGAACATTTTAGTCTTCATTCAGAATTTTCTTAACTGAATAATAAAACTATGCATGTTCACTTCACCCCGACTCCATGCTGATGGTATTATATGTTGGGAAATGTTACATACTGATTTTCCATAACAAACTTTTTACATGAGCTTTTGCAGTACATTTTGTGCATGCTTGCCAGCTTTGTATTTTCACGTACACATCCTGCATAGTGACAAGGATTGTGACCTTGGTGGCTTTTACTTCTCTGCTTAGATTCTATCATATGACACTGCTGATATTGATATAGGAACATTTCTTTCTCTGGGTCTGACATAAATCAGAAGATCTTTTGAAAAGCAAAATTTTCTTCTAATCACTGAAGAAAGCCAAAGAGTTGAAGCATAGAAAAGTATTTTCTTTGTGATGGCTGACTGGAAGATGAAGCTGACATGAAAACATCAGGGAAGGAGGTCCTCCAGACGTGACACTGGCCCAAACTGACAGCCAACACTGAATCAGGTGCCTCAGCACTAAATTCAAAAGATTAGCAGTAAATTTTCTCCATCCTCTTATCAAGAACTCAGTCTGGTTTCTAATTTGGTCTTCTGATTCCCAGAGCACAAAGGTGAGTCATCCCAGTCCATACCCCAACCTAAAACCAAACAGCTGTAGATAATAACTACGTGATATTGTTACTGTTAAAATTTTGTCAATTTGTTACGCACCAGACAATGTAATGTAAATAAGTTTGTTTAAATCTCATGGAAAGTCTATGAATAATAACTATTATTCTTATTCTTCAAGTGTAGAAAATAGATTTATCCAAGATGTTCTTACAGGCAGTAAGAAAGACATGGTTCAAAGCTAGGCAAAATGACTCATGTTTCCACATAGCCTTCCTGTACTTCTAAAGGAAAGAAAAGCTAGTAAAATGCTCCACCACTCAACAAGGACATATGCTCACCCATGTTCATAGCAGCTTTATTCATAATAGCCAGAATCTGGAAACAGCCTAAATGTCCCTCAGTTGAAGAATGGCTAAAACCATAAGAGAAAAAAGAAAAAAATTGCCCAAACTCAACACAGATAAGACTAGCACACTTTTAAGTCTCAATTAAAAAACAGAGGGGTGAGATGTAGCTCAGTTGTCAGTAGGATTGCTTAGCATGCATGAACCCTTGAGAACTATCCCAGCACCCCACAGTCCAGGCATGGTAGCTAACACTTGTTACCCTAACACTTTGGAGAGACAGAAGCAGTATGCTCAGAGGTTCTAACTCATTACTGGGTGCATAATAATTTCAAAGCAACTTAGACCACAGAAGAAGGTCTCTGAACAAACAAACAAATAAAGTCATAACAATGGACATATTCTAAAAGATAAATAAATAGCCTTAGCAATAGTCTTGACCCCATCATTCATTGAACTAGCTTGTAAAGTTATCTATATTTTCAGCTCAGAAATTTCATCCATAAATGACACTAAGAAATCATCATTAACTTAGTTACAAGTTACTTTATGCAATGTTATGTGTAATAAAGGTCAATAATATTTTTGTAAATTACTTAATGGAGGATTAAAAGATATCTAATACATTATTAAAGCAATGTTTACACAGGTCTTAAACACATACAATAAGATTGCTTTTAAAAGTTATGTTCTATTTAAAGCTTTTAAGAAGTGTCTTTTAAAATACACACATATGCACACACATGTATATATTACAAAGCCTGTTTGCTAACTCTTTAGTGTTTGAATATTAAAATGATCTTTAATTCTTCATATATACTTGAATTGAATATCTAAATCTACTATGCATGATTAACTCAACATTTATTGGGTTCAGAGTTTGTTCTTTACTTCTACATGATTAATATCCTTAAGAGAGGTTCCTTTTATCCCACTCTCCTTACTATCTTTAATGAGATCCTCCAGAGCTCTATCTGGTTTTACTGTCTGAAAATAGGCAGAAAATAATTGTGTTCTTCTCCCCTGCTGGAATATGATTTTTCTCATCAGGCACTGTAGTTTGTCCTTTGGCACTTTTCAAATCCTGCATAATGTCCGCCATGTAATAGAACCTCAATATGCTTAAAAATAATTGTTCCCTTACCAGGAAACTGGGACAGAGGAGAGGACATGCTATTGGGGCTCTAGATGAGAGAACCATGTGAGAATAGCAATGTAGAAGGATCCAGAGGGTCCTAGAAACCTACAAGTAGAACATTATGATAGGCAGATTCGGGCCCAGGGGTCCCGCTCAAACTAAGGCACCAGCCAAGGACAATACAGGCGGTAAACTTTAAATCCCTACCCAGATCTAGCCAATGGACAGGACAGTCTCCACACGAGTGGAGAGTGGGATATGACTTTCTCATGTACTCTGGTGCCTCACATTTGACTATGTCCCCTAGAGGGGGAGACCTAATGGCACTCAGAGGAAGGACAGCAGGTTACGGAGAAGAGACTTGATACCCTATGAGCATATACAGGGGGAGGTAATCCCTCTCAGGAACAGTCATAGGGGAGTGGAATAAGGGGAAAATGGGAGGGAGGGGAGAATGGGAGGATACAAGGGATGAGATAACCATAGAGATGTAACAAGAATAAACTAATAAAAAAATAAAAATAAAAATAAATTTTAAAAAAATTGTTTTACTTGAATAATAATGAATAAATCCTGTGATGGCATGACAGATATTTTCATTGTATTTTAAGAATAGGGGTTACTTTCACTGGTACAAATTCACACCATTTTCTATATCATGATAACACTGCAGAGGTTGGTCAGCATCTCAGGTGATCTTCTGCAGACTCCTATGCAGTAGCCAGCCTTAAACTGAACACAGCATTCAAATTCCATCATAAACAATTTAGTAAATCTAAGAGTAAAAATGATTATCCAATTAAAGTGAAAAGAAGAATTAATTTAGAAAATGTTTGCTTTTTAAAGGAGTAAGAGAAAATATATGGCTTCTTGGAGCAGACGTTAAGACAGAAGGAAGGCGGGAAGAAGGAAGGGAGTGAGAGTACTTACTAAAGGAAGACTTAGGCACAAAAACCAATCAGAAGGTTTTGTTTTCTTTTTCTTTGACGTTTTGGTCAATGTTCTCATTTTACCACACAAACAAAAAACCAAGGGTTAGACATAGTGACATACACTGTCCTCCCAGCTACTGGGAGACTGAAGAAACAGGGTTGAAATTTGTTTGTTTGTTTCTTTTTTTTTAGTTATTAAAGGATCAAGACATATTTTAATTAAGTGTCATTAACTTCTAAGACCATGCTTTCTTGTCAAATGAAATTTGTAAAATAATAAACAAAATAATTTATTATGACAAGGCATTCATAGGAAATTAAATAAATAATACATTCTGTTAATAATTAATATTTTAATTTGTGATGTCTTTTTTATTCAATTAGCATCTATTTTTTATTTTTAATTATTTTTCTTTGTTTACACATCCATTTATATGATTACACATATATACAGTAAACTGCCTACAGCAAGAAGAACCACGAAACAATAAGGAGGTATATAAATGTTATATTCATGGTGTTTTGGCTATTTGTATTTGAGTTTTACATTTAAGCTTAGTTGTTTAGGGGTTAAGATGCTTTTAGGTCTAGATAGATGTTTTAAGTTTATAAAGGTGAAATATGATAGATATGGATTTACATTCAGAATTTTAAAAGCACCAAGATAGGAATGATGTTTTCTTCAAGGTTGCCAAACAGGCTTGAAAATCTAAGGCTCTGCAGGGAAACTGAAAGTAAAGAGCAGACTGAGAGACTTGGTGAAACCTGCCTCACACACATTTTGTGTCAAGTGCTAAAATGCAGCTGAGTGGTAGAGCGCCTGTCTACTACATGGGAAAGTCTTGTTTCCGTCTGTAGTACATTGTAGTACAATGAAGAGGATAGAGGGAAGAAAAAATGAAGGGAAAGCGTGCAGGAAGGGGCAAGATCAGGTGGATGATTTTTAAAATTTATTTTTTAACTTTTAATTTGTTCACTTTATATCCAGATTGTAGCTCCCTCCCTCTTCACCTCCTGATTCCACTCTCCCTATGTCATCCCCTCTCCCTCCCTCCTCTAGTCCTCAGAAAGGGAGCCCTCCTCCCCTAACATCTGACCTCAGCCTATCAAGTCTCATCTGTAGTACCTGTGCCCTCTT
This sequence comes from Acomys percivali, assembly GCA_907169655.1. NCBI lineage: Eukaryota > Metazoa > Chordata > Mammalia > Rodentia > Muridae > Acomys > Acomys percivali. Next base: position 39,971,239 of record OU015742.1, read on the forward strand.
CCTCTTTGGCCTATCAAGGTCACCTTGCCAGTGGGAAGTGATCAACATTGAGGGGGGGGACAGAGTTCATGTCAGAAGTAGTCCCTACCCCCATATTGATGGATGATTTTTAACTGTGGGAGATTTGAGCAGCATCATTATTGATACTATTATGGATTGAATTGCATCCCTCCAAAATTTATTGTTGAAATCCTGGCACCCAATGTAACTGTTCTTGTAGACACCCCTCCTGTTTAGACAGTTATCTAAAAAGACTATGGTTTAAAAACAACAATAAAAAACCAAACCAGATTCCAACACTCACTTGCTCTCCCATCATAACATACAGACCAAAACCTTGATGAGCACGCTGAAGGTAGCCATTTGCAAACCTAGAAAAGAAGCCTCACCTGAAATCAACTCCATGAGAAACTTGATCATAAACTTCAAACCTTTTAGCCAGTGAGAAAATTAACTCACCCAGACTGTGGTATTGTTTTGGTATCCTGAAATGACTAATGTGCCTACACAGGTCTCTCAGGTCCTCCAAGAAGCAAAACTTTTGTTTGGTTACTAGGCTTTTTGATAAGTGCTATATTCCAGACAAAACAATCCAAGTGAGGCTCATTTCTTCTTCCTTATTCAGCTCCAGGGCTGTGACTAGACAAACAGCCATGTCTCCATTATTTGCTCAGCTCACTGTCAGGCCATACAGAATACCTAAGGGAATTTGAGTGAAGACTCTTAAATTGCGTCTGGCGAAAAATAAAAGGAATGCATTGGAAAAAAATATTGTTTAGATCTCAGATTGAAAGTAGACTAAGGATCTAGATTAGTTCATCACAGAAGCCAAGAGCAGTTAGCAGCTCAGTAAAGAATATGGTGTATTAAAGGTCAAAGGAATCTGTGACATGCTATAGAACACGCATCCCAGCATCCACACACTGGCTATCAGATGCTACAACAACCCTAGGGGCCAAATATAAATTGACCTTCTTTCTCTCAGCATATGTTCCACATCCTAAGCCCCATGCAGGGGAATGTTAATGACCAAGCTTAGATAATTTCATCAAATTCATTTTGTTAAGGAGCTTCCCATCTGAAAGTTTTGGTTCCTGGGGTACAGGTCATTTCACTAATGCACATAAGATGTGACCTAGAATTACATTCTTTAAACATTAAACAAGCAAATGAACAAGCAAAAAATGTATAGTCCATCCAGAAAAAAGGCTAATTTATATTAATATTCTTTTTGAAATTTTTATAAATGAGCACTGGATTTGCATCATTTCCACCCCTTTCTCTTCCCTCCAACTCTTCCTGTGTTCCAGATTCATTCTCAAGTCATGTCCTCTTCTTCACTTACATGTGTGTGTGTTTGTATGTATATACATGTATGTATGTGTGTGAATAGAACCCACTGAGTCTATTTATCATTGTTCATATCTATATATGATTAGGGCTTAATGAAGATTTAGTTTTCTCCAGCTGTGAAAAGCCTGGTATGTTATCCAATCCCATATGGGCATCCAGAATATAAATATTTTTAATCAAAAAAGGAATAAACTAGGGAAGAAAGAAGGAAGGAGAGAGGGAGGGAGGGAGGAATGAAGGGATGAAGGAAGGAAGGAGGGAGGGAGGAAGGAAGGACTGTAGCTTAAGACAGTTTGGTGATTCATATAATGCTGTTATGTATCAATGTTTCTAAAAAAATTTGCAACACATCAAACAACCAAAAAGTTATCAAGTTTATAATTTTATAGTCCCTAAGGTTTTTTTCGTACCTTTAGCTTTCAAATAATAAATGCATGTCAGATGTCCCCTTCAGTATGAAAGCTGTTATCTCAGATCTTTTACAGACCTCCTACCACTGTCTTTCCTCATTTCTGCTATAAGCTGAGATTGAATACCTGAAGCTCAAACTCACACATTTTCAATTCCCTTTATATTGATAGTTATGTATAATGCCAGAGTATTTGGATATTTAATCACAGAATTTGAATTCTTGTTCAGAGTTTGCAAAAGAGAAGAAGCTAATGAAATACAAGGGGTTCCCATAATCACATAAAGCGCTAAAGGAATTCCAGAAAGAGTTCAAGAGAGAAAGAAAAATGGCCAAAACCATGGAGAATAACACCTTTTAGTAGGAGTGGGTTATAGTATCCTGCCTTTGACCATAGGTTACAGGCATTCTTTAAGCAAGCTGATTGTACCCCACATCTATGCCTAGCACATACCTTCTTGATCCTAAAGCATTTTTTCCTCATTCCTGTCTAGTTGATTCCTTATCATCTTTCTGGAAAGTTCTTCTTTGGGGAAACCTTTCTTTGGCCTCTGTATGTACGTCCTCTAACTCCATTAGACTCTCTGAGAGATATTAACTTCATTTCCATTGAACATGTATCTCCTGTGTGTGATTGCTTATTTAGTCTCCAGATACTGGATCTATTTTTCTACATTCTATAACAGGTCTCTACATCCTTTATTTTGTTCACAAAAGTAGATGATGTTCATTTCCTATCTATGGATGGTATTCATTTCTTACTTTATGAAAGAGATAAATATTTGTTTCCTATAACTTTGTTAGCAAAATGGCCACACACCTAGTCATTTAATGCCACAGACACCTTCATTCACACCAGAAACATCTGAATCAAAGCTGTGGATAAAGTTGTTTTCTTCTCAAACTCTAGAGAGAAGATTCATTCTGTGCCCTTTGTAGCTTCTTATAGTCCAGATATTCAATGGTTCACATCTACAATCTCAAACACTCTTCTAGAACATGCCTGTTTTCATTTCTCATAAGGATGCCAGGCACATTAGGATTAGAATCTCTTAAAGGGACCTCAAAACTGGACTTGATTATGATTATAAAAGCACTACTTCCAAATCTGGCAATCTTCACAGATAGTGGAGATTGGAACTCCTAGCTATTGTAAAACCATAGTGATGGCTTTTATGTTTTATGTTCCTTTTTCCTTTTTTGGAGACAAGCAGGTGAGGACACATGGCAAGGGTGTGTTGTTAGGAGGGACTATGTTCTGTAATAGATAAGCTCCTATCTATGAACTTGGCAATAAGAAAATTCAATGACTGGAAATAACATGAGCAAATATACTACAAATGCTCACTTTTTAAGAAAGAAGGAAACAGTTAATGATGTTTTCTTACAAATGAAGTAGGCAAATGAACTTCAGTTAAACTTTAACATGACACAAGAACTTGTTTGATGAAAAGGATCCACAAAAAAACAAAACAAACAAAACCAAACAAAAAATATGATGCAATCTTGCAACAGATTACAAAGCAAGGATGCATTTAGACCTTTGGACTCATCTTTTCTTGCTCTCTTCTGTGTTTCCATCCCTTTCCTCCAATTCACTTACATCTCCTGTAGAAATGAAAAGTGTTCTTTTAAACTGACCAGCACTGCAACCACCAGGACCAATTTTCATAACACAGATGCCCCGAGTGCTCGTGTGGAAGTTGTTCCAGCATGGCTGAATCCTCTGAAGATTAGGGTCAGATCCAGCAAGCTCCAGCACTGCAGGATGCAGTAGCAGGGTCAACTTTTTCAAGTGTGAAATACCCAAAGCTAAGAAGATCATTGGTAAATGTGGTGAGAATTTAGAGTTTTCTTTGCACTCTGAGATTGGATTAAGTACTCCTCTTACAGGCTCCCTGATCTCTGTGAGATCTCTATGAGTCTGGGTCGGTTGACATCATGGGCTATGTTCTCATAGCGTTCCTGACCCTGCTGATTCCTTCTACCCTTCCTTCCTCGTCTCCATAGGACTCACTTATGTACTCTGCATATAAGTTAAAGCAAAATAGCTTCTTGTTCTTGTGGGAATCCTAACAGTGGGACGGGGAGCTCTTTTCCCTAGTTGTAGGACTCTTTTCCTATGGGTGCCTTGATATGAGATTATGTGTGCCTGGGCTTATTGTCACATGTTATGCAATGTTTGGTTGATGTTCCTGGGAGGCCCTGAAGGGAGGCAGAGAAGAGAGTGAATCTGAGGAATACAGTAGGTGGGGGAGAGACTAAGGGGAGTTGAAGGGGGAGAAACTGCAATTGGAATGTAATCTATGGGAGAAGAATTTTAAAAAGTACTACTAAAGTGTTCTGACCTTGTATTATAGATTGTGGTAAAGTTTATTCCCCTTGGGGTGCTGGCTCATGATAGAACCTCTACTTTTCACTACAATTCGCCTGATATAATAACATTGTCACGGATTGGTCCTTTTCTTTTTTCTCTTGTACCCCAATCTTATACCAGAGGGATGGATCTTCATCCTCAGTCAATTCTGTTAGTAGAGTTTTCAGGAAACACCAGATTTTCATGTCTCTAAACATCCAAGACTAGTATCAATTAAAGATGATATAGTTGCCAATTTCTGAATATATATCCAATGTCAGCTTTTTAAAAATCTATGTTTCTTTTATCTCAGCATCTGATAGAGACTTTGAAGTAACAGGGGGTTTCTGTTCTTAATTGGAAAATTGGGATATTAGTGCTCAGGAGAGGCACTATTCTATTTTTACACTTTCTCTGAATTATCAATTTGCTGCTTGGTTTTGTTTTGTGTTTTACAGCTCTAAAAGAACAAATTCTGCCTTCCAGAACTCACTGTTCTGTGAGGTCATACAAAGATCTTTATTAGAATAAACATGTACAATTAAAACATCTTTGCTGCTTCTAGAGATCTTTCCTAGAAAGGAATGTTGAAACAAATTACCCACTTAGGAGTAATTGGAAATTAAAAGTAGTTTTCTTCCTAACTTAAGGTAACTTTCTTGGCTGAAGGGTGAGGCTTGTTTAATATCCCCTCATGATTTCCAGTTGCCAAATAGCCTTTTGCTGTGAATCTGCCCTGATTGTTGGTTGGCCCTGACAACGGGGGCTTGCGTCTCCTTCAGTTGTTCCAGATCCTGGAGTGCATTGCTGTTTACATGACTGTGAACTTGCCATGGATTTGCATTGAACTAAAAGAAGACTTCATAACACTAATATCACAGTGTAGAAATAAAAGCTGAAGAACTGGGGAGAGGATATGATATAAAAAGGAAAGACATTAATGTTGGCATTAAAATAGTTGAGTCCGGGTATTCACTCATGAGTTGTATGACTTTGGGAAGACTATTTCACCTCTGAACTTCATCTCTGGTCCCTAAAAAGAAACATATATAGTGTTTAATATATATATATATATATATATATATATATACACACACATATATATATGACTTTTGAAGGTTAAAATATTAGCAAAGATATATTTGGTGCGTAGCAGGTAAGTGTTCAATAAATTGTGCTTTGATTCATTTCTGAGGATCATATTTTCCCACAAAATTAAAATAGTCTCCATAGCAATTCTTGCTGGAGTAATTCTAGTATTAACCAGTTTTCGCTCTCTGCTTATCTGGCTTCTTGTAATTGCAGTGACAAAGTAACAACTCTTATAAACAATGCAAAGATACCAACACATGAGAGAACACCTCAGTTTAATGGAAAACATTCTGCCATTACCGTGTGGCAAGCAAGTAAGTGTCCTGGATGTAGCCCACCATCTTGAGCAAAGCTGAGTGATGGTTGAGTCATCACCCCAGGGTTGTTTCCTGCTGTTTGTATACCTTTCCATCCTTGTCATTCATGTATCTCTCATATATCTGACATGGCACAGAGAAATCCTCACTGCCTATACTCTTGTGTAATTGCTTCACTCTGTTGGGTGGATTTCCTGCGTAATCAATACAACGGTTATTTTATAGTTCCTGATAATGAGTTTTATAGAATTCCCGATTTGATTCAAGTGATTTTTAAATCCTGCTGCATAATAGCAAAAAATTGCTTAAAAAGTCTGTGAACCTTCACATGTCACTGGCACATAACTGTACTAAGGAACAGATTTATGACATAGGTAAACATTTGCTCTAGGTTGGTGATAAGATCATGAGTCTCCATATGCATCACGATAGGTAGCAATGAACAGAAAATAGATAGTTAACTAATAGTGGAATGAGAGATAGGTAGACATACTATTCTGGACTTATAATAAACTCATGGAACTATGAAGTAGTTCTATATGTTTACTTAGGTATGAGCCTTAATGGAAATACATATAAATAATCATCCTGCTGTAACCCCTTGGACCCTCCTAACCTTAAACCTTGTTAACCTATAAAGAACCTAAACTGTTCTTTAAACTCACAATGGACATATATAATGTAGACATAGATAAGAATTGGAGAGGAGAGAGGAGCTATGGTCAAGATGTAAAGCGAATGAATGAAAGAATGAATGAACGCATGCATGGATAAATAAATAAAAATGTTTGTTTTGATTTTAATTTCAGTGTACATGGCTGTGCTCATTTCTATTTATATTTCATTCTTGCTGATAATCCGGGAGATGATCACCATTGCCATACTGCTTTTGCTGTGAAGTTGACATGACAAGTGTGCTCTGACAGAGGCAGGGACAAATGCTGTAACCATTCAAAACAGAAGCAAGTTTTGACTTCTGTGAGATCATTAAGGGGCCCTGGAAATTGGTAGCATATTAGGGGTTGTATGGAGGATTAGCAAGATTTAGAATTGGAGACAGTGGAAATTGTTCAACTAATAATAAGGACAGATAAGCAATTGATGGTTTAGAAAAATAAAATATTAATTTATTCAGGTAAAGAGTCCACTGTAAGAGAGAGCTAGTATCATATATATCATGAGATTTTAGAAAGTTATACATTTTAAGGTCCACAGAGACATTTGAATTCATCTTTGTTTATTCAAAGTTAAAGCTTTGTCGGAAAACAGGATGTTCAGGCTTTGACTGGATACTGTGTTAAAACTTTAAAGACCTAAAACCTGGAAAAACAGATATATAGTGGCATCATCAGATAACCCAACCAACAGGAATGAATACATCATAACAAAATCAGTACCATCTTGTGATCATTCCTACAGTTAACACACAGCAATGGCATGAAAAAAATTAGTGTCCTACCATGTCAAGTCATAAGAACCGTTTACTGGAAAGCAAATTGTCAAAAATGGGCTTTTATCATATGTTTGATTATAATTTTTTTAAATGTTCACATTTAAAATTCATCTAAAACCTCATTTCTTCTGTTAAGTGTCTTTTCTGATCTCTCTGTACATTTGTATTCACTACTGGCGATGGTCTTGCTTCATTGACAGGTTTAACATCTGCCAATTACATCTAGAACTGCCACTACTCCAGAGCTATGTTTTACATGGTTCAACACAAATCTCTAATTAGTGAAGTGTCTTTCTGGTAGCTGGGGGACATCAGAGCCTCTGATATGCCAGTCTGAGGTTCTTCCTACTAGTTTCTTGCCAAATCATAGCTCTTGCCAAGCCCTTATTATGACTTCTAGGACCAAAATATTGCATAAAACCTTAGCTGCAATCATTCTCTCCTGTCAATCAAGCATTGCAAAAGCCACAGAATTTTCCATTTTTATTACCTCCTTGGTCCTAATCACCAATGATTATTAAATTGCAAATAGCCTCCTGAATGGTTGTCTTGATTCAATTCTTACCTCCTTCAAATCTCACAGGTAGAAAAATTCTTAATGTGAATGTAAAAACATACACCTCCTTATGCTTTAAATTCTTGTATTAAATCACAATTGCACCTTGAGCAAGAACTGGTTGCCATATGATGGTCCCACAGGTCTATGCTATCTACCATGGTCTAGCTGTATCTCCTTAATTCTGGACCCAGGTTGTGTTATTTCTCTTAAGCCATACTAATTCCCTAGATATCCTCCAACACAGAAATGCCTTTTCAATAAAAGAAAGCTAAAACTAAAACAAAAAAAACATATATACTGTCTGTGCCCACTGCTAGCTTCTCCAACAGCTCCACCATTCATTCCTCTATTTACTTCAAGCTGGTGTAAATTTCTACTTTGACATTAAGACTTGTTGTTATTCCCCTAGTTGAAATTGCACGTACACCTCCTCATACCTCTTTCTCATCCTGAGCAACATTTCCAAGTCAGTTGAAATGTTTATTAATTATAATCTAACTATGTTTGCTTTGGCAGCATAGACCTTTGGAAGAAGTATTTACTTTTCTCTTTTGATCACTAATGTTTACTCAGTTTATAACAGTGTATAACTGTGTAGTATATACTACAGATGTTCAAAAGCTACAGAATAAAATAAGCTAAAATGTCATCTTTTTTCCATTCATGTCTATCCCTTAATTTTACCTAGCAATTGATTCCTGCAGCTTTATAGAAGTCTTTGTGTGTAGGTAGCAAGTATATGTACAAGCAGTTTAATTAGGTATTATATTTCCAATGGTTCTCTTAGAGATATAGGGGTTTGTACATTATAAAGGTAAATAACAATCATTTTCTTATATGACACCCAGTGACTATATCATCTTGTAAAAATAAAATTCAAAGCAAAATCTATTTTCCTAGTAGCAGAATATAAGACCTAAATTCCAGTGTTACTCACGTTAATTTCCACCCCCCCCCCAAATTCCTCTGCTCTGAGGTTATACAAGGGTTTCCAAAAGTCCAAGAAAAAAATCACCTTTGTATCAGAGCATGGCATGTTTTAATCTGAGCCTTCCCATCCTCCTCCTTACACAGACCAGTTCTGCTATTCCTGTTACTACATTTCTACTTACAGCTTTTGAGTAAGGGTTTGCTACAAGGAAGGATTCTGTAGCCAAAAAGGGAAAGAGGAAAAGAAAGCAAAGAAGAAAAGACTGAATTAGGTCATTTCCCCAACTCAACATACTTTGAAATCTACAGCTACCATTTTAGTATTCAGCATTTGCCAGCTCTGCAGCTAAATGGAATCACAGAAACTCTTTACAAACTGACACTTTCTATTTTTATTTAAATTGAACCAAATAATTTTTCCTATCTTACGCTGGCAGTTTAATTTAATTTACTTATTTTGCCATTCTGTCTTTCCTGTTGTACACTGAGTGGCTGAAGGATAATTGCTACAATAGCATCCAAAAAATTCATGTTTGCTATTAAATAAAACTGATAGAGAAGGAAGAAAAGAAAATCAAAATGACAGAGCTTATCATGTCATAACATGTCATACTGTCAGAATCATTAATTTGATGTCTAAAAAAAAGCCCCCACCTACAGATGTGCTACACCTAGCAATTTTGAGTCATCTAGAAATATTTAACATCTAGTTATATTCCATTGCTTTGCTAGCTCACTCTTTCTTTGTCAGTCTTTCTGTCTCTCTGTAAATCTCTAACTCCTGTGTTTCTATTGCTCTCTGTGTCTCTATCTCTGCCTCTCTTTGTCTCTGTCTCTGCTTTTCTCTCTTCTTACACTTTTAGATTTATGTTATGTGTATTTTGGGGCTCTCTGTATGTATATGTCATATGGGTGCATGTCGCCACAGAAGCCTGTAGAGGGTATCAGATCTCCTGGTCCTGCAGTTACAGGAATTTGAGAGTTACTAATTCTGAGTGCTGAGAACCAAATCTAGGTCCTCTGTATGAGCAGGAAACATTCTTAACCCCTGAGCCTTCTATTTATCTTTTCCATCTTTTGTTTATTATAGTCTCTGACAACTCAGTAATAGTACTTTGTATCTGATTCCTTTATTTTAAGGAATAAGAGTAATAAATAGACTTTGCATTCCCATTCTAATCCACTATTCTCTATTTACTTGTATACTTCAAAGCAAAAACTTTAGTATTTCTAGTTTGATTCTTTCATCCACTGGAAGTCCAGAATAAATGTGCTGTATATTTTAATTAGTTAATTAGTTTGTTCTTATCTTATATATTACATCCTAACCACAGTGCTTTATAATTATAAACACTAATCAAATTACAGATTTTGTTTGAGAAATATAATAGATATTTTAGAATCTTTTGTTTCTTTTTTTTTTAATTAATGTATTCTTGTTACATCTCTATGGTTATCCCATCCCTTGTAACCTCCCATTCTCCCCTCCCTCCCATTTTCCCCTTATTCCCCTCCCCTATGACTGTTCCTCAGAGGGATTACCTCCCCCTGTATATGCTCATAGGGTATCAAGTCTCTTCTCAGTGACCTGCTGTCCTTCCTCTGAGTGCCACTAGGTCTCCCCCGCCAGGGGACATAGTCAAATGTGAGGCACCAGAGTACTTTTTTGTTTCTTTAGTTCGGATTATACATCTGAATTTCTATAAGAACTTCTAACAGGTACTGGTGTTCAAGTTTCAGTAAGGACCAATCACACTAGAAGCTATTGATGTGAGGGCCAAACATTACATATTTCTAGAGTGCCCTGGTACTTTCTGATGTGTTGGTAATGTTGAAAATGATTTTGTATGAGAATTTAGTTACTAATAGGTGGTCTGCCATTTGTTTTAATTTTTACTTCAATGTATATGGCTTAAAGACAAAAATAAATATTCATTAATTAATGAATTTGCTGTTACTCTTCTATTTTTATGTGACCCAGAATGACTAGCATAGAGCTAGAGGAAGATGTGCTATTGACTTGATATGCTTCAGTGTCACTGGGCTCTCTTGCTCCTGCCTTTGTGTGTACTAAGATTTGTTAATGTTTGGGTAGTTTTCAAGGACAATCAGAAAGGAAACAACCAGAAAAACATTTTAATCAAAACTGTCTAAAGAATCTCAGATTACTCTAGAGTCATTTAGTCAACAATACTTTCTTAGCTTTTTTAAAATTGTACATCAATATTCAATTTTAATCTATTTTTACATGTGGAACTTTGTCTTCCTTTTCTCAAAAACTGACTATGAAATTATATGTGCTTGAGGCTTAAGTGTAAGGCACATTTGGAAAAGACAGAAGAGATTTCTGGCCACATCTATGGCTAGAATTTCAATATGAAAAATTCAGAGTAAAAAACATTTCCTAATCCTTTTCTACATAGTTCAAGGCCATCATGACTCTTTTTTCAAGCAATCTTTTAAAAATATTTAACTCAAAACATGTGATATTTACATTTTGAGGTTTACAAGTGCTTTGATTTTAGTTCTTTGAGAAAATTTCATACATATTTATAAGAACCATTCAAATAAATGGTTTATGAATTAACATTTGATGAATTCTTCCTGCAGTTTAGTAAACATCAACTAGGCACAGCCTAGAGTCATGTAAGGAAGGACATTCATTTGAGGGATTAACCCAATCATACTGCCTGCAAACATGAATATAAATCCTTGCCTTAATTCGTAATTGATGTAGAGGGTGCAACCCCATATGACATCATTCTCTGGGGAGATATCCTGGCCAGGATAAGAAAGCTAGTCAGTAGACTCTAGATTTGGCTCAGTAGTTAAGAGTGTATCAACTATGGTAGAAGACCCCATTGGCCTGATCCCCAATGCCAATGTTGAATGGCTTTAACTTTAGTTCCAGTAGATCCAACTTCTCTAGCCTCTGTGGGCACCAGCATTTTAGTACATATATATTTATATAGATATACATATTCATACATATAATGAAAAATAATTTAAAATAAGAATAATGTTAAAAGCTAGGCTGTATAGCTAGGCTCAAACAGCGTTCCTTACTGGTTTCTGCTTCCAGTTCTTGCCTGAGTGCCTGCCATGACTTACCCCAATGATAATGTCTTACCAGGGAGTGTGAAAGAAATACATCCCTTCCCTAAGTTGCTTTTGGTTGTGGTATTTGTCACAGAAACAAAACTAGAATGCTCTCTCCCCAACGTGTTGAAACTTTAGCTCATGCAAGTAGGTTTTATTACAGTAGGCTTTCCCCTTGTGAAAAGAAAATAAGCAACCTCTGATGACAATACCTATGTACTAGACTGTACTACAGTTTTCCTAAAATAACAGAAGTAGTAAAATATGTAGGCTTATTACAATATCCCATTGTTTTATTCTTTCCCCTTGTTCTACATTGATGTTGGCTTTATTTTTTTTCTAGACAATGGTCTAGAAATTATGGAGTACTCCAGGATTAACTGAACGATGGCCTTGTTTTAGAAAACTGTCTCGGATCTAAGATATTTATCTAAGGAAACATCTCAACCATTTTGCTTGTACTACTGATTGATAAAAGAATGAGTTTCAATTGCAGCTGCGAAACTGAACTAACTGGATTTGCACCCTTCAACTAGATGTGCCTGTATGTTTATTTCTCCTACTCAGAGTAGTCATTTTCTTTTGGATAGTAACTCAAGTGAGTTTTACAAAAGGCGCTGACTGTTAATAGCAGCAAAGGTTTATTCTCTCAACAATTAAAACCCAACTTTTCCCTAAGAGAGAGGCAAGAGAAGGCTGGTCAAACACTATGTGTGAAATTATTTAAAGAACATCTCTATGGGGAAGGGGGGAATGGCCCAGTCAGTAATTACTTGCCATAAAAACACAGGGACAAAGCTTGGTCTCTAGCACCTATGCAGTGGAATCATGCTTGTAACAGTGCCAGGAGGCAAAAAAAGTTTCCCTGGAGGTCACTCTCCTGCCAGCCTACCAGAGGTTTAGAGTCACCTGTCTAAAGGATATAGGTGGAAAACAAATGAGGAAGATATTTATTGTCAACTTCTGGCCTTTACCTGCATGTGCACATCTGTGGACCTCCACACACATGTGTATGCACACTACATTCTGTGACATACATACCTACACACACATAAAATAAAACCAGTGAAATAAAGAAAAGAAAGAAAAATATCTTAATTGGCCTGTATTAGGCAACTTTTCAATATACAACTATGAACCCTTTCCAAATGCAAAGTAAAAACCAGTGAATAGTAAGTGTTCATATAAAATCCTTTCTCTGATAATGTTTTTCTCTAAATGGATTCTTTTGGAGTTTCTAGGTTTATATAGCCAGCATTCGCTACTTTGTGGGATCCTTTCTCTCTCTTCCACACTTTTAACCCCCTAACAATAGCTAGGAGAGAAAAAATGGATAGAAGGGCCAGGCACAGTGGCATACTCTAGTAATGCCAGCACTTGAGGAGGCAGATGCCTGTGGATCTCTGTGAATTCGAATCTGCCTGGTTTACAAAGTGAGTCTAAAACAGCCAAGACTACAAAGAGAAATATTGTCTCAAAAAATTAATAAAATAAAATAGAATAAGAATGGAAGGAAGGAAGGAAGAAAGAAAAGAAGAGAAAAGAAAAGAAAAGAAAAGAAAAGAAAAGAAAAGAAAAGAAAAAGCATAGAGAGTTAGTATTAGACTACTTCCTGCTTGCTGATCAGGGGCATTGAGTTCCTAGGGTAAGTTTGATCAACCAGGCAAAACCAGCAATCCCATATCTTAGGGCCCTAGTATTAAACACACTCTGGAAAGTTCCTACAATTCCAAATACCACACATTCCGAGAAATTATCTGCAGCTGATAAAATCAAGTCTCTGCTAGGTTGTTTCCAAATTCTGACTCTTATTGATAAAGCAGCCATGGTCATGTGGCTAGGATCTCAGTGGTAGGATGAAGTGTTCTTTGGATACATGCTCAAGAGTGATATAGACAAATATTTTTCTTCATCAATTAATTTATTTAATCACTTTACAGCTTGATCACAGCACCTCTCTCCTCTCCTCCCTGTCCTCCTATCATATCACTTCTGTTCAGAGAGGAGGAGGCCCCCTATGGGTACCAACCCACATTGGACTATCAAGTCACAGCGGGACTAAGCACATACTCTCCCACTGAGGCCAGACAAGGCAACCCAGCCAGGAGAAAGGGATCCAAAGGCAGGCAATAAGGTGAGAGGCAGCACCTACTTCAATCATTAGGGGACCATGTGACCATGCTGCACATCTGCTACACATGTGCAGTGGGCCTAGGTCCAGCCCATGCATGCTCTTTGGTTTGTGGTTCAGTTTTTGTGAGCCTCCATGGGCCCAGGTTAGTTTAATCTGTAGGTCTTTTTGTCATGTCCTTGATTTCTTTGATTTCCTCAATTCATCTTCCCACGCTTCCACAAGACTCGCAAGCGCCATATATTGCTTCTCTATTGGGTCTCTGCCTCTGTTTTCATCAGCTGCTTGATGAAGCCTCTTGGAAGACAGTTATCTTAGGCTCCTGTCTGCGGTCATAGCAGAGTATCATTAATAGTGTCAGGGGTTGGCTCTCAAGTTGAGGCAGTCATTTGTTGGCCATTCCTTCAATCTCTGCTCCATCTTTGTCCTTGTTTGTATACTTCTTGTAAGCAGGACAAATTTTGGGTTGACAGTTTTCTGAGTGGGATGGTGTCCCCCTCCCACCACTAGGACACTTGTTGAACTATATAGCTTTATTTTTGATAGATCTTGATGTAGATCGATTTCCATCTTTCTGAGTAACTGCTCCACTGATTTCTATGGTGGCCGTACAAGTTTCAGCTCCCACCAGAAATGGAAGAGTTTTCCCCTGCTCCACATCCTCTCCAGCATGATCAAACACTTGTGTTATTGATCTTAGCCATTATGATAGGTGCAAGATGGCATCTCAAAGTAATTATTATTTGCATTTTGGTTTGGTTTATTTGCATTTGCTAATGGATAATGATGTTAAACATCATTTAAATGTTTCTCAGCAATTTGACTTTCCTCTATTGAGAATTCTGTTTAGATATGTTTCCACCTTTTAAGTGGGTTATTTGTTTTTTTCAATATCAAGTTTGTTTTTCAAGTTCTGTTTTTATTAATTTATTCAGATTACATTTCAATTGTTATTCTTTTATTTGTCTCTTCCCATTCCTCCTTCCATCCCTTTTTCACCTTATTCCTCTCCCCTAGGTCTGTGACAGAAGGGGACATCCTCCCTGACCCTATGGTCATAGCCTATCAAGTCTCATTTTGGTAGCTTGCCTATTCTTTCTCTCAGTGCCAGCAGGCCTCCTCACAATGGGGAAGTGGTCAAATATTGGGCACCAGAGTTCATGTGAGAGTCAGTCCCCATTCTCCACACAACTGTGGAGAATGTCCTGTCCATTGGCTAGATATGAGCAGGAGTTCAATGTTTACTGCATGTATTGTCCTTTGTTGGTGCACTAGTTTGAGAAGACAACCCTGGGCCCAGATCTGCCCATCACGATGTTTTTCTTGTAGGTTTCTAAGACCCTCTAGATCATTCTATTTCCCCAGGCTCGTATACTTCTCTCACCTAGAGTCCCAATAGGAGGTCCCTGCATCTTCCCAATCACCTGGTAAGTGGAGACTTTCATGGGACATCCGTTTTGGGCTAGTGTTTGATTATAAGTGAATATATACCATGTGAGTCTTTCTGAGTCTGCATTCACTCACTCAGTAAGATCATTTCTAGTTCCATCTATTTGCCTGCAAATTTCAGGATTTCCTTGTTTAATAGCTGAGTAGTATTCCATAGTGTAAATGTACCACAGTTTCTTTATCCATTCTTACACTGAGGGACATTTAGGTTGTTTTCAGCTTCTGACTATTAAGTTCTTTATATATTTTGGATATTAGGCCTCTATCATATGTGGAGCTGTTGAAAATATTTTCCCATTCTGTGGACTGTCATTTTGTCTAAATGGAGGTGTCTTTTGCCATGGAGATTTTCAGTTTCAGTTCTAACTGAATTTACTAACTGTTGACCTTGTGCCTGTGTTAATGTTGTACTGTTCAGGAAGTCTTCTTCTGAGCCAATGAGCTCAAGGTTATTATCTACTTTTCTTCTATCAGGTTGAGTGTACATGCTTTTATGCTGAGAATTTTGATACAGTTGGAGTTGAGTTTTAGATTCCTCTACATTCAGGTATCCAATTTGATCAGAACCATTTGTTGAAGGTACTGTTTTTTTGCTCCCAGTGTATTTCTGGATTTTTTTTTTAAATTGGGTTTCTATAGATCTGTGGTTTTATGTATAGGTTTTCAATTAAATTCCATTGATCTAATACTATGCTGTTATTAGTATAGCTTTGTACCACAACTTGAGATCAGAAATTGTGAGATCACCAACAGGATTTTTATTGCTTATGATGGTTTTATCAATCCTGGGCTTTTTGTGTTACTATGTGAAGAATTGTTTTGGAATTTTATAGGTATTGCATTGAGTCTGTACATTGCTTTTGAATGTAGGATGACCATTTCTACTATGTCAATCCTACTAATGATCATATAAAATCTTTTCATTTTCTGATGTCTTCTTCAATTTCTTTCTGTAAAGACTTAAAGTTTTTATCATAGAAGTTTTTCAATTGCTTGGTTACACTTACCCCAGAATGTTTTATATTTGTGGCTATTATGAAAAATGTTTTTCTCTTATTTCTTTCTCAGTCTGTTTTTCATTTTTCTATTGGAAGGCATCCAATCTCACTCATCTCCCCCTCCCTTTACACCTTCCCTTCATCATTGCAGCCTATCTCCAACAGAGAAGACAAATCTCTTTGTGGAATCTGTATTGTGTCATAGTGTGTCCCACGATATACCATTTTGTCCATGCATTTTTTATTGCAAGTATTAATTTCAATGACTCATTGTTCTGGTTTGAGGTCTCTGGCTTTGGCTACTCTATCAATAAATACTAAAACCTCACTGGGACTCCTCTCAGATATCCTGTTGTTGTTTTGTGTAATGGAGATCCTCTAGTTTTGGATCTGTAGGACTGGCCACTTCATGCACTCCAGCAGTTCACCAATGGGCTAAATGTTAGGGTGGGACTATTCAAAGCCCTCTATCAGGGCCTGAGTAGTATCTGACTGGTCATCCTACTGGTTCTTCAACTCTCATGCCCTTGGGCCAGCTCACTAGTAACCTTTGCTTCCAGGGCCAGCTGGACCCGCTATTCAGGAGAGATGCAGGGCCTGTTTTCCCAAGTGTTCCATCTGGTGAGCAACAGGACAAGGTCTCCTACTCTCATGACCCTGGGGCCAGCTCTTCTGCCTGCCATAGATGGTGAGAGACACCCCCCTCCATACCACTGCCCATTAGATAAGAAAACAGGAGAAGTTTTCCCATAGTCGTGCCCTCTGGGCTGGTTTATGCCTACTCCTACTCCCAGGGTCAGGTTTACTGTGCTGCCCATGTGAGGTACAGAGCCAGACCTCTAGAATGTTGCAGTAGAAGAGGGGCAGGACCAGATCTCCCATTTTCATGACCCCAGCACCATGTCCTCCAGCTGCAACAGGGGTTCAGGGACAAGGGGAATGGAGATTATCTCTTACTTGTCCAAACCAATATTCAAGAGACAAGTGGTAGGGGTAGGGCCAGTGCAACCATACTCCTAACTTCTTTGGGTATGGGTTACATAAAACTCCAAAAATGTGTTTTCCTGCTATCCCAAGTATTGAAGCTGACTAGAGAGATGATCAGCCCTCTTGATCTCATTCCGCTAGAGACAGATTTCCCACAATACTCAGATGAAGGGGGTAGCCAGCTCTGCACAGCTCTCAGACTTCAGCATGTCCCAGTAAGGGAGCTCAGACCAGCGATGTCCACCTGGACTTTGATAGTAACAGACCAATGCTATTGTAGGGTCATAGACTCAGACATGGTGATCAGTGGCAGCACAGACCAGGGCCCCACAATTATCCTACGTGGCATAATCATCTATGCACATCAAACTGATCTTTACTATCCTCAAGTGTCCAATTATCCCTCTTTTCATTGTGCCCACATCCTTGTGTTTCTCTTTCTCTTCTATTTCTCCACCACTTATTTGCTCTTTTTATTGGCTCCCTGCCCCCAAGGATCTCTGAATGTCTGGGGTCATCTCAAGACTGCTCTCAGAAGAGCTATGCTCTGCTTGTGCATTATAGTGCCTGGCAGGGATCATCTCTAGCAGGTTGGTCCAACCAGGCCTGTGTGGTTCCAGATTAGTAAGTGTCTCAGGCTAGCTCCCTGTCCAGGCTCCATGGCACTGGTCTGGTGGGTATCTCAGGCTCCTTTTTTAAGGAAATGTTGGGCTATTAACCATTTAGATGTTCAGAACACTGAGTATAGACATAGCCCCTCTCTATTCTGCCAACTGCTGACACACATGTGACACAGAAGCCACACCTATAATGCTTCTAGACACAGGTGACATTGACTCCTTTTAAATGTGCTTTCTTCTTTATGTTCTAGAGCTTTCAGATGTGGTGTAAGTTGGTAGTAAAATTATATACTCACGTATAAGTAGATATTACCTCAACATAGATGTCCTTTTAGAGCCTCCACCCAGTGGATAATTGGGACAGATGCTTGGACTCTACTGGACTCTGGGGAGAGTGCTGAGAGTAGTATGGAAAAATGAGAGGATGGAAGGATACAGAGGGTTCAGGGGCCCCACAAAGAGACCATTATGACAGGTGGATCTGGACCCAGTGGGGCCTGTACAAACTGTTGCACCAACCAAGGACTATGCATGCAGTAAACCTAGACCCCATGTTCAGATCTAGTCAATGGAGAGCTCATTCTCCATGGATGTTGGTGGGGGAGCAGTAAATGCCTCTGACATGAACTCTGGTGCCACACATTAGATTGCTTCCCCTTCATGAGGAGGCCCAGCAGCACACAGAGGAAAGAGAAGCAGGCAATCTGGATGAGACCTGATAGGCTGTAGTCATATGGTGGGGGAGGAGGTCCCCTTCCGTTAGAGGTTTGGGGAGGGGAATAAGGCAGAATAGGGAAGGAGGGTGGGAAGAAAAGGATACAAGTGAGGGTATAACAATCATGATATAATTTGAATAAATTAAAATAAATTTAAAAAGATATCTTTAGATATTTTATGTAGGTATTTAATGTGATGAACTTTTAGAAGTGCTTTTATTGTGCCGCATATGTTTAAGTATGCTGTGTATTCATTTTTATTTGATTCTATAAAGTATTTAATTTATTTCTTTAGTTTTGTCTTAACTCTTTTGTCCTTCAACAGAAAGTTGTTCTGTTTCCATGAGTTTGTATGCCTTATCTTGCATCTGTTATTGTTAATATCCAGCTTTAAACTATAGTAGTCTGATAGGACATAGAAAGTTATTTCAATTTTCTTCTATCTATTGAGACTTACTTTGTGTCCAAGTATATGGTCAATTTTGGAGAAAGTTCCCTGAGGTACAGAGAAATAAAGCTTAGATGTCCAGAAAATATTTTCAACAAAACCATAGGGAAAAAAATGTAACCTAAGGAAGGAGACACCTGAGTTCCAAGATGGTGGTGCCTATCACACATTGTAACTGATCTACCATATGTAGACCAGGGATCTGGACTGGCAGCTAAAGACTGCAAGAACTGGAGAACACTTGGTGAGTGGGGTCTCACACAGGGCAGACCACAAGCAGGTCAGACCCAGGGTCAACCAACAGCCTATGGAGGTCCTGAACCCACCTGCAGTCTGCATTCGGCCCCATAGCCCAGGTGCAGTGTTGGGACGGTGAAACACCAGAGCTCCTGGCCTGGGGAATTCTCAGGGAAACAGGTCAATCTGTCCTCAGACACGTCAGCCCACCCCAGACCAATCCATGGGGAGGCCAGGAGGCCGATCAGGTGCACAAGGGACCCAGGCAGCTGGACTCAGCTGATTGAGCCTGCAAAATTGGTCTGATAGAACCTGGCCCGGCCAACGGTGCGTAATCTAGATTGGTCTGCTATCTAGACTGTTCCAGGCAGGAACCTGACTGCGGACCACAGCAGTCCTAGCCTGAACAATTGGGCAGATAAATCCCAGCTGGACAATCCCTATGGTTTGGCAGGTACCCCTATGCTTGAGGGAGAAGCTAGACAACCCTGAGGGGTCTGGACAGGGTCTGAACTGCAGCCACAACTCAGTGGGACAGAATTACCACAGTCCTGCTGTCTGAACAGGTCCAGGCAGGAATCTGTCTACACACCACAGCAGTCCTTGTCTGTGCAGTTGGGTAGTTAAAAGATGGCCTGGCCAGTCCCCATGGCCCGGCAGGGTCTCCCACAGGCTTAGGAGAGGCTGGACTGCCCTGAGGGATCAGGACAGAAAATTAAACAGCGGCCCCCAACACAGCTGGTCTGAATACCCTCAGTAGCATGAACGGGATCAGGAAGAAGCCTACCTCTGCTGACTCAGTCAGGAGCATAAGGTGTAGAACAAAGTCTCCTGGAGCAGAAACCAGGTCACCTGCTGGTTCCAGGGAAGAACTCCCTGATTCCCACAGGCAAAGGCATGTGACCTATAATCACGCAACAACTATCCACTCTCAACAACCAGTGAAGGACACAAGAAGCTAGCACTCATCATTAGAGATAGCAAAATGACCAAAGGACAGTGTAAGAATGCAAACAACTAAAACCAAAACAACTCAACATCTCCAGATCCTAGCTATCCTAAGGAAAGCAACCCTGAGAACTCAACACAATTAAAATACAAGAAAATTACCTCAAATCCTTAGAAATGAAGATGATAATGGAGGAAACAAATAAAATCTGTAATCAAATGCAGGAAGATGCAACCAAACAGGTGGAAGACATAAAAGAGACCTATAGAGAGGCCCTGGAAAATTTTCAGGAAAATACAAACAATCGCATGAAGGAAATCAATAAAACAATTCAAGAGCTGAAGATTAAAATGGAAACAGAGATAAAAGCACAGACAGAAGTAAAACCAGAATGAAAGACCTTAGAGAAGAAAGTAAGCAACATAGAAGTGAGCTTCTTTAACAGAATCCAAGAAATGGAGGAACAAATCTTGGGACTAGAAGATACAATTGTAGCAACCATCAAAGAAAAGGCTAAATCTGAAAAATTCCTGACACAAAATACCCCAAAATATCAAGGACACCATGAAAAGAGGAAACCTGAGAATATAATAGGCATCAAGGAAAGAGAAGACACACGACTTCACGGCTCAGAAAATATCTTCAATAAAATCATGGAAGAAAATGTCCCCAATTTAAGTAAAGAAATGCATATAAACATACAAAAGGCCTACAGAATACCAAATAGGATAGACTAGAAAAGAAAATCTTCCTGCCACATAATAATAAAAACACAAAATATACAGAGCACAGAAAAATATTAAAAGTGACAAGAGGAAAAGGCTGTGTAACATACAATGACAAACCTATGAGAATTACACACGACTTCTCAGCAGAGACCATAAAGGCCAGAAGGGCCTGGACAGAGGTCCTGAAAACCATAAGAGACAACAAATGCCAAGCCAGACTACTATACCCATCAATAACCATTGACAGAGAGAACAAAACAAAATATTCTATGAGAAAAACAAACTTAACAGTTCCTTTCCACAAAACCAGCTTTACAGAAGTTACTAGAAGGAAAATGTCACCCCAAAGAGACAAGCCACAACCATAACTACACAGGAAATAGATAACTACACCATCATAAAAACATAACCACACAAACATTCTACTGTAAGCAACATCAAAAATTAATACTCCTTAACAGTCACTGGTCATTAATATCTCTCAACAGCAATGGGCTTAATTCTCCAATAAAAAGACACAAACTAAGTGAATGGGTGCATAAACAATATCCAACATTCTTCTACATTCAAGAAACACATCTCACCCACAAGGATAGACATTACCTCAGGGTAAAAGGCTGGAAAAAATATTCCAAGCAAAGAGTCACAAGAAGCAAGCTGGAGTAGCCATTTTAATATCTAATAAAATGGACTTTCAACCAAAATTAATAAAAAGGATGAGGAAGGACAGTTCATACTCATCAAAGGTAAAATCAGCCAAGATGATATCACAATTCTGAACATCTATGCTCCAAATACAAGGGGCACCCACATTTGTAAAAGAACTGTTAACAAAGTTTAAACCACACATTGATCCCCACATATTAATAGTGGGAGGTTTCAACACCCCACTTTCATTGAAATATAGTTCATTGAGACAGAAGTCCAAGGTCCCATGTGATGCTGAGAAGAAGATATAATCCTTTGTGTTCGGGTGAAATTTTCAGTAAATATCTGTTAGATCCATTTGATTCATGATGTTCCATGGTTTCTGCTTCCTCCCTGTATTTCAGGAGAGTTTAGTGTCTGTGTGATGGCTGGTAGGTAATTTTCTATAAACATGTGTCCGTGATCTGCTTAATGCTCAAATGTTGTGTTCACGGGGTTTGTGTGCTGGAGTTAGAGGTTGGGAGAATGGGATGAGTTGGGAAAGAGGTTTGAAGAGGAGATCTTTGTGATCCATTGTGCATGGGGTCTGATCAGAAAGGGAAACTACAGCAGATTTTATTTTACAGAGCTTAGGATGAAGCTCAGGTAAATGAATTTGAAAGGGCAGAAGGAGAGGGATAGATGTGAAGTCAGGCTATTTATTGCCCCCTCTGTAGCAGCCCTTGAGTTAGCAGGGGGTGTCTGCTTGGATTGTTTGAGAGTTGAAATTGGGTCAATTGAGGTGTCAATCTTCTTTTCCCAAATATAGTTGCCCTTTACTTAGTTAAAAGTGCCATGCAGGCATCATTTTGAGTCATTGGAAAACTGAGAACAA
This sequence comes from Acomys percivali, assembly GCA_907169655.1. Lineage (NCBI taxonomy): Eukaryota > Metazoa > Chordata > Mammalia > Rodentia > Muridae > Acomys > Acomys percivali. The sequence continues at coordinate 39,993,592 of OU015742.1, forward strand.
GATACGTTGCTGTTCATTTTGGTATCTTTTAGAAAAAGAAGTTATGGTCCCTTTAAAAGACACCACATTTTTAGACACACAGCATTTGGAGCAGTCAATATTGACTCCTGACTTGGAAGCCTCCACACTGAGGATGAATTAGAATAATTCTGAAGGGGTGATACAAGCTATCAATGTAGAAAAGCATGTGATAGGCCTATCCAGATGTAATGGATAGCAACAATGACAAGCATAATACAATATTCAAAAAAGTTCAATAGTGGTACTTACATTGTAGGGGTAACCAACCTTTACTTTGTTGATCTCAAAGCTCATTCAATAATAGTAAGGGATTCATGTCTAACTATAAATTTAGTCAACCATTGGTAATTGGTGAGATGATTGAACCTAGAGTAGAATTTACTAATTCCAGTTCCTAAACAAGTATAACTTCTTTTTTTTTCTAAATACTTATCCTCATATCATACCTAAGTCCTGATCTTACCTCTCATTAAAGAATACTCTTCTTGAAGTAGACAATGATCATTTGAAATTCACAACTTGACAAAATGCAGATATCATCTCACTTTAGGGTAGCGGCCCCCAGACAACACAATTATAATACAGACTTTATATCTAAGGCTCTAGGAACTTCATGGAAGATCAGGCAGAAAGGCTGAAAGACTCTGAGGAGGGTGGTCTGGAACTAAGGATGAACAAGACCTGTTGGGAAAAATTAGGTGAAAAAATGATGTTTAAAATCAACATACAAAACAGCTTCAATAACACATTAGTTTTGTGTATATCATTGCTTGCAATCAACTTATTACTAAATAAATAGGAAGAATGTACAGAAGTGCCCAAGGCATTGAGGACTCTAACTTGGGAGGAAGGAAAGTAAATCCATCCTTTGTTGTGACATATTTGACAGATTGGCCCAATAACTAATGGAATTCTAGTATAATTATGCTGGCATCTCTTTCACAGCATCTTATTGGATCAAATCCTGCAGAATATGTCTCCAGTTCCCTCTTTATCAAGTCTTAGACTCTTCTCGTGAAAACAATTTCATAATAGCTTTATTGACATCTTAGTATTAAAATTCAAATGGGCATGGTGAAAGATTTATGAAAGAGGTGGCAGCTTTCTTAAAATTCTCATACTGACACATTTCTCCATACCCACAAAAATCTTGGACTCTAGCCACTCTTTATTTATTTAATGCACTATTTATTCAAATTTCAGAAAAATGAGCCCAGCATCTTTTACTAATGAATTTATAGTATTCTGACATTTTATAACTTAAACTATATAAATTTCAGTGTAATTTTAAGCCCACATCAGTGGTTCTTAATTATGAGTCATAAAGCGCAACTGGAATGAAAGGAGCATAAAAAGGAGTGAGTTTCTCACAGCACTAGCTGCACATCACACTTTTTCCTCTTTACTTATGCCTGCCAAGTGTTACAGATTTGTGGACATTTGCACATCATCTGGAAGAGCTTTACAGAATATTTCCTCTTCTATTACCTTAGGGTGAAATGAAATAAATAAACATCAATTATTTGATGGTGTGTTCATAAATGTTCACAAATTTTCAAATTGGGATATGTCTTATAAACTAAAATGAAATAAAATTACTTTGATGACTTTTAATTCAACTCATGTGTATCCATATAAAAACTCATATTTTTCAGATCATATATATTTTTCTGTATTCTTAATAAAAATTGATGATAAACTAAAGAAATAGTGTAAGTAAAATTGCCAAAAAATAATAATATTAATAGTAGTAATAACAATAATGAGAAAAATTGTGGAAATGGGTTTCCATGTAGGAAGATAAAGTGAATAGATTTTTTTATAAACACTCTGTAACTAGGTTATAAACAGAACTGCTGCTCCCATCAAACAATAAGGATGCTGTTCTAGTGTTATATTTGTGAGTATACATTGGAATAACCATGCATAGCTTCTTATGTATTAATAAACATGGTATATTTAATTGACTCTAGAGTGGTTCTTTTGCTGAGCAGGACTTAAGGCAGATAGTTTGGCTATTTTTCTCAACATATAAATGTTTGAAAAGATGGTCTACGTAGGCTATGTGAAGGTACAGTAAGTGAGGTCATATTAGCAATCCTTAATCTCTGCTGTTGAAATTAGAGATAAAGACTTCACAGAGGTGTCTTAAGTTTAATTTAGACCTAAAGATAGAATTTTTAAAAAACTTAATAGAGCAGAAAACCATGTACTTCCATGAAAAACAAATAAAAGACCAGGCATATTGAATCTTCAAAACAAACTCAGTTGTTTGAGTTTGTGGAGCTCTTGCACAGGACCTAAGTTAAATTTCTAGGACCCTCTTCAGCACCTCACAACCACCTTTCACTCCAGTTACAGGAAGTTAGACTTGTCTTCTGGCTTCAAAAGGCATGAACACAGCCACACATGAATACACATACATACACATGAATAAAAATGAAATCTTAAAAAAAAATGAAATCTTCTACTGAGGGACACTTAGGCTGTTTCCATGTTCTGGCTATTATGAATAAGGCAGCTATGAACATGGCTGAACAAATTTTCTTGTTGTGTGCTGGAGCATTTTCTGGGTATATTCCAAAGAGTGGAATAGCTGGGTCTTGAGCAAGCCCTATTCCCAGTTTTCTGAGATAACACCAGATAGATTTCCAAAGTGGTTGTACTAGTTTGCATTCCCACCAGCAATGAAGGAGTGTTCCTCTCTCCCCACATCCTCACCAGCATGTGGTGTCGCTTGAATTTTTGATCTTAGCCATTCTGATGGGTGTAAGATACAATCTCAGAGTTGTTTTGGTTTGCATTTCCCTGATGATTAAGGAGGTTGAGCATTTCTTTAAGTGTTTCTTGGCCATTTGATATTCCTCTGTTGAGAATTCTCTGTTTAGTTCCAAGCTTCATTTCTCAACTGGGTTATTTGGTTTGGTGGTGTTTACTTTCTTGAGTTCTTTATATATTTTGGATATTAGACATTTGTTGGATAAAGAAACTGTGGTACATATACACTGTGGAATACTACTCAGCTATTAAAAACAAGGAATTCCCAAAATTTGTGGACAAGTGGATTGAGTTAGAAATGATCATAATGAGTGAGTTCACCCAGAAGCAGAAAGACTCAAATGGTATATACTCACTTATATCTGCACACTAGCCCAAGGGGCATGTCCCACGAAAGCCTTCACTTACCAGGAAACTGGGACAGACGGGGAGGACATCCTATTGGAACTCTAGATGAGAGAAGCATTAGAGAATAACAAAGTAGAAGGATCCAGAGTGTCCTTGAAACCTACAAGTAGAACATTATGATAGGCAGATTTGGGCCCAGGGGTCCCACTCAAACTAAGGCACCAGCCAAGGACAATACAGGCGGTAAACTTTAAACCCCTACCCAGATCTAGCCAATGGGCAGAAAATTCTCCACAGTTGAGTGTAGAGTGGGGTATGACTTTCACACGTACTCTGGTGCCTCATATTTGACCATGTCCCCTGGAGGGGGAGACCTGGTGGCACTCAGAAGAAGGATAGCAGGCTACCAAGAAGAGACTTGATACCCTATGAGCATATACAGTGGGAGGATATCCCCCTCAGGAACAGTCATAGGGGAGGGGAGTAAGGGGAAAATGGGAGAGATGGAAGAATGGGAGGATACAAGGGATGGGATAACCATTGAGATGTAACAAGAATAAATTAATAAAAAATTTTAAAAAATGAAATCCGAAGCTGCATATGAATATTTATTTTTAGTGTTTCATTCACCATGTAAAAATATTAGGCCAATAAAAGGAAGCAACAATGCATATTTTGCTGCTGTGTAACCTGGTTTTAATTCACCATAGCACAAAAATTGTCACCACTCTTAATCAATGTATTTTTACCATATTTGTCTATGTGTTTGCATATACATTTAAATTATTTCTACATAGTGATGTTATATCTGCTTTTATGTCATTCAATTATTTTCAATTATTCCTTTGTCTTAAACATTGCCACTATGTGCTTGTTTACTAATGTGTAAAAGTTACTTGACAAGACTGGAATCGGAGAACATTGCCCCAATGTCCTAGACTTTAACCAAGGTTTTGAGAATTCTTCATTGTGTTTTTCATGATTTAATTTATATCCCCATCCAACAGTGCTTAAGAGTTACATTTTCTGGAGCTGGGGAGATGGTTAACTTTAAATCTCTTTTCATTCTATCTTGTGCCTTCTGAAGCTCTAGATTCAGCGTTAGATGCTTGAGCACTGTGTTACAGTTGTGAAGCTCTCTTCATGCCCGGACAATCATAGGCTCATCTGTAGCATTGAAATTTTCTGAGGCATCCCAGTCTTAGCCTACCAGTGATGCACTACAAACTAACAGCGTATGTACATGTTTATGAATGGTTATGTAGGGCAGACGAGTCCAATTCCAGTGACTACATCCAACAAAGAATCAAAAGTCTCAGCATCCAAAATATTTTAAATATTACTTATTTTGTGTAATTGTAGTAATGATATGATTGAGATATATAATTTTGAAAAATTACACTAAAGTACAGACTTGTATTGTTATCCAACATTAGTTATGGCAATTATCAGGCATCAAAAGCTCTTCATAGAAACTGCTCATCAGATTTACAATAATACTTTATAATTATAATGATTATTTTGAGCTATAATTTTTTCTACTTTCTAACTAGTTATATTTTATACCATAATTTTTGTTCATACAGGGACTTGTGATTTGATCCTGGCTGTCAGTCAATGCATACTATTGTCTTATGCAAAGCAACTCAATTATGAACCAATGATTCCAGTGTGGAAAGACAAAAGTGAATTATCATTAATAACGACAAATATGACAGTCACCATTTACACTAAGTGCTTGAATGTGAAGAGGTTCCTGATTAAAAATTTTGTACTGTTTTTATACACTGTTATAGTGTATTCATAGCCTCACTCTCGCTTCTTAATATAATTTAACAAATTGAAAAGATGCACTCAAAGACATCAGCTATATATCAGTATGATGTTGTATTATTATTTGCTTTTAATTTACCAAAGCCTTAAAATTATTTGCTAAATAGAATAGAAAACCATATACTTCCATGACAAACAATGGAACAGTGTTTAGTGAACATTGTTTTTTAGAATTGCCCCTGATTGTTGATGTTATTGGATCTTAAATATATCTTAAGTTTTTCCCAGTGAATATTTATGCAGCCATATATTTTTATTAAAACTCAGAAAATTTAAAAACTTTAAAATATTCTGGAACACAAGCATGATTATTGATTTTTGGTGCTTTTAGTAATTTATTTTGTTCTATTAACTGCATCAGGACATAATGAAACAGAGGTTGAGAGAGTGAGGAGAGGGAGGGAGAGGGAGAGGTGTGTGTTCCTGTGTTTCTTCTAGAACCTCAGACTCACTTAAAAATTCTCACATTTCTTTACCTACTAGAATTAAGAGCTAAAAGGGCTTATCAAAACTAATTTATTTGTTTTTAAGATGACTGTTTTACGTAATGTAAGTATCATGAAGAATATTGTGTGTGTGTGTGTGTGTGTGTGTGTATATATATATATATATATGAAATACTCTAGACAAGTATCATCATTTACCTCACTTCATTTTTTAGTATAACATGTATCACTATGTAAATAAGAAAATTTACATGTATAGACAGAGTTGAAATAATCATTAAGAGTCAGGTAACCCAAAACCAGACCTACAAACACCATGTGTTCTCTTTCATATGTGGATGCCAGCTTTGCATCTTTATACATGTGTGCTTTAATTGGAGTACCCATAGAAAGGAAGGTAGTTATGGGCCATAGAGGGTGGTACTTTTCAAAGGAAGAGAAAGAAAATACAAACCACAATTCATACTGATTAGTCTGGCAGGACACCATCCATGGTGAAATTGTCACACTTATCATAGAGGCTTTATTCATAATAGCCAAACACTGGAAACAACCTAGAAGTTCCTCAACTGAAGAATGGATAAAGAAAGTGTGGCATATTTACATGATAGTTATTACTCCACTGTTAGAAAAACATGACATCATAAAATTTGTAAGCAAATTCATATATTGAAGTAGAAAAAAATTATTTTGTGTGCTGTAGCCCAAACCCCAAAATACAAATATTTACCCACTTATAAGTGGATATTAGCTGTTAATTGAAGGATATTCCCACTACAATCCACAGACCCAAAGGGGCTAAGTAGCCAAAAGGGTTCTGGTGTGATGCACGGATGTCCCTGGGAAGAGAAAATAGAATGGATTTTGTGGGTGGACTCAGAGTAGATGAGGATAGAAAGAGGGGGAAATCGGGTGTGAATGGAGTTAAAGAGTACATGGGGAGACAATTGGAATAGAGGGGCATTTTGGAGGCAATGTGGAAACCCAGTGCAGTGGAAACTTCCTGGGACCTATGGAGGTTACCTTATGGATGATTCCTGGTAATGGAGAATACACGGACTAAACTGGCCATCTTCTGTAATCAGGCAAGGCTTCCAGTGAAAAGACTGGGACACCAATCTAGCCATAAAGTTTTTGATGCTCAATTTTCCCAGCCTGCAAGATGTCTTTGGGTAATGGTGGCTCAGAGCTGGAGTAGTGGCAAACCAATGACTGGTCTAACTTGAGACCCAGCAGTAAGAGGGTAACCACGCCCACCATGTGTATGACCAGGAACTGAGACCTAGGGTAGAACCAAACACAACTAAGAAAAAAAGTCAATGAAATGATTCCTAATGATTTATATTACATACTCATAGATAGGTGCCCAGTACACTTGTCATCAGAGAGGCTACCTCCAGCAGCTGATGGGAGCAGATGTAGAGACTGACAGCCAAATGTTGGGTAGACTTCAGGGATCCCTACAGAAGAAAGGGAGGAAGTATTGTGGGAGCCAGAGAGGCCAAGGAAGCCATGAGAACACAAACCACAGAATCAACTAAGCCGACTTCATAGGGGCTCACAGAAACTGAAATAGCAATTACAGAGCCTGCTAGATCCTCTGTATGCATTCTGTGGTTATTTAGTTTGGGGTTTTTGTAGGGCTATTAAGATGAAAGTGGGGATGTTGCTGACTCTTTTGCCTGCTCTGGAGTCCTTTTTCCCCCTCCTGGAATACCTCACCCAGCTTTGAAATAAGGCTTTGTGCTTAGTCATGTTGCATCTTCTTATGCCATGTTTAGTTGATATTCCTTGAAGGCTATTCTGAAAGGAAATGGAGGAGCAGTGGATCTGGAAGAAAGGGGAGGCGTGGGGTTCTGGGAGGAGTGGATGTAGAAGAGGTTGAGATGTGCAGTATGAGAGAGAATAAATAATAAGAATAGATTATCTACTGCAATACTAATAATAAATGAATTCACATTCATCTACCTACTATATGAGTCTTGGGCTGTGTAAGATTTAAAGATAAAAGGTTTAGAAGCAAGCTTTGAAATTTGGCATCGATGGATTTTGAGCACATTTTAAGTTCAAATATGCTGAACATAATGTAAATCATCAATGGCCTTGATAGCATGGCATCTGTCTTATTACTCGTGGTAAATTGAATGAATGTCAACCTTGACGGCTTTTGATGAGTCCAAAGAAAATAAGGTTAATTACATTTAAAATTAACTTTTGGCTTTGAACAAGCCAATTCCTACTCTCTGACTCATTGAATTACCCATGCCAACATCGTGTTTGTCCTTGCCTCCATCCATGAACTATTATTCACATTCAAATTTAGCCTTCTGATGAATCTATCATTACTAAATACTTTTTAGGTCCATCTTCTATCTTCCTTCTCTTATTTTTTTTCTAAAAATTTAAAATTTTGGATTTAGAAGATAAAGTAGTGTGCATATATAGATTAAACATATCCCAGATAGATCCAGTTGCCAGCAGAATCAGAAAGAACACAAATAGAAATTATTTAAAATGTATAGTATGAGCCTGTCAAAACAGTATAAAACAAATTTACCATAAAACTGTGCATGTTGAATGAGAATTAAATCTGTTCATTTATGCAAGAGAACCTTTATAATCATTTTAATCAGCACCCATGTCATCTTAGATATGACTTATTTAATTATAATAAATCATGATCCTATAGAATTACCATGTACTAGAAAATGCTCTGAGTATCTTACTATTAGTTTCTAGGGGAAGAAGAAAAGTTTTATCATGAACTATCTGATTTAAAGCAATAGGAATTGACTTTCTTTGACCTTAGATCCATACGTATCCACAGTGCTACACTCTTCATTGAGAACAAAGAGAGGATTGTGTGTTTTGTCATTTCCAGCTGGTGACTGACAGCATATTAGGAATTATGTTCAATCTTGACATTTCTTTCTATGTCTTCTTTGTGTCTCTGAACAATTGCCATTGAGTTTGAGACTCACTTCAGTAATTTACATTTATATCTCCTTAAGATTTGTATTGTATATGCAAAAACATTTTTCTCCCAGTAAGGGAACAATATATGTTATTGGGATTAGAAACAAGTGGTTTTGACCATCAGCAAAAAAACTAACTCAGTACACTGAAATTACTAACAATAGTCATAAATATATGACTTAAGTGAGGATAAGAGTGGTCAGGAACTGTCCTAAAACTGTACAGACCATGTGCAGGGAGACTAGTGTCTTAAACGAAATAACTCTTTTCAGTGATTTTACTTTTACTTTTTTTAAACCTGGGACAGGGTACATTCTAGGCAAAGCCTTAGACTCAGATCTAGCTACCTAGACCATCATTGAGTTTTAAATGTTCATTTACTCATCTGTATTGTACTTTTAGGTGTACATCACCTTAGAAACTCATCCTAATTCTATGTAATGTTCCAGTGTTATATTTTAACATTTGATTAGGCACATCAAGTATTCACATATAGAATGAACAAATTCTTACCAGCAAATAGTATACGTTACTTTGTGATGGCTAACATTTGTATGAAATTTTAATTTCTATTTGCATATGTTTTACATAAAATCTATTAAATTGACTGTTCTAGAGAAACATTTAGAATAAAATGTTATATTTTCTCAATAAACAATCTTTAAGATAAAACTAAGGAAAAATAGTTTGCTGTTTTATAACCCTTTTGCTAACTCTTAAGATAGAGATAAGTGAGGGGAGAAAATATAGCTGAATTATCAGATCATCTTATCTTGACGTACAGCTATTGCCACACATTTGATAATGTGTAATTTGTACCAAGAACGAATCTATGATTCATTCCCTACTTATTGCTAGTGCTTTACAGTAGTTCCCTCTACTCACTTACAGAGAAATTGACTGATAATGGAAGATGACAAAACACTGCACAAGAGCCTTTCACTCACCACTACAGCAACTCCACTGTCACCGTACTATTCCACTCACCTTCTTTCCTCACAGCAGTCTGCATCACTGTTATCAATGTTAACTAAACATTTGATAATATGCATAACTCTAAACTGAGGCTGAGAGTCTGGACGACTGCTAATCTGCTGTTTAAACAATCTCAATATTGGCATGAAAATGTCAGGGAACCAGCAAGGAATATCAATCCTAACCTTGTAGAAAAAAGTAGGTGAAAAACTCCTGGACTTGAGGATGCTTTTGGTTGAAGGAGCAGAATTCAAACACATTGAAGTATTCAAAATGTGCTCAACTCAAAGGATAGCATTGATGAGGCCATTAAAGATGAACATTAACCAACAATATATTGATTGGTCTAGTTGTTTTGATGTTTTCTTCCTTAATTTACCAAATAGGTATAAAAAAGTTATTGGCACATTTCAGCCAAGACTCACATGAAACTTAAAGGAGGTATACAATTTGAGCATCTTGCATAAAGCCTATTAGGCTCAAATATTATTTAAGAGAAGTTGATATTGAGTGCACAGTTTAGGAAAGATTTTTTTATTTTGATGGGAATTTTATAATGTAGTTGTTAATTGAACACATATGTGAGATGCCCAATTGCATTTCTTACCCTATAGCATAAAAAGTCAATAAACTAAACTTAGCAGATAACTTTCTTTATATGGATAATTTTTTTCTGTTTCTTTTTAAACACATTTTTATTGAAAAATAAAATAATTCATATTACATCTCATTTTCTATCCCATCCCATGCATCCTCCCATTCCTCCCTCCCTCCCACTTTCACCCCAACCTCCCTTCCCTATGACTGTGACTGAGGGGGACCTCCTCCCCCTGAATATGGTGCTAGAGTATATATGGATAAATTTTTAAGCTAATGTGTAACACTGAAGTGGAAAATTAGAATTACAATTTTTCAAATTTAGTGTCTGAAACATAATTGTTAATCAGTTTTCAGGATGTGAGACTTTATCATTCAAAAAACACATCATCATTAGTATGCTGTATGGATCTAAGAAGGATCAGAAGATCAATACTACCATCATGTACATGTAGCTTAACAATACAGATGGTATTGTTAAGAATGTTGAGATACTTAAATTCCACTGTCTAACTTGAGAAAAGTAAGTTAGACAGTGGAATTTAATTATGATTGGAAGGACATTTCATTTAGTTACTACTATCACTAAAGTTCTATGAGCAACCTCTCAATATTATTATCTCTTTTGTTTCACATGTTTTTTTTTTGTTATTGTTTTGTTTTGTTTTTCTGAATCAGGGTGTCACTGTGTAAGCCTGACTGGCCTGGACATTACTATATAGTCCAGGTTTGTCACAAATGTGTATTTTCTCCATCTCAACCTCATAAATACTGTGATTCTAGATATCTAACATCATGACTATTTCCTTCAGCAAATTTTTATTGATATTGGAATAGATTATTCAGCTAGGGAATTCAGCCCAGTGTAAGTTCCTATATTTGGTCCTTACAACTTGAAATAATATCCCATAAAGATAAAACAAACAAACAAACAAAAAACCACAAGGCAATGGACACTTAAAAACTTACTTTACAAGACATTCTTATATCTTAGCTCTCACTCACTGCGTTGATTTTAATGTAAATATGTCCAAAGATAAATTCAGTTCACTATTTCCACAATCCCAGAGTCACCTCCACAGGGGTTAGTTTGACATGTCTATAACCAACAGTGGCATTTAACAGGGAAAAGACTGATTTGGGGTAATGTTTTAGAGGATTTCAACTTTTCATGGCAGAAAAATCACAGCAGTCAGAGCCTGTGTTGGAGTTTATTCACACATAGCCTAACAGGCATGTGGATTAGAAGGTGGAACTGGCTATATAATCTTGAAAGATAATGTGTGGTGGCCTACTTCCTCCAGTTAGGCCCATTTCCTAAAGATACAGCAGCCTCTCAGACAGCACTGTGATCTGAGGAGTCATCAGTCTCATGACAGGAACCTGTGAGATACACTTTGGATTAAACCTAGAGTCACCTCTGACAGAATATAATTGGTCCTGGACCTCCAATTCTTCATTTAGAAAATAGAGATAGCAGTGTCTTTCTAATATGACATTTTAAAGAGAATATGCAGTTAGTTAGCCATCTAACTGCATAAGACATATGGCCAGTTAATGATTTTAATAGCAATAATTTCCCAACACTTAGCACTATTTTGCTACAATGATTAAAATAGAACTCTGTCCCAGCAATAATTTTATAATAAATATAGCATATACCATGTATCTAATAAGGCACACACCATCAAATGTATGGTGAAAGTCACCTTCAGTATGACTAACACAGAGACTGAGTAGAAATCTCTGCCTGGTGCTTTGTAAGGACACCTGTAGTTGGAGTAGTAGATCCCTATTTTGAAGAGGAGTCAAGGGACAGGGTGACTGTGATAATTTGTATTACTGGTCAACTTGACAGCATCTAGAATGGTGGTTCTCACCTTTCCTAATGTTGCAAACTTTAATACAGTTCATCACGTGGTGGTGACTCCTGACCCCTATAATTATTTTTTTGCTACTTCATGAATGTAACTTTGTTACTGTTATGAATCTTAATGTAAATATCTGTGCTTTCTTATAGTCTTAGGTAAAGACTGTGAAAGAGACATTTGACCCCAAAGGGGTCATGATGGACGGGTTGAGAACCATTGCTCCAGGATAACCTTGAGACCAAAGCTCTGGGCACGTCTGTGAGGAATTTTCTAGATTAGGTTAATTGATGTGGGAAGACAACCTCTACACATAGAGAGCATCATTCCAAAATTTGGAGTCAAGGACTGCATAAAAAGGAGAAAGCTAAGTAGGCACGGATAGGCATTCATCACCCTCTGCTTCCTGACTGTGGATGTAATGGAACCAGCTGGCCTCCCACGCCTGCTGCTATGCCATCACTTCTTCCCCACCATAATGGACTATATCCTTTTCAGTCATTAACCAAAATAAACCTTCCTTCCATTAAGTCACTTCTTTTCAGTTGTGTCACAGTGGAAAAACTGTGCATGGCAAATAGGATAATGATGGTAAATTATGCTTTAAGGTATACAATTCTCTGTTAATAAATAGAATAAGTATTATTTGTGTAAGAGGAATATAATAACTTTCTAGAAAACATAGATCCCGAATAAAGTACAGTGATGCTTTTTGCTGCTTGTGAAGAGGTAAATTCCACAGACTTGAAAGTAGTTTCTCAGAGGAAAAACTCTTGAGTGACTATATGCTTCTGTAGTGATGAAATTATCATGAGGCAAACTAACAACATAGCAAGACTGAGTGTTCTGCTTGTTAATGCCTTTAGGTGACATATCTTGAAAATGATCTCTCTATGGAGATTACAAAATGTCATTTTGCTTGCCTCAGTATTTTCATATGCAGCAATGAGAAACTGTAGACCAATGAATCAACAAGTCACTTACACATTCTGCTTTCAGTATTATTGCTTTAAATAATCTCTTACCTGAATTATTCAATAATTCCATCAGAAACATAGCAAGAATTATTAGCCAATCTTTTGTACACCAAGAATGGTTGGAAGGCTTAATAGTTTGGACTTAAAATTATTTCTCAGTTATGTAAATGCTTATGATGAGGCATTTCTTTATGGCACACTTGATGAAGTAGAAAAGGCCAAAAGAAGACTTAAGTTTAAAACAAAACAAAACAAAAAACATATCTATTGTGAGAAGTAAGTATCTATGGCTCTTTTAAGTGGATAGCAACCATGGCAGTTAGGAAGATACATATATGGAGGAATGTGAAGACACATGGGTAATCATAGAAAGCCATGCACCTCAGCCCATGTCCAAAAGCAAAATACTGACCAGTTGTTTTTTTAAACAATCTACTCTTGACGGACCATTCTTCTGCAGAATTGTCATTCTTAACCATAGTGCACACTCACTCACACACTGAGAGCCTGTGATGGCAATGGTTGTGCATGGGCCAGAAGATCACATGTCACATTCAACTAATCCAGTGGCCACACAAGTGGCCCAGATTAATCTATGACCCAATGGTCATAGAACAAAATCAAAAGTCAGGAATCTGGGAAAGGAACTGAGTTGTAAGTGTGCTAGTGTGTTTGTGTATGTATCTAAGAAGTAAATGAAAAAATTATTATTCCGATTTGAAGGAACAGTCTTCCAGCTCTTAATGCAGCTCTCAGTACAGTATTTTCATGTCAGATATGTCTTGATTACTGGCATTGTTATAGACAGGTTATTTATCAAGTCTGGGCTTCTAACCAAACAAAAACTAAAAATACATACTCACAAAGGATTATCAAAAGAAGCAAGGGAATTTTCTCTGTTGCAAAGATATAGTAGAGACTAAAAAGCCATACACCACTAAGATAGATAGTAGGCTACATGACTGGAACCAGACTGTGAGATCTCTTTATACAGTCTTAGGGAAGGAGAAGGTGTTTGCTAAGGGGCATAATTTAATTGGTTATCTATTTTGGCTGATAGACAATGTTGCATATTCATTCCTCTATTTTGCATGTCCCTTCTCATGATGCATTTGGTTTTAATCGCTTGCATGCACAATTATATGTTGGCATGATATGGTAAGTAGGGGAGTCTCCCTAAAGAGTTATTAGAGAACACAGGTTTGCCTACTGATCATACATCTAAACCTAATCCAGGCTAGACTGGCAAGTTAAATTTTCATACCAGATACAATAGGAATATATTTGAATAGAAACTACCTAAATCTGATTGTTGTTGGAGGCAGAAAAACTCAAGCTATTCTTCAAAGATAGGATATGGATAGCCTGATGCAGAAAAGGCTGGCAGGGTTGCTAGATGAATTGTTTGGACAGGCGTGTGTGTGTGTGTGTGTGTGTGTGTGTGTGTGTGTGTGTGTGTGTG
>OU015742.1:40007882-40032865 GCA_907169655.1 Acomys percivali
TGTGTGTGTGTGTGTGTGTGTGTGTGTGTGTGTGTGTGTGTGTGTGTAGTGCATACTGGTAAAAATATCAAGTTGTCAAATTCCTTTCAACAAAAGAGTGTATAGACATAACTTAAAACCCAAGGGAGTCTTGATACCCTATGAGCATATACAGGGGGAGGTAATCCCTCTCAGGAACAGTCATAGGGGAGGGGAATAAGGGGAAAATGGGAGGGAGGGAAGAATGGGAGGATACAAGGGATGGGATAACCATTGAGATGTAAGAAGAATAAATTAATTAAAAAAAAAAACCCAAGGGAGGACCTCGGTTACTAAGCTATGTCTTATGCTTTTCAGCTTAGTATCATTAGCAGAATTGCTTTGACCTAGACCTCTATCTTAAGTTATAGTGATAATCAACTACTTAATGTTGCTGATAGTATCAGGTTGTGCCAGAGCATGTGTTAGAAATGCACTTCTTCAAAGACTGAAGTCTTTATTTTTCTCTGATTTAAGCTGAGAAAGCTAAACTAAAGTTGCTCTGAATCATCCAGAGAATTGATCTTTGTTATAATGGAGTGACATCCCTCTGTTTCACTCAGGTGCAATATGTCATGACCAAAAAGTGGAAGAAAGTGTTCTTCACCTGCTTTGTGGTAAAAGGGATGAAAGAACAGGCAAAACCTAGGGGTGCTCAGGAGACAATTGTGTCTAAGATAAAGAACAATTGTGACTTTTCTTTAAGAATATGCATTATGTTTTATTGTAGAGAGTTTGTCTATGAAAATACTTACTGAAAAACACTAAAAGGAGTCTGTGGAATAATCTCCAAAGCTGTTTAAGCATCCTACATTGTTGCCAGGGGCTCAGTTAACTCTGCTAAGTATGGCTACTTTAAATGGTACAGTGGGCCTTACTTGGCTTCTTGCATCATGCGACATATAGTCTGGAGGTTTTCAACCTGCTTAGGATGGAGGATTAATTAGAAATAGAAGGTCCTTTCTTATTTGGCAGATTACAAACATTACAAATCTATGTATTAATGTTGGTGATAATGGAAAATGTTCTCCCTAGTGTTATCCACTCTTATGCAGTAGTTGCAAGATATTTATGTATATATAAATTATACAGACATATGATTATATTTTATATACATAATTTGGTTATATGTATAAAATGTGTGTGTGAGTGTGTGTACATATAATGCCTATGCTTTTCTCTTTTTGCATTTTTGGGGAACAATGGCTTGAGATAGAATCTTACTATATAGCCATGATTGGTCTGGAACTTGTTTTGTAGACTAGGCTGACACCAAACCCCCAGAAATGTCCCTGCTTCTGCTGAGAAGTACTTACAGGCACATTGCACTACATCTATCTTGCATATGTTTTTGATTCAGAAATTACAATACTTAAAATTATTTTAATACATATCCAAGCATCCCCTTGATATGTCTTATAATGTCAAAATAAACATTTTCCCCCAAATAAATTTGCCCCTCCTGTGTGTGTGTGTGTGTGTGTGTGTGTGCGTGTCTGTCTGACTGTCTATCTGTATTTTTCCAGATCAACTGAGTCCTTTTAATAGAATCAATGGCACAACCTATGAGAGGCTCAGTAGGTACAGGTTCATCTTTCTTATCATGAAATTCCAATTAGTTTTATAGCTGTTCTTGAAAATATTTACATATTTTACTACTTTTCTGATGTTTATAAATTATAATAAAATTGAACCTACATCAAATGGCTGTTTTAAACATTAAAGTTATTTGACATATAGAGATGATTTCCCAAGTTTGCTATTGTTTTATGTACCTGTTAGAGTAATAAAACTCATGGTATTATTTTGGTTGAGAAAGACTATTAAAATATAATAAGAAAAATATGCTTCTAGGAAAAATAGAATTAAGTTTTCTCAGGAATACCAGGTACAAAATTCTACACATGAGTGCATCAGGGAGATCCTAAAATTTCATGTCAATCCTCTAGATTTTCCACCATCAACAAACGATACGCTCATGTAATGAAAGATACCAACAGTTTCATTTGAAGCTGTAGAGAAAGCGGGCTGAGCAAGACACTCCCTCCTTCTGATGCTAGCATTCAGAACCCTGGAGAATGCTGATCAGGTTGCTGGCGAAGAAAAGGCATCAGCAGGATTGCCTTACTGAGAACCCCTTGGACCAGAATTTCTACATACCAGGCAAGGTATGTCCATGGATTGATTGTAATGGATTGATTTTGGAGGTGACCAAATGCTCAATTATTGAATCTGAAGGTCACATGATGGCAGGAATTGGGGCAGGGATCCATCCCTGGAACTGCAGGCCCAGCCAGCAACCTTGATTACAGGAGCTGCTCTTTTAACTAAATCAGGATAGCAGCAAACTGCCTTCTAATAGCTACACTTACATTCATAGACAAAAACCTTCCTAATGGTAATCAGAGAAGGTTCTCTTTACCATGAATGGCAATGAGTGCATGAACTCATGGTTCCCAAAAATACAGAGAATAAGTAATAGTGGTGGGCCCATCTCTATACTTGTAAGACCTATTTTTCCTTTATTGTTTGCAATTATAATTGCATCATTTTATCCTTAATTTCCTCTCTCCAAGCCCTTCCATATAGTCCCTCTTTTTCTCTTTCACATTCATGCCCTCTTGTTTCTTTAATTGTTGTTACATACACATGTGTGTGTATATATACATATGTTCCTGAATATACAACTAATACATACACAACATAACCCCTGCCCTAAGGCTCAGGGACCTCCTATGAGATTGTGTCTCCTAAGAATATAGAAATGTTTAGCTATAGTGTCCCAAATAACACAGCTGCCGAAACATGAGCTAAAACAAAAACATCACCAATATACATGCTAATGTATAGCGAAGAAGATCAAGAGGCCTCAACGCTATAGGCAACTAAGGAATGCTAAGAGTTGGAGACATAGTTTTCTCCAGGGAAGAGCACACAATTTGTTTTTTAATATCAAATGGTCACCTTGACAACAGTTACATACATGACATATTTTATGACATATTTTTTTATCACCTTGTCTAAGGCTATGGAAACATTGCAGAAGAGCAATCAGGAAGGATAGATGAACCAGAAGATAGGGTATATGTCAATGAAGTGCCATCTTCCAGATGCCATACAAGCACTGCAATAGGATCTCCCAACTGTGATTACCTGTACTGGACACACACAAGCCTGAGGCTTCCTGTGGCAAGTCAGTGAAAGGGGGAGGTGTTCATATTTAGTTGTTTCAGTACCATTTGGAGATGGCTTTAATATAATTTTTCTTTTTTGTTTAACATTCATTCTTTATTGTCATTTGGGATTCTTATGACTGAAAATTTTAATTCATTGGGAAATGGACTGTTGGCTAGCTATATTTTCTATGTAATGAGAACACATTAAAATATAATTTTCCAATGATTGCATTATGATTGTGATTTAGCAGATATAAGCAAAGTTGAACTGGGGTACATTACAATTAGTTTCAATGATAGCAATTATACCTTGGTGAAAATTGAATTTGGAGAGATCTCAAATAGCATTTACATTTTGGAGCAGAGGCTATCCATAAATTCTGTCTTGATGTCTTTGTGTTGTTGAGTTATCCTGGACTTAGTTGTGTGACTCAACCCAGAATTCATTGAATACTCTCTTAAAAGTTGTCTTTGGGTAATAGCCATGGTTTGGGGCAGCAAACCATAGAATCTAAGCATGCTGCTCCATTCCCATTCCCATTCCTACACTCATGGTTTTCTTTGATAGCTGAGAACATTGCAATGTCTTGGTCATCAAATCTTTACTAACTAAGGGATCTCAGAAAAGGTACACAAGCCGTATATGGCTAACTGTTCCTCTATCAACATTCTGAGTCATTTTAACATGCCCCTTTCCCCTCCTTCTTCCATCTTCTTAAGTAGGATTTCAAATCAATCAGACATCAGTTCATTATAAATTACTGGCTCTAACTTGTTTTACACAGTGAATTTTCTAATTGAACAGGATGCAGATCTGTGGTAATGTGATTAAAGTGACCTTTAGTACAATGTAGCTGTTCTGAAATGGAAAATGAGAAACTGAGATCACGGTTCCATTTTATTATAAACTGTATATGCACTAAGAACTCTTTATCATATCCTGTTCAGGGTTTTTTTTTCTTGTTATTAGAAAATAGGTTTAAAAAGTTGTCTCTGAGGCACCCATATCAACATCAAAAAATAAGTTACAGAGGATAAAGATATATTAGAAATATACTAACTTAAATAAATTTTAACAGATTCTTTCAGTTTAAAAGTAAACAACAATTTAATAAGGATGTCAAAGACATCATCACAGATGAAAACAGTGGTTAGCTCCTATATTCTGAAGTTGAGGAAGGGTTTGCTACAATGGACAATAGTGATGAAAATCTGGGAAGGCTCTGGGTTAATGAGTTCTAAATCAAAGATACCATATCATAGTGGAATGAGGTCAGTTGACAAGAATTTATCACAAATATACAGTGTTTTAGAAAGCAAACTTGATGAGTCCCAGCGAACAGTGAAAAATAGAAGAAAATGCTAATGAACCTAATTTGATCTGTCAGGTTGTGTACATATAACAAAATATTAAAACTGGAGCATATCTACGCACAATTTCATTTGATTTTTAAAATTTACTCTCAATAAACAAAAAATATGTCACCTTCAATGTTGCAGTATTTATTACTTTCTAATTTTAAAGTCAGGGACTTGCTAAGTATTGCTCTGGCTACCCTAGATCTTAGAATCCTCTTGCTTCTGCTCCAGAATGACTAGAATTGCAAGGGTCCATCACTATGCTTGTTTTAATAAGTATTTACAGTAGAGATCAAGGGACAGGATTTGACTTCCATCTAGATAAAAATGTAACCTATAGTATGTCGAAGAAGACAGCATTAATTTCTATAAATAAAACAGATAGGTCTGGGAAGATTGGCCAGAGGTTAAAGCACTTGGCTTACAAATAAGGATCAGTGCTCAAATCCCTAGCACTCTCATGGAAGCCAGGGTCAGCAGCACAAGTAGTCTGCATTTTCAACATGACTCAAAAAAAGGGAGGTGGAGACAGGATACCCTGAAGCATGTAGACCAGCTAGTCTGTCACACACATTGGCAAGTTGCCTAGAGACCCTGTCTCAAATAACGTGGAAGCTGAGGACTGAGGACACCTGAGCTTGTCTATTGACCTCCACACACATAGCCACATGAAAACCTCCCACAAACACACATATGTATAAGCAAAGATTGTAAAACTGGCTAATTATAAAATGGAAATTTATACCTTTAAAAAATAATGAAGCCAATGAATAACTGAAGAAAGACCGCTTCTGTGTATAAACAAGAAAAAAAAATGAAGAGAACAGCAGTTAATATATAATTTCCCCCAATCTACATGGTGGTTGTCACACCAATCTCTTTCAGCAAAAGAACAAAGTAATGCCTTCCACGTCTTTCAGGAGAATGTGCATTTCATTACGAGTTTAAGGCTTTCTTATCAGAAGTATAATATCTAATGAATTATGTATAATAGATTTTTAAGCACCACTTTGATATTAAATATTATGTCAGGCAAGAAAATAATCAGTGGATTTTTTAAAAGGCAAAAATTCATATAGACAGGATCTTTGTATACTGCCAAATATAATTGCTCAGATTACTTGAGAATGGTAATGAGAAAGTTTCATTTTAGTAGTGGACAAATTTGGGACTTTACCACCTTAACATCTGATCTAATGTAACACCGTTAACAGTAAAATTAATTTTCCGACCTGTCTCATGTAACATGATGTGATATAAACCTGCTTCTGAAGTATTACTAACAAAATAATATCTTTCTTATCTAAAGTATCATAGCTTAGAAATTTTAATGATTAAAATTTAATAATATCCTGGTATTTTTAATGAACTGAAGCCTTAAAATATAACATTATATATAATTTGTTCTTCTGCTCAATCACCTCTGAAAGTGGGAGGGCGGAGGGGCTTTTGCCGAGAGAGACTTACTATGTTTCTGAAGCTAGAATGTGAGCAACTACTACTGGAAATTTTATAGATATTTCAAAAATCTAGACTGATTTAGTACAAATTAAAATCCTTAACGATCTCATTTGTTAAAAAGTCCAGAGTTCACCGAATAGTCATACCACTAATCCTGTCACAATAAAAAATTTTAAATGAATCAATTTCCGGTCCCAGACAAAATTAAATGTTTGAAGCCCTTTCCTTCCATTAAAAATGCCTATATTAGTGATTTGTTATTAGTAAGTGGAGAATAGAGAAGAGAGGGGTAATTGATTTATATCTGTCTCTGACACCTGTTAGCCATGACAGATCTGGTAATCTGTGATTCTGAATGAAATTGCTGAAGCAGATGATATGTCAAAAATTATTTACTCTTTAGCTGTTAAGTGGAAGAGATTTACGTGGCCATGTTTTGGTTTTGTTTATTTGTTTTCTTTTGTGTTGATTTGATTTTGTTGTTGTATTTTTAGAAACTGGATTTTGATCATTTGTAATAATAGAAATTTTTTATCACAGGAGTACTTAATACAAAGTTTTATTTATTTTGTTAGTGGTGTGTGTGTGTGTGTGAGAGAGAGAGAGAGAGACAGACAGACAGACAGACAGACAGAGAGACAGAGACAGAGAGACAGAGACAAAGAGACAGAGACAGAGACACGGAGAGAGAACTGAGTGAATTTGCATATGCAGATGGAGATGTGGAAATTAGTGAACAACTTTATGGAATCAATTCTCTTCTTCCACCTTTCTGTGGGATTCTGAAACTGAACTTGGTACAGAAAGCACCATTATCTGAGGAGCCTTCTTGGCAGCCAGGACTTACATTTTATCTCCCATGTGCCATTTGTAACTTCTTCATTCTGTTCTTGGAATTCTGTCACGCTGGTGCATGACTGCTACACTAGGTGTGGGATGACTCTAACAATGTCAAGTGTTAACAGTAGGGACTCAAAATTGCATGTCCGAAGTACTTTCAGCACCAAGAAAAACTGACAGAGTCTAGAGTCCCCCAAAGGACAAGCTGCTAACCTTGTCTGTAAAGGATTACCAGATCAGTTTAAGGTAGAAAGAGACACAGTGCCATTCCTGGGGCTGGACTCTTGGACATTTTATAAAAAGGAAGAACGGAGGTTGAGCCTGAACACTGATCACCACTTTTCCCAGGGAAAGATACAATTGGCCAGCCACCTTCTGAAGCTACTGCCAACAGGTTGAACTGTACTTTCTTTTTTTGTTTGTTTTTTTGTTGTTGTTGTTGTTTTGTTTTATTAATTTATTCTTGTTACATCTCTATGGTTATCCCATCCCTTGTATCCTCCCATTCTCCCCTCCCTCCCATTTTCCCATTATTCCCCTCCCCTATGACTGTTCCTCAGAGGGATTACCTCCCCCTGTATATGCTCATAGGGTATCAAGTCTCTTCTCAGTGACCTGCTGTCCTTCCTCTGAGTGCCACTAGGTCTCCCCCTCCAGGGGACATAGTCAAATGTGAGGCACCAGAGTACATGAGAAAGTCATATCCCTCTCTCCACTCAAGTGTACTTTCAGATTGTTAGCCAAATGAACTCTTCTTTCTTTAAGTTGAGTCTCATCAGTGACTTTTCTGTAGCCACATGACAATTAGCTCCCTTGTGAGGTATACATGCATGCCAGGGATCCATGCTAACGGAGGGGCCGAGGGAGATGGATGGTTAGTTTCAGGCAGGCAAGATACTGTTTCTAATAAGCCGTCTTGTACATTGTATTTTCATATTGTTACATTTGCTCTTTTTTTCTGTTCTTCCTTTTTTTTATGACAAGAACATGTTCCTCTTTGGTTTTCCTCAATTCCTTCATCAAATGGGATTCTCTACACACTTTGTTCTCCCCTGGATCAACTGCGTTTCTGTATTTTCTGTTATTTATAATTTATTTTCAGTTTCTATCATTTATTTATTTGTATTCTTTTTTATTGTTTTTTGTTTTGCTTTGCTTTTTTTGAGACTGAGTTTCTTGGTATAGCCTTGGCTATGTTGGAATTCACTCTGTAGACCCGGCTGGCCTTGAATTCACAGAAATCTGCCCACCTCTGAATCCCGAGTGCTGGGATTAAAGGAGTGCACCAACACCACCCAGCTTGTATTTTAGTTTTATTTCAGTTTTTCCCAAATGCATATAGACCTTATTTATGTATAATAAACTATATGTGATAAGAATAGTTTTGAAACAGTAAGGAAAGCCATATGTAAAAATTACAATTCAAAGTGTTCAGCTTATTTGTGTTTGGCAACATTGAAGAAAATAATACCTCTCCTACTAGGTGTGTCTAAAATTTTGTACCTAAATCATTTTCTATCATGTTTTGCATTTATCAACTCAAAACACATCTTTCTAGACCTTAAAACATTTTCTTAAATCTTAAAGAATTTAATTTTTTTATCTTACCATGCAAAATATCAGGTTTCATTATTGCCTTTCCTCACATGTTTGACCCTCCTTTTCCTCTAATTTCAAATCACAATCACACTTGTATTTCTATTTTATTGTATAAAAGAATAGCCTGATTATTTCTTTGTACTAAATTAATCAATATTTCAGTCTGGCAAAGAGTCCCAGTGGGCAGATGGGCGACCTATAGAGCTGAAGGTCTGAGTTTGCTCTCTGGTATCTCACAAGGTGGCCAGAGAGGACTAACCCCTAAAACTCATCTTCTGACCTCCAATGTACACCTCAGCACATGCACGCGTGCACACACACACACACACCCACACACATGTGCGCGCGTGCATATACATGTGCATACATGCACACACAAATACATAAGTAAATAGCTTACCCAAGGCTGCACAGAGAAACCCTGTCTTGAAAAAACAAACAAAAAATAATTTTAAAATTTGTATTTTATATTGCCTTTTTAAAAAAATCTAAAGCAAGATAATCCTCAATTCAACTTTGACAAGGTGATATTTATGTTTCTAATTTTATTGCTGATCTTCCCCATCTCAGCTTCAAATCCAAAAATCATTCTATCAGTGTTTGATTCTTTCTTGTTGTTAGAATTTCTTCAGTGCAGCTTCGTCTGTTATACAATTGTTTCTTTAGAACCCACTTCATAATCCTCCTCAGGGTTTCATACACTTGGACATTAGGTTGAGTCTTAATAGGCTTATAAATTTATTTATTTTTTATTTTCTAAGTACATATGTGTGCCTCTCTGTGTTTGAGTGCACCATGTGTGCAGAAGCCTTGGTGCCGGTCAGTTGCCAAGTGACTGATTAACACTCACATGGTGAGTTATCTGTTAGAACAGTGAGCCCTTTCTAACCCAGAGTGGTGGTTTGAATGAAGACTGTTCCCATAGGCTCACAGTGGCACTATTACAAGGTTTGGCCTTGATGAAGTAGGTGTGGACTTATTGGAGAAAATCTGTCCCTGGGGGCAGGCTTTGAAGTCTCAGATGCTCTCCTCCTGCTGCCTCCTGACCTACATGTAGACCTCTCAGCTACCTCTCCAGCACCATGGCTGCCTGCTTGCGCCCACGCTTCCTTCCATGAAGATAATAGACTAAACCTCGAAACCGTAAACAAGCTTTAATCAAATGTTTTCTTTTGTAAGAGTTGTCATAGTTATGTTTTATGCTGTTATGTTATGTCTACACCAATGTAAATAGCCTAAGATGCCCAGAAAGATTGATTTTCATCACTATTTTGTCTGTTTTGTTTTTTTTTTTCCTTTTTGAGAGTTCTAGCAATCACTGCCTTAATATTCTTATTTATGAGACACTCTCCCCAAAGGTCCCTCAAACTGGAACTATAAGTGACATACACATACATTCTTCTTTCCTTAAAAGTCTTTATACATCTTTCAATCAGCCTGGTATATAAACCACAATTTGGCTGGATATCCTGTCATTGGACCAACCTTTCCTGTGCAGAAGGCCAACATGTGGTCCTGGTAACATTTAGCTTGTAAGATTGTAGGAGACATATCTGTCATTGGTCACTTCTTTTGTAACTAGGAAAGCCATTATTTCAGTATGGCACTTGTATATTTATAAACTTTTCACCATAGAATTTAAAAATACTTCCATATAGCCAAGAAGAATTTTAGCCAAGCTTAGATCATTTTTCATGAAGCAGGAAAGTTAAAATATATTTTCCCATTTTCTACCTTTTTGTAAAATACAACTTTTATCTTAAGCTCCATAACTGCCATCACTTGGGAAAGTTGGTTGCAATTCTATTTTAACTACATGGTTTGATTTCCTATAAGGCTCCTTAGTCTTACTATTATCTTTTATTTTTATTTTATTTTGTTTTTGAGATATTTTCTCAATTCTTTGAAAATTTCATACAATGATTTTTAATCATATTCACACACACACACCCTGAACTCATGCTAGGATCATCCCATCCTCCCTACCCAACAACTGTTAAATCCTTTTTCCCCATCACCTTCAATTAGCAACCCCTACATTTCAGACAAATGGACTTCCACTGGAGTGTGGTTGACTTACCAGAGGCAAGTGTATGGCTAGGGTGGAACTTGCTACTTGCCTTCTTTCTCCATGCTGAGACTTGTTCTGGCATGAGACTGCACAGGTCTTCTGCATTCTGCCATAGCCGCTGTGAGTTCATGTGTGTAGCTGTTTGTTCTGTTTTCCCAGAAGATGCTTTCCTTGTAGTCCTCCACCACAACTGGGTCTTAGGCTTTCTTTCTGCCTTCTCTTCCATAATAATCCATGAGCCTTTGGAGGAGGGGTGTGATGTAGAAGTCACATTTAGGTGTGAATATTTTGCAGTCTCATTTAGGCATGAATATTTTGCAGTCTCTTCTTCTTTGCACCTTGACCATCTGTGGATCTCTGAGTTAACCACCACCTACTGAAAATGGGAGCTTCTCTGATGACAGGTGGGAGATGCATTAATCTATGGGTACAAGTCATTAGACCAAAGAGTGTCACAATTCTCATTATTTTATTTGTTGATTTTTTTTTCAAAAGATCTTTTAATTTCCAAAATTTTTGAATCAGATCTTATTTCCAAAGAATGTTATTGAGGGGGCTATATTTTGTTTACTTTCTTAATGTAGTGTTTGTGTTAAATGCCATATTTGGTGTTGTGGGAGGAGCCTATTCTTATACATGTTACTCTTTTGGATTAGTTTGTATGACTTAGGTGACACTATAGCTTCTGGAAAAAGGAAAAGGGTGGAAATCAATTTGGATTGTGGAAGACATAGCATTGGCTATATGTATTGGGCGTGGACCATATCACAATGTGGTAGGCACTATTGAAGTACCAGACAGAAGAAATACTTTTCCTCAGCTTTGTCCTTCTGCTGTGGGTCAATAACCACTTGCATG
Source organism: Acomys percivali (assembly GCA_907169655.1). Taxonomy (NCBI): domain Eukaryota; kingdom Metazoa; phylum Chordata; class Mammalia; order Rodentia; family Muridae; genus Acomys; species Acomys percivali. Next base: position 40,019,265 of record OU015742.1, read on the forward strand.
ACAACTGAAGCCATTTACAACTAGGCTTATTAGTTGTTGGAACAAGGAAAGCCTTGTAGAAGGACTATTGAACATCTTGTCACAGAGGGAAAGGGGTCCTCTGAATATAAGGTTCCTTGGAATAGTGGAGTTTGAATGACATGTTGAGGGAGACATACTCTCACAGGCTGAAAGAAAAAAAAAACGTTCTATGAAAAGAGGTGACATAATGATTGTGGGGACAGGTAAATTCTCCTCAAAGCCACCATTGAGGTAAGTTTTGTATTTTCCATATTTGTAAATGAATCTCCTTAGGCAAATGTTTTGCAGCCTTAACTTTTTTTTCAGAATTTTAGTATTTAATATCATTCCCAGGTTTTTCTATAGGAAAGAAAGGGGACAGCAGAAAGAGGCAGAGGAGGCAGGAGAAGAAGGAGAACAATCATAACAATGGCATGAAGAAGAGAAGCAGGAAAAAGAACAAGGAGATGAACAAGCTAATTTTTACATCATTGTTTTTTAATCCTGCACCATAACAGTGCTCTGGGGCATCCGTTCACACCTTCTTCTATCTGCCTTCTTGTCAGGCTGAGAATCTTTTCAGCTCAAAAATACAGAAATTAAATCAATTGGTATTTCGCGTCTTAAAAAAGTGAATACTCTGACGTGGTTTCTGACTGCACACATGTTCAGCTAATGGGAATCAGAAGGTCAGTTAAAGTGCAGAGAGCTGGAGCAGCAGAAGGTTCTGGGTTGCCGAGAAGTGAACTAAGCTCATCCATAGGAATAAAGACGTGCTAAGCTGCTGAGGCCTCTCTTGATCTCTCACATTTGCCATTTTCAGAGGACAATCTGAAAACATTGAGCCCACCATATTTTCAGAATGTTCTACCTAGCTTTGTTTAAATTATGATTTTCTTATATCATTGCAAATTTTACTCACAATAACATGAAAATGCCATTAATTTTTATTGTTGTTGTTTTGGAGATGAGACAAGAGTTTTAATGCATTCACTGGTTTTCCTAAGATTATGTAGATAAACCTGTTGACTTCCACCTGGGAGCTTTGGCTTCCTCATTCTCTTTCAATTATTTAGCGTGAATTTTTGTTGTGTAGCTGCATTAAAACTAGCACAGGTGCTATTTTTGTCTGGGATGAAACGTAGGGAAACTCTTAGCTTGGGATTTGTGTCCAAACATGTCCTCTTTCTTACATTCAGTTGGAAGAGGCCTTGGCTTTAAGTAGAAGGTTTCTATCTTTCCCTCTCCTTGACACCTAAAAGAGCCATTTGCCACAGGCATTGGGTCACTACTGCTGAGCTCATAAATACATATCCAACTCATTTAGGTAAAAGAATGATTAAATGAACCAAATCTTCTAGAATTCAGAATTATCCTTATAAGCCATATCAACCCTGACAATAGAAACTCACAGGATAAATAGGAAAGTTTTGCCCCGACGATTTCAAAAGATTCACAAAATATTTCCTGGCCATTTTCCACTGTGAAGAACTTATAGTTCACTTTAGTTTTACTCCTAGAAACACCCTAGAGCACACACAACCTTTGATGTTTTATTAAGGAAGGGAAGGCTTTGATGATCCCCTAATGGGCCCAGGGACGGTTCCTCTGCCAGTCAGCCCCTCCCTCCCCATCCCTTGCCAAACATCCTCACTAAAAGAAGAAATTTTGGTAATCTTTTGCTCTGACATTGGCTCTTTTTTAGGAGCTTATCACATAACTCAAGTTTCAAAAGTAGTTAGGAGGGTGTAGGAAATGCATTGTGAAAGTAGAAAGGTCATTTGGAAAACTACATTTAAGACACACTCATGATAATGTGTTAAAAAATCTTTAGTAAGATTAATGCATCCCCTTTTGAGCTCTCCTTGTTAGTTTAGCTTCTTTATATATTGGATACCAGCGTGGTTATCCTTTAATTTATGGCTAACATCTGCTTATAAGTGAGTACATGCATACCTTTCTTTCTGGGACTGGGTTACCTCACCAAGGATGGTCTTCTTAGTTCCATCGATTTGCCTGTAAATTTCATGATTCTCATGTTTTTAACAGTTGAGAAAGACTCCATTGTGTAAATGGGCCATATTTTTTTTATCTATTCTTCAGTTGAAGGACATTTAGGTTGTTTCCAGATTCTGGCTATTATGAATAAAGCTGCCATAAACATAGCTGTGCAAGTGTCCTTGTTGTATGGTGGAGCATCTTCGGGGTATATGCCCAGGAGTGATATAGCCAGGTCTTGACTTAAATTTATTTCCAATTTTCTGAGAAATGCCCACATGATTTTCAAAGTGGCTGTACAAGTTTGTATTCCCACTAGCAGTGGACAAGTTTTTGCCTTGTTCCACATCCTTATCAGTATGAGCTGTCGCTTGTGTATTTTAGCTTAGTCATTCTGATAGACTTAAAATGGAATCTCACAATCATTTTGATTTGCATTTCCCTCATGGCTAAAGATGTTGAGCATCTCTTTAAGTGTGTCTTGGTCTTTGAGAATCATCTATTGATAATTCTCTGTTTAGCTCTGTACCACATTTTAAAAATCGGATTATTTGATTTGTTGATGTCTAGTTTCTTTTTTTCTTTTTATTATTTTTTACATATACATTTATATTATTACACATACATACAATAAACTACTACAACAAGAAGATCCATGAAATAATCACGAATTATATAAATGTTACATTCATAATGTTTTGGCTATTTGTATTTGGCAACCTTGAAGAAAACATCTTTCCTATCTTGGTACATCTAAGATTCTGAAGGTAAATGAATATGTATCATATGTCATCTCTATTAACTTAAAACGTCTATCTAGTAAAGACAGTTTTCTCATCCTGTAGGCTGCTATTTTGTCCTTTTGATGGAGACATGAATCTCCCTGTGAAGGGGAAATAGAATAGACATCCAGGGAGGAGGGGGGTGTTTGGATGGGGGGAAGTGAATGGGAACAGGAGGAGTCAGGTGTGGGGAGGATGGAGGGAGAGACAACTGGGATCAGGAGATATCTGTGGGATGAGTTAGAAACTTAGCACAATGGAAACTTCCAGGAATCCATGAGGGTGACCTTACCCAAGACTCCTAGCAATGGGGGATATGGAGCCTGAAGTGGCCATCTCCTATTACCAGGCAAGACTTTCAGTGGAGGGATTAGGGTTCTAACTCAGCCACAAAGCCTTTGACCCTCAATTTATCCTGTCTACAAATGTGCTGGGATAGGGAGCAAAGAAACTGAGGGAGTAGCCAACCAATGATTGGTCCAGATTGAGACTCAAGCCATAAAAGATCCTTTAACTCACTCTTTTCTGGTGAGTAAATAGAGGATTCAGGATGGGACAGCAGACAGGAGGCTAGAGGAAAGTAGGGTATTTATTCTCCTAGCCTTTCTGAAGGAATAAGAAAGGTTAGTGATTTCTTTTATTAAATCTTCCTGTTGTATGCTGGAAGCTCTCTCCATTTACCTCTTCTGTGTGGCAAAAGGTGCTTTCTCTCCTCTGACCTTAGATTTAGGTGACTTCCTGCTACAGCCACCACTAGAAATCTTAGTTCTTCCTTACTGATTTTCTCTATCCTTCTGTTCTCTGTCCTGTCTTGTCCCCTGATTCTATGATCACTGTAAATATAACTAAATAATCTTTTGTTAAACTTTGTTAAGCCAGGATGAATATGACCTGTGCTCTTTTTTTTAAGCCACAGCTGATATATTGTGTAAAAATACTCATTTCTGAATGGCCCAACATTAGCATAGAAAAAATATATAAGAAAATCATAATTCAAAGTCAAAATATTTAGTCTTAATTTGAATCTGTTTGTGCTAATTTCAGAATTTTATTGAAATTGAGTTATCTGTACCTCAGTTTTCTCAAAACTGAAAATCTCTCTCAGAGGGCCATTTAATCATCAATTTTTTCTATATTTATTATTTAAGGTAGTATATATACATCAATATTGTAATACTACTTTTTAAATTTTCATGTGAGAAATTAATTAATTTATTTTTTACATTTTTATTGAATTTATTTACACATATATTTATATTATTACACATATATACAATTAAATAAACTACCTACAGAAACCATCAAGTTTTATTTGGATAGAAATTGGTACAGAGTCTGGGAACCATGATACTGAATGAAGAAAGTTTATAACAATTACCAGTGTGGTTAAGCTAGAATGCATTCCTGTAATGCTTTTAACTACAAGTGCTTAGGTTTGGTACCAAAAAACCTTAAAGTGATGTTTTTATGACGTAAGTGAAGCAAAAAGTAAAGCAGCAGCTAATTGAAATAGTATAGATGCAGGGTTCATGTCTGCTGCTGTCACAACTGGCCAGATCCTGATCAGTCTGAGGCATTGCCTCCCTACAGGACTCCCTCAGGTCTCTCCTGCAGCTTCCTGAAGTATTTAGATAAGTGAAAAGGTGCTGCCTTGTTTCTTAGGTGACACACATTTCACAGCTGGGAGCATTGAGAGACAGATGTTGATTTCAATTTGGCCTCTGTCTTCCAGAACTTGAGTGTTTGTCCCCAGTACTATTTCTGCAGGAGTGTGCCATCTCATGCCCTTACCCAGCACAGACGCATTTTCTGCCATCTTTTTCTTTGGCTTCTACAATTAGGGAATCTCCATTCTTTATTTTATTCCTTTATCCACATCATTAAGGTTTTCTTTCCCTCACTGAGTTCCAACATGTATGAGTCCTTTCTTTTTCTCCTCTTTGAGAAATCCACTCTCAAAATGAATGAAAAGCTAACATAGAATATTAGGAATATGTTATATGAACAGACTCTTAAATAATCTAATATGTATTTTACTTTACCATATCATGAAGTGAAAGAAAGAAAAGAAAAACCTCATGAAAACTTAAAAGTCTCCATTTCAAGAAGTAAGCTAACTGTGCTTTAACAGTTGAGAATCTTTTCAGAAATAGCTTGAAGAGCAGATTTTTCTGGCTTCTTTTTCCTCGATGAGAATAACAACAAAGCTTTGTTCACGATGAAGATAGAAGATGGGGCAACAGTTACAGATTATTAATTTTCACTGGGTTATGAGAAAACCCTGTTTATTTTCCTAGGACTTCTGTCGTTGTCTATTAAAGTTTTACTCCCAAAGCTTTGCTCCTCTATAGAAGCCCACGCCCATTTAGCATGTGATACATTTGCAGCTGCCAGGAGTGATCCACTTGGAAGAGCCCGGCAACCTTATGCTTGGACCCAGAAAGTTACAGAAATAGTTTCTTTGTGTCTTTGATTCTCTCTGGGTCATTTAATAGGAACGATTCCTCTTTATTCTTTTTCTTTTTCTATGTAGCTTTGTGAGTCGGCGTTTCAACGTGTCTGTCAAGAACCTTCTTCCACTTCAGAGGTTAAACCACAGGATCTAATGAGGTAAAATTATTTTTAGCTTAGCCTCTGGCTCTATCAATTCCAGGAAATTTTTGAATTAAGCTTTGTGACTTTGTAGGAAAAAAAAAAAAAAAGAAACCAGGCTGCCAAACAGTCTTTTTAAAAGTCTCCTCTTGTTTTATCTCTCCTTCCCTTCTTTCCTTCCTCCCATTTTCTTCCCTCCTCTCTTTTTAAGAAATTAAAATAAAAGTATTTACATCATCAGGGATAAATTACAAGGTGCTTTAATTTAAAAACTATTAGGTGCACCCCCACACATGCGTGGACGCATGTATTTACTATTTTAATTAGGCTCCCTTATCTGGTGAGTACTATTGTATTAGAAATAGAGAAGCCGGGCGTGGTGGCGCACGCCTTTAATCCTAGCACTCGGGAGGCAGAGGCAGGCGGATTGCTGTGAGTTCGAGGCCAGCCTAGACTACAAAGTGAGTCCAGGACAGTCAAGGCTACACAGAGAAACCCTGTCTCGAAAAACCAAAAAAAAAAAAAAAAAAGAAATAGATACTTTGCATAAACAGTGTTTTATGAACATAAAATATATGTTTTTCAGAAAATAGCACTTATCCCTTACATGTAAGGTTAGTGCTAAAGAAGGAAAAAAGGCTACCACTTTATTTTTATGGGTAGGAGTATTTCTCCCACAGTAAATGCTCATCCCACCCAACTCAGAGTCTGAGAACACACAGTAGTTTGCAGAAGAAGTTAGATTCGTTCATTAAAGTGAGTGTGAGTCAAACACTCGTGACTTTTATAATTGAAGAGAATGAGAATGACTCAGGCAATAAATGTTATCCTATTGTGAACCCTGAGATTGTGAACCTTAACACCTTGTTTCTCATTTGGTGTGGCTCAGCCCTAACACATACCTTTAACTCAAGAGCTTTCTGTAAACAGGATTAAATAAAGATAACCCTAGGTCAAGAGGCATAGCAAGCAACCAGGTGACAGTGATTAAACAGAAAGGAGGGCCATTGAGAGAAGGGCATTTGAGACAGCGTGGAGAAGAAGAGGCTTTTGGTTAGCTCTTTTTGGGACATGAGCTGAGTAGAAACTGCTTTTTCCTTCTGGGATGTCAGATGAGGAGGAAGATCAACAGTCGGCCTTCTCTGCCTCTCTAAACTAGTAGGTTTTCACCATAGCATCTGGATCCTGAGGCTTTATTGGTAAAATCAAAGGATTGTGGTTTTCTTTCTTTAAAACAGCAAATAGGAGAGAGGCTGGGGGGACATGGCGAGGAATACCTGGAGGAGTAAGCAATAGTCTGGGATAGAGAGGGAATACAGAAGGCATAATGACAGTGTCTGCAGCAGGAACAGGAGAGTAGCCAGGTCATAAGAATGACTGGCTGGGGCTGATGGTCATTCATGAGATGGAGGAAGCTTTGAATAAAGGAAGACTTGAGAGTGTCTAGAATGCTAGTCTGGACTTTGAAATGCTGATAAGCACAGGTTATATTAATTGGAGAGCCAAATATACTTTTTATTGTGGGGGGGTATACCAAAAGGAGTAGACCAGATCCAGGTTTTGTTTAAAAACAAGAAAGGAAATCCTTTAATACTCTAGGATGCGATGCTCCTAGACTCAATTTTGGATGAGTCAGTGGTCATACCGTTTTTTTTAAAGGATACCCTTTGGACTTGAGACCATTCTCCTTCTCCTTAGACGTGGGAACTGTAGCTCTAGAATTGCAGTCTTATTTTATGGAGACTGAGTTACTTACTTTACCCATGCATATCAGGGTCAGGGAGAGTAGGGATGCCTCTGACATGAACTTTGATACCCCAGATTTTATCACTTCCCCTTGGTGGAAAGGCCCCACAGGCACACAGAGGAAGGAGTAGCAGGGTATCTGAATGAGATCTGATACGTTATAGCCATATGATGGGAGAGTAGGTCTCTTTCTGTCAGAAGTCAAGGGAAGGGGAATAGGGAGAAAGAGGGAGGAAGTGTGGGAATAGGAAGACACAAGTGAGGGGATAACAATCATGATGGAATCTGAATAAAGTATAATAATTTTTTTAAAAAGATATGAGTGGCTTGACATAGCTTTCCAAATGATTGAGATTTGTGCTAGAAAGCTATGCACTGTCGCCTCCGCCCCTACGTCCTCTGAGAAGCACCTTATTTTAATGCTGGGTAATACTGTATCAAGACAGACAAACTAGCTCTACATTCAGGCCACTGGCAAGCATAGTCAAAATATGAAGAAAAGAAGTTAAATACATAGAGGTTGATAATTTACAAAACAGCCTGAAGTTTTAGCAAATTAATCAATGTAAAATAAGAACCATGTTTCCTTTACAGACATCTTATGCTATAGACTCTTACTCAGGAAGACTCCAATGAGATCTTTTTATTATTATCTGAATATACAACTACGGGGATTTGGCTGTTCTACAAAGCAAACAGGCTTTCAGACACACAGTCCTCTGAACACATGCTGTGCTAAGACTTCAGATAGAAAGTCATGACTCAACCTTCCCTAAATTTCAACTGTGTAATTATAAAAGGGTTTCTCCCAAAGACAGCATACAATGCCGTGCACTGTAAACTATCTTGTGAGATATTTGGAAAACCACTGTTCTATCAGGTGGTATATATTCCAACTCCATCATGACCCATATACTACTATGAAGCAGTAATCTGAAGAGAAATTTTTAGAATCCTTCTGCTTTTAATAGGCCCTTATTTAAGAGTAGGTTCCTGCTCTTGCTGTCCTATATAAATAGTATCCCAAGAAAGGCAGTTATTAAGGGGGTTGGGTGCTGATCTCACCCTTCTCATCATATCCGACCTTGGTGTTTCTCTTTCACTTCTGGGTACCATATTTCAGTACTCACAGATGTTCAGTGAGCAAAAAGCACAAGTTTCAGAAGCCCAATATATAAGAGAAATGCTTATCTCTCAAAGATTTCAGTTCTGTCTTAATATATTCTTGTTGCTTGTACAATTCACTTTCAAATAAACTTAGTTAATTTAAGTCTCATCATTGTATGGAATTTGCTTTATGACTATCTTTGTGTATGTTTTCATGTTATGCTGCTTTTCCTGAACAAACATCCACATTCATAATGACCTCTATTATTAAACACTTTGTCGTGTGTTTTTAATATCAAGGATATCAGCTTATGTAACCACTTTATACTTAGCTAAACAATGTAACAAATAGTGGGAAAAAACTACTGTATTACTCAAATTTTATTCCGATTTCTCCCGAATTATTGATCCAACTCATGATCAGATACTCTTTGTTAAATTTCTGTGATTCCTATACCATTATCAGGTTGAAAATTACAGAATATTTATAAACTACACATCTGCAAAAGGAAGAATATCAAGACTATATAAGAAACCTGACAACTTAATGACAGAAAATTAAACAGCTCAGCTAAGCACAGTCTAAAAACACAAGAGATATTCTACTAATGAGATGTATAAGTAGCCAATAAGGACATGAAAACCTAATCCATCAAACCAAATAACCCAATTGAGAAATGAGGCTTGGAACTAAACAGAGAATTCTCAACAGAAGAATATCAAATGGCTGAGAAACACTTAAAGAAATGCTCAACCTCCTTAGTCATCAGGGAAATGCAAATCAAAACAACTCTGAGATTCCATCTTACACCCATCAGAATGGCTAAGATAAAAAACTCAAGCAACACCACATGCTGGAGAGGATGTGGGGAGAGAGGAACACTCCTTCATTGCTGGTGGGAATGCAAACTAGTACAACCACTTTGGAAATCTATCTGGTGCTATCTCAGAAAACTGGGAATAGGGCTTCCTCAAGACCCAGCTATTCCACTCCTTGGAATATACCCAGAAGATGCACCAGCACACAGCAAGAAAATTTGCTCAACCATGTTCATAGCAGCCTTATTCATAATAGCCAGATCGTGGAAACAGCCTAAATGTCCCTTGGTAGAAGAATGGATAAAGAAACTGTGGTACATATACACTATGGAATACTACTCAGCTATTAAAAACAAGGAATTCCCGAAATTTGTGGATAAATGGATTGAGCTGGAAATGATCATAATGAGTGAGTTAACCCAGAAGCAGAAAGACTCAAATGGTATATACTCACTTATATCTGCATACTAGCCCAATGGGCATGTCCCACGAAAGCCTTCCCTTACCAGGAAACTGGGACAGAGGGGAGGACATCCTATTGGGACTCTAGATGACAGAACCATGTGAGAATAGCAATGTAGAAGGATCCAGTCGGTCCTAGAAACCTACAAGTAGAACATTATGACAGGCAGATTTGGGCCAAGGGGTCCTGCTCAAACTAAGGCACTAGCCAAGGACAATACAGGCGGTAAAATTTAAACCCCTATCCAGATCTAGCCCATGGACAGGACAGTCTCCACACTTGAGTGGAGAGAGGGATATGACTTTCTCATGTACTCTGGTGCCTCATATTCGACTATGTCCCCTGGAGGGGGAGACCTAGTGGCACTCAGAGGAAGGACAGCAGGTCACCGAGAAGAGACTTGATACCCTATGAGCATATACATGGGGAGGTAATCCCTCTGAGGAACAGTCATAGGGGAGGGGAATAAGGGGAAGATGGGAGAGAGGGGAGAATGGGAGGATACAAGGGATGGGATAATCATAGAGATGTAAATTAATAGAGAGAATAAATTAATAAAAAACAAACAAACAAACAAACAAAACAAAAAACAAAAAACAAAACAAAAAAAAAGAAAACCTAATCCATTTTCTTAGCCATAAGAGAAGTGCAAATCAGGTCCACATTAATTTCTAGGCATGTCTGGAGGAGCTTTTTCTTGATTAATCATTGAAGTGCATGGATCCACCCTGAATAGGTGGTCCTAGATGGTACTAGATAGAGGCTGAGGAGGCTATATGGAGTAGGCTGTAAACAGCTTTTCTTCTTGGTATTCATCTCAGTCTCTGACTCTCGGTTGCTATTCTTCTTGAGTTCCTGCCTTGGCCTCGCTGAAGAATAGATAAGCTGAGTAAAACTTTTCTCTACTGTTTGCTTTTGGGTATGGGATTTATTAGAAATAGAAGGCAAACAAAGAAACCCCCAGCCCAAAAGTGACAGTGTCATCTGCACTCCTTCAAGTGAACTTGTGTTTACTTTCTAGAAAGCATTCCTGAAAGCAAGAATCATCAGAATTCTTTTCTGATAGTAAAAAATAATAATAATAATTTATTCAGATTACATCCCATCATTATCCCTTCACTTATGTCTTCCTATCTCCCCTCTTTCTCCCTATTCTCCTTCCCTAGACCTCTGACAGAAGGGGACTTCTCCATCATATGACCACAGCCTATCTTGTCTCATCCAGATAGTCTGCTTTCCTTTCTTCTGTGTGCCACCAAGCCTCGCCACAAAGAGGAAGTGGTCAAATTGGGGACACCAGAGTTCATGTCAGAGGGAGTCCCCACTCTCACCATAACCATGGAGAATGAGCTTTCCATTGCTAGATCTGAATAGGAGGTCTAGGTTTACTGCTTGCATTGACCTTGGTTGGTACAGCAGTTTCTACAAGCCCCCATGGGTCTTGATCTGCCAACCTTCATAGTCTTCTTGTGGGGTTCCTGGACCAGAATTATTTTTGAAAATGGTGAGTGGTAAAAATAATAATAATAATAATAAAACTACTCAAAAACAAAATTATTACCATTTAGGATTCTATAGTTTATACTATAGAATCTCCCCATAGCCTGCTCAGCCTTATTCTATAGTTTATACTATAGAGTAAACATAAGTATATTCTACAGTTTACATTATAGAATAAACATACACATATTCTATAGTTTATGTTACAGAATAAGCAAAGAGGGAATTAAGGTTTGTATTTAGTATCTTAAACACTATGGTTAGAGGCAGATTTCCAGGGATAAGACTTGATGGCTGTATATTAAGGGGGAAATTATTCCCAGCTGTATTTAGAGTATTATAAGAGACAACCTGACAGCCTTGCCTTCTACTGAGAAGGTTCAACTTTTGATCTTAAAATAATAGGGAGGCTCTATTTTCCAAAGAACCAGTTATTTTGAGCACCAAAGAGTTCAGTGGCAGTTCAAAATGCCAACCAGATACATTTTGACTGAAAAACATGGCAAAGAATAGTTCCCAAAAGTTAATTGTATCTTCTAAGATACAAACCTGCTGCTCTCTCTGATATAAAGTCAAATTTGGTAGAATCTATACAATTTTGGAGTAAAGACTAGATCATATTGAACAAGTGCATATATATTTACTGCAAAGAGATGGCACCTAGGGTTCAATATGACAGGCAAATATAAACATAAACACATATGTGTGTGTTTTTAAAAAGCATTGTCTATAATATTCATAATTTTTACTTTAACTAATTTTATTTAATTATTATGTGTGTCTGTGAGTGTGTGTGTACATGTGTGTGTGCCCATGTGTGTTCACATGGTAGGAGTTCACAACTTTCCAGAATTGGTTCACTCCCTTCAGGTTTCTGTGGGTCCAGGGGATTAAACTCAAGTCATCAGGATTCTGTGACAAGCACTTTCTCCTCTGAGCTGTCTTGCAGACCCACAAATTGAATGTCTTCTTTGAAAAAACTGTAGGTAATTTATATAAGGAGCAAACATTTCTTATCTACTTTGAATTATCTCCAATGAAAAAAACAGAAGGAGCAGTCTTGTCATCATCATGCTACCTCCAATCCCTTCTCTGTCTCTAGACAAATTATAATTTCCTATGAATCCTAAATTGATAGGCAATAGCTTGACTCTTTCCTTTGTTCTTTAGAAAAGATGCTGCAATAAATTCTAGGTTCTCACTGGAGAGGCCCCAAGAAAGAGCTAATTGGGTGGCATAGTCTGTCAAGAATAAGAAGCTTGCAGGCGTTCTTCAACTAGGGGATAAAGCTAGAATGTGCTGATCTGCTTATACTTTTATTTTAGTTTTAAATTATTATAGACTACAGTGAGTCTTATTTTAATCTTCAAGAATAGTATTCTTTCACTTACAGTTCAATTATGAGGCTCAAATGTCATGATGAATATCAAACATGCATAAAATCAAATCTCCATCAAATCATGCACATCTTTGATTCTAGCCATACACTTTATTACTAAAACACAATTGTGAAAAGTGAAAGTATTGGCAGGAAGATAAGACTGAGGCTTAGAAATTTTGACGCATCTGTGGTGCATTTCCTAATTCTCAGCATCTGATGAAATGTGTTGTCATGGATCCCCCAAGGGCTGATTTCTCAGGAAAAAAAAATTTGTTCACATTTGTTGGCCTCTTACTAATGCTTGCAAATATGATATTTTCATGGAAAGTCTTTATTAACATATATAAGATGAACTTTTTTAAAGAATAGCTTAATCCTCAAGCTTGTAGAATTCTGTTATTGCAAGAGAGAAGAGACACACAATGGTTTACAGAAGAAAATGTCAAGAAAGGCACAAGTTGGTGGGATGCATCTACAAATCCAGAGAATGATGGACTGATGATGAATATCAAAGGGAGGCAAGAGGCAGGAAAAGTTTCTGCTTTCAATTTTCAGAGGGATTTATGAGTGTGGGCCTAAGTTCGCTAACCCAGTGGAAAACATTTTGCCTTCCAAACTAATTGTTTGTGTTGAAGCCATCAAGAGTGAAATACTTTATTACCAAAGTTCTAGCAAAAGAGGTTCATGGTTCCATAGCTGGAGACATTAGGCAATGCTTTCCATGGCCCGCTAAAAAGACAATGGGTTATTTTTACCACAGACTGTTGTCTGACCCTGTACTAGATGTGTACTTGGAGTACGCAACACACATTGTGTCCACTTCTGCTTCGCATTCCCTGATACTGCAAACCCAGTGTTTTATTTCAACATTTGAACTAGGTGTTGTGTCCTGGGCTTTGGAGAGGAAAGAATTTTGGAAATATGAGTGGATATCCAAGTGGGGTACATATGTAAGCTGACTTTAAAATAAAGAGTGAATCAAAAATAGCTTAAGTCATCTAGATCATTATGTAGTATGACATCATGCTATTTTGTGGATTAATAAATTCATCGTGTAATTTGATACAAGATTTGAAGTTCAAGTGCCTAAAAACTTGCGGTATGAACTGAGAGGAATATACGGAGGGTGATCTGTGGTTGGGACATATTGTATAAGACAAAAAAAAAATGAAAAATAACTCATAGGATGTAAAGGCTGAAGGAGTCATGATTT
>OU015742.1:40035394-40053065 GCA_907169655.1 Acomys percivali
CACACACACACACACACACACACACACACACACACACACACACACACCATGTAAGGTCACAAGCTGGCTAAACAGATTAACTAAATTTGAGTGGCCTTGTTTCAGTAAGAAATTCTGGTTCAGTAAATAAAGTGGAGACTGGTGTCAACCTATGGCCTCCAGACACACAAACATACATGCCCAAAGGTCAGCACTCGTGTGTACATACACATGTGAACAAACACACACACACACATGCTTCCCATAGCGTACACACAGAATGACAAAATGAGTATTACCTATTAAAATTTTCCTTTGTTTTTGAAGTTTTCATGCAATTACACAGTGAGAAATGATGCCCTACAACTCAGTTTTCCCATCCAACTTCGTCATATCCTCTCGCCAAGCTTCCTCCCAACTTCATGTCTTTTTAAAATTACCAACTAACTCTAGTTATTGCTACCCATGTGTATATGTGTATGAGGCTATCCACACAAGCTAGTGGTCACATACTTAAAGAAGAATGTTCCTCCCATCTCCTAGCACCTAATTACTGCCAAGAGCTCCCAGTAAGATGTAGGGCATGGAGATGATCTACCTTGTCTCTGCTGGAATTTTGGCTGAATTGGTTTTGTGCAGGTCTTGTGCAAGTAGCCACACCTACTCTGACATCATGAATGCGCTGACCATCTTTTGTCTAGAAGACAGCATTTAGCAACATTCTTCATCCTGCATAGCTTGCATTCTTTTTCCTCTTCTGATATGTTCCCTGAGCCTTGGAGAGGATTTAATATTATAGTCAATTTTAGGAACAAGTGCTCAGTCCTTTATTCTCTTCACACTGAGCATTATGCTTCTCTCTATTAATGGATTCCTGCTAAATAAAAAGGCTTTTTTGAACTTGGTTGCAAGCAGCAAAACCACAAGGAGATAAAGATAAATATTTAGGAGGAAATTTGACAGCATAGCCCTTTAGCAAAATAACAACTGAAGTGTTACCCTAGGGTCTATGATATTCCCAATCATGGGTTTTTCAACCTTCTGTGGAGCATACCTCAAATCTAACCTGAAAGTTATTAGTTGGAGAATAAGAGAGTTATCATTTTATTTTAATTTAATTTAGGTAGTATATTAAAACATAGAAATTATGCATATCCAAGGGCACAATACACTATTTCAATGGCCAGTACCTATACCTTGTAATGATGAGCCAGGCTAAACATAGGAATCTTCTCAAACATTTCTCATTTCTTAATCGTTAAAGCATCAAAATTCTTTCTTCGTTTTTTTCAGAACTGTACAGCATCCTGTTATCATCTCTATTCACCCTGCTCCTGGTTGGCTCTGAGTAGTCGTTGGTGAACTTCCCCCTTTTTTCCCTGAGCTCTAACTACATTTCTAACCTCAGTTTTTACCAGGTCACTTTTGTGTTTGTTTTCTTGTTATTTGTTTGTTATTTTGTTTTAGTAGCTCCAGGGATAGAACCCAGGGCCTAGTGCATACTAAATAAGTATTCTACCATAAGCTATGGGCTCAAGCCTGAGATACAATTTACATATTCAACATATGACCTAAATCCTGTGATAATTCTATTTCTGCTTTGGGTTTATTCACTTAGCACCAGGAGCTCAAACCATGCTGCTACAAATGACAGGATTTCCCTTACAATTCAATAACATTCTGCTGTGTTTGTGCAACACAGCTTTTAATCCACTCAGCAGTGGATGGATGCTCATTGTTTTCATTGCTGGCAATTGTGAACACTGCTTCAGTGAAGGTGGAGGACAGCATCTCCTTGGTATACTGACTTTAAAGTGATAATGCCCTTCATCCGCAGATGTCATTAGAAGGTTAATACCAGTTTAATTCACAGTTTTGGATACATCGCTATGGAAGTTATGGAGCCGTCAGTGGCTATCGCTTGTTTTCCTTAATATTAGCTATGGGTCCTAGAAATTACATGGGCTTGCAAACGATGTTTTGTTTTAAACAGTTATCTATCTTTATATAAGTCTTTCATCCTTACGGAGGCAGAAAGAGGTATTTTTTATGAACTGACAGCTACTAGTGATGAATATATTCAGCTTACCATGAACGATACAAAACAAAAGAAATCACAAAACCGAAGGAAAAAAGATTCAAGAGAGTTATTCAATATGTTAGCCTGAATATTAGTTCTGTTTCTGTCACTTGCTAGCAAATAGATGGTTTTCAGCAAGTGAGCAAGTGACTTATCTCTGTAAGCAATAACTTCCTTAACTCATAAGGCAATAAATAAAAACAGTATGCTAGCTATCCATTTATATAGAAGTTTTGTAAGAACAAGTGAGATTGTATTTGTGTTTTTTAAATAGTGTCAATGAATAACTTTGATATATTTGTTTTCAATATAACTTTTTTATATACTGAAATACTTACTTTATTTATAATTCTTAGCATCTTGCTTTTAATTTTTAGTATTTTGTCATCACTTTACATATTAAATTTTGTTTTGTTTTACACTGGATTCTAATAAGTGAATGCATGACTTTGCATTTCAGCGAGCAGATATAATAAACAAGTTATGAAATTTAAAACTCTTCCTACTTCATTCCTTGCCCCAAACTGAGACCTACTCTCACTGTTTCTCCTTCATATCTATTCCTCATAAAGAATGCGCTAATCTCCTTCAGACTCATCTTGCGGAAGCAACAGCTGCTGGACCAACAATCTTACATCAAATCTTGCCCTCTTTTTTGCAATCACACTTCACCCTGAAACAAAACCAATATCTTACATGCTTGATTTCTCTGTTTCTTAATGAATTTTCATTTTAGAGCCTCAAATAAAAAAAGCACAAAAAGACACTCAAGAAAAACAATATCAATGTATTGTGGTACTTACAAGGTCTTCTAAACAGTGCCTATACTCTACACATAATATCTAAATAAAAATCAGGTTCTGCATTTGAACCTGATAAAATTAAATATTATTAAGAAAAGTAAGCAGGCTTAAATCCAAGAACATTTTTAAAAATACTAAAGATAGGCATGGTTTTGGTAATAATGAACTAATGGTACATTTAAATGTAAACATGTGATAATGGTTCATGAATGGTTTGATGGATCAATCCCCCTAATTTGAGAAATTTTAAACAAAAATAAAAAATGAATATGGAAAATTGTCATATATTAACTATAAGTAACAAGTCATAGAAGGAAGATTCATTGGTAAGTTTTGTTAGAAAAATGAACTGTTATAAATTTTCTTCACACAAGAAATGAAAAAACGCATATACTAAATATTCAATAAAAATGTTTATACATCTGAAGCCAAATAAAACTTCATAATACATAAGAAACAAATGATTTATAAAACTTACACAAACAATCATGAGCTCTAACAGTACGCCTAGAACGCAAACACAAGGGGATGATTTCAAAATATACTGTTACTGTGTGAGAGATAAGGCATGAAATTAAAAGAATACACTTTTGCAGTGAAGTTTGTGTCAAATATAATTTGCTTAAAATCCTATGTGAAAAAAATTTCACTTCAGAACAACCAATATCCTTCTCCTAAAATTGCCATTGAATAACAACCAGCAATTCAGAGAGGAGTAACTCAGAAGAGTGGTAAGGTGGGGTATACCTCAAACTGAGAGATCAGACCAGGGCAGGACAGAAATATAGAGGAGCCCAAGAGAAGCCGATGAAGGGGAAGATGGGGCTTAAAACTCTCTGAAGGAAAAAAAGAGGGAAAGATTATTATGCTTCAACTGTGAAGAAATCAGATTTTACCACTGTTCAGTGGATAAAGAAAATGTTTTCAGAAGACAGATTTTAATATGCTTTCTTGAGTTCAGAACAGGAAAGGACAAATATAATAAAAATAACACTGACGAACCTGAGAAACAGTATTAGACTTCTTGTCATGCAGTGAACCCCATAGACTACTCCCAAACATTATAAGCTATTTTCTGCGTTCTTTTTTATCCCTACCCAAACAATTTTTATCATAAATATATATATATATATATATATTATACATGAGTAGCTGCAGTGGGCAAGTAAGCTTCCAGGAGACAGCCCACCATTTTGCTCAGCTGTGATGGATGTCTTTTTGGAGAGGCACATCCCCAGGGGTTTCATCTTCAGATTGCTTTTTGTTGCTGGTATGCCTTCTTATGTTTGTCATTGCTAAATTCCTCATATATTGGGCATGGTATGATTGAGTATGGGGAGACCCTCACTGTTTATAGTCTGGTGTGATTGTTTCCTGGGTGATAGCCCACTCTATTGGGCAATTTTCCTGCAGATCCACATGAAAACAAGCTTTCATAAAATAATACTGTTATATGAATTACTGATTTTATAGAATTCCTGGTTTTATTTAAATTGTTTTAGGAAGTTAAGGTAGTTGATAGAAGTTTAAGGAGATGCCTTAAGCTTTTTTTTTTTTTTAAACCATAAAGATATAGCAAATTTAGAACTAAGAGTAGAATGTTCCCCCTCCCTTGTAGAACAGTGAGGGCTGCAGAGGTTAGGAAAGGAGTACAGTGAGCTTGTCCTTGGATCAGAAAAATAGGCACGGCACAAGTTAATGATCAAGGAAAACATTTAGCCTAGGTTAGGTCTGAATTCCTGGGTTTTGTGATCTAGGGATGTTGTCACAGGTTTTATTGTGCACCATATAAAGACAGGGTTATTAACAAAGAGTAAATAATTCTATTATGAGTAGAGATTAGATGATTAGCTAGTCTAATTGTACAAGACTTCAAAAAGGCATAAGATAGATGGTCTGTTCCTTAGTAAGAACAGATTATTGTTAGTTGAGCATAGGGGGACAACTTTGTACTATAGACTTAGCGTGCTTAAACTTTGTTAACCAATAACAAAAGAGTTATTGCTCTGGGGTTAGGATGAACTTGTGGAGATAAAGATAGATAGGAAATGTTTAGTTAGGTGTGAGTTTCAAAAGCAAAACATATAATTTAGGATAATAGTTGCTTTAGGAAGGCACACCAGATACGCTTTATACATTACTAATATTTCTTGCTTAAGAAATGTGGATGTGCATGCTCTTAGAGGTGGGGAAGGGAGTGCAGAATTCTTTCATACTTGTTCTTCAAAGTATGTGACAAAGTTGACATATATTCTATTGTGTGCCATACACATTTAAATTACAAAATAAAATGTCTAACAATATAAAATTCATCATTCTCATGTTTAAATATTTAGAGATGATGGTCCACAGTTTCTCATATTGTGCACCTCACAGAGGTTGGAAGGATGAGAAAGAGTGTGGGTATAAGGTTATTATTATTCTCCTATGCTCATTTACAATATTTTTCACCTAACAAATGTGTGTTCACTTTTAAAGTACAATGAAGAGAGATTACTTAATCATCAAACTTCAGTATAGAAAAATAAACCATGCTGGTTATGTGACACTGCTTTTTATTGCTTTTAGTCTTTAAGTTTTATAAACTGTTTTCTCTCTCTTGGGCTTTGCAGTTTTGAAAACTATTATGCTTGAGATTCAGACATGCTATCATATATACCATTACTTTTTTTCACAGTTGTACAGCAATTAATGTTACAACTATATGATAAAACATATATTATCTAGTCAAATCTTTCTCAGATCCTTCAATCTGCATAAATGCACATTTCCTGTCATATCAAATACATTTTGTTGTATTAACTCAGATTAAGGATACTTTCTCTTCCCAATATAGGTTACTTGTGCTGCCTCACTTACCAGCGTAATTTCCTAATTCTCCAGTGTGCATTACTATAGTGGGTAAAATTATTATATGATAGATCAAAACTAGTTGAATATAACTAACATATAATTCCACCTAAACTGTCTAGAATTTTTTGGACTTTCAACTGGAATTTTAACAGGTTTCAACTGGGTACATTTCACTTCTCTGATGGCTGTAGGGCCTATGCAAGTTTATATATATGAACTTAACAATCATTCTGATTTAGGCTCTGATTAAATAAAGAACAACTTATCTGCAGTTTCTAAATATTCATATTTCAATATGCCCCTTATACCTCACATTAACTTACAAGGAAAAGCTACAAACTAAAATTATATGTGGTCGTCATTACCAATAAATGAGTCTATCAAAGTAGAAAGAAACTATATTCTGCAATATATTGATGCGAGAATAGTAGATACCAGTGAAAATTATCATAGAGCTGTATTTTTTCCTCTAGACAACTTTTCTACCATCTGGACAAATAGAATAGTGTCACAAGAAACGTCGTCCTCCATCCCTACCTTTCTCTCGTGCTCAGTGCAACCTCCAAAGCTGCCCCCATTTATCTACCATTGTTATATTTGTGATATTCAACAAATATTTGTCTAGTTTCTCTTTCAACTTTTCCAAATAGGTTATGTTTTATGTATTCAGTAAGGTCTTACTTGGAATCAGTGCCATTTTAATGTCACTGTTTCAGGACTCAGGTTAAAGTATGTGCAGGCTGCTCTCAAGTGAGAGAGCTAAGCCATCATTCACTGACTCACCCATGTTGGAAAGTTACTGAGTATTCGTTCCCTTGAGATGTGGAGAATTTTGTATAAAGAGCATTAAGAACTTAGAAGAAATGCATACATTCTCATAAGAAACCTCATCATAGAGATTGCATCAAGGACAAATAAGAAAATTGAATCATTAAACAACTATTAGTAAAACTGTTTACACATAAAAATACCAAGTATATATGGTTTAGTTCCCCCAATTGCTTAATAAATTTTTACTTCTAATAAATATATCTGACAAAAACACTTATAACTTTTTTATGAAACCAATATCTCATCTCATATGTGATGATTTAACTGCTGGAGAGAAACAGTATACTAAATTTTATAATAAATTTTAATGCAACAAATCATTTCATATGCTTATTTCTACAGAAAAGCTAGAACTTGTTATAAATAATGCAAAATTAACTTAAAAGGTTGGAAAATGTATCATCAATTACAAGAAATTACTTTTCTACAATCTGGATGATGTTTATACTAAACACTGTGCTCAGAAGTTATTAGAAATGGAATAAAATTTTTAATAAAACAATTCACAGATAAAATACTGCAATTTCATGAAAGCCTGGCTTAAGGAGAGAAGAGATAAGGCATTTTAATGTTATGTATAAAAGCGACGCAATGGATATCATTGAAAACTACTTCGCAATGAGTGATGTGGCTTAAAAGGACTGAGGGTGGTATTCATTCTAAGAAAGGCTCTTGTGGGCTAGCTCCCTGGAAGCCTTTGTCTTTGATCTGTATGGAAGAGGAAAAGATTTGTGGATAGACATATTCCACAGAGATATTGTGGAAGGTGAACTAAAACATCAGGGTGGTTAATTACTCCAGGTTCCTTAATATTCGTATTTCATCGATTTCTACATGCTTTCGCCCCTTCATATGATTTTTTTCAGCCAGAAATTTTAGTGTATGGCCAATATACAAAATGCAGTACAGGAGAGTCCCTTAAATTAATCATCTTGCAAAAATTAAACTTTGTGCCTGTTTAATACCAATGCCTCTTTTGAGCCCTTCTCCTAGCTGCTGTCAGCTACCATTCTACTCTGTGCTTTGTGAGTTTTATCATTTTAATATTGACCAAGATATGTGGCATTGGCCTTTCTATGACAGGATTGTTTCAATTAGCACAATGTCCATTTTTAAATATATTTTATTAATTTATTCATATTACATCTCAATTGTTATCCCATCCCTTGTATCCATCCTCCCATTCTTCCCTCCCTCTCATTTTCCCCTTACTCCCCTCCCCTATGACTGTGACTGAAGGGAACGTCCTCCCCCTGTATATGCTCATAGGGTATCAAGTCTCTTCTTGGTAGCCTGCTATCCTTCCTCTGAGTGCCACCAGGCCTCCCCATCCAAGGGACGTGGTCAAATATGGGGCACCAGAGTTCATGTGAAAGTCAGATCCCACTCTCCACTCAACTGTGAAGAACATCCTATCCATTGGCTAGATCTGGGTAGGGGTTTGAAGTTTACTGCACATATTATCCTTGACTGGTGCCATAGTTTGACTGGGACCCCTGGGCCCAGATCAGCCCATCATACTGTTCTTCTCATAGGCAGCACAATGTCCTTAAAGTTCCTACTGATTGTTGCATCTGACCGGATTTTCTTCTTATTTAAAGACTGACTACTGTAGATAACATATTCATATGGATATCTTTTATATATTGACTTCAAAGGTTTGTATAAGTAACTACAAACGTAATCACTAGATCATAAGAAGTAGTTTATTTTTTAATTTTTTTTGATCAGCGCTATACAGTTAGACATAGTGAATGGAAAAAGCTTTGGTACAACTTTGCATTTTCACCAACAATATAAAAGCATCATGACTTTCCAAAAATGTGTCAACACTTACAGTTCTTTGCTTTGTTGCTGATAGGTACTAGGTGCTAACTCACTGTAGATTTGATTTTCATTTCCATGACAAATACTGATGTTTTAAACATTTTGATTTGTCTGTTGAGTATCTGTTTATTATTTAAGAAAATGTCTATTGTCTTGAACTTTGTCTATCTTAATTTTTGTCATTGAGTTTTAAGAGTTCCTTTATATATTTCAGATATTAACCCTCATCATATATGCATTTGAGCATATTTTCCTTCATTCCATGTGTTTTCTTCTTATACATCAATTTCTATTTCTGGGCAGAAGAATCACATTTAATTTACCTATTTTTAATTTTGTCTGTGCTTTTATTGCCGTATTCAAAGAATTGTGGCCAAGACTGGTGACATGAAACTTTGCCTTATCCTTCTGTATGTTATAGTTTGTATGATTTATACATTATTCCATGCCTGCCTTGGGGAAAAAGGAACTATGTTTAGTCTGAGTGGTTTATAAATAGCAGAAATGTATTGATTACAACTGATGATTTTCTAAAGGCAAAAATAAAAGTGAGTAAAGGATGTGTGTTGGTGAAGATGTATGGTACGCTTAGGGGTTGACACACTGTGCTGCATTTTTGTGTAGCAGAAGGGGGAACAGCTCCTTCACTCCTTCATCACAAAGCCACTAACTACTTCCATCCATGAGACCTCATCATAATGTAGTCAAATATGTGCCAACTACTTCAGTTATATGAAGAACAGGGACTGACTTTGGCATGAACTCTGGTGCTCCATATTTGATGACTTCCCCTTGGTGGGGAGGCTGGTGTCACTCAAAGAAAGAATAAGCAGGCTACCAAAATGAGACTTGATAGTCTATGACCATATAAGGGGGAGGAGGTCCCCCTCATTCATAGACCTAGGGGAGGGGAATAGGATGAAAGCGGGAGGGAGGGAGAAATGAGAGAATACACGTGATGGGATAACAATTGAGTTGTAATCTGTATAAATTAATAAATTTTTTTAAAGGAAAAAAGCCAGGTTTTGTAAAATCTACAACTTGTTTATAATCATAATTGCATACTTAATTCTGTGTGAATCTTGTCTCAGATATGAATGTGTAGATGTTTTGTGTTGCTTCCTGTCTAATCTCAGTCTAAACCCGTTTGTCTCATTCTGTGGTGCTTCTTGATATGTTTTTACTAGGAGCCATATTAGGCAACACTTCCCTCTTCCCAGAATTTCCCAGGGTTTTGCTTTACAGGCAATGTTTACAGATGGAGCTGTAGTCTCCAGAAAGCCATTTCACTATTGAGATGCTGAGGTACCTGTGGACCATTCAAACACATAATACCTAGGTGCCTACCTGAGAGGTTTGAGAAGCAATAAATGTTAGTATATCCCTCAGCTTCAAACATCAACTGTCATCCTCTTCTTTCATATCATTTGAAAATTTATTTTTCCATGAAAGTATAACATCACAAGAAAAAGAAGAAACATGGGTAATTTTTATTTTAGAATCTCAGCTTCTGACATGGTTTAACAATATTTTTCTAATTATATGAGCACAATTTTATAAAAATGGAAATGAGATGTTTGAAATGGATCATTTTGCAAAAACAAAAATCTTACCGAGTACATTTGGCCCAATCTTATATATTTAAGCATTTCTTTGTTTTTGTTTTGTTTGGCTTATTAAATTACATTTGTCAAAAAAAATAATAAGTTCTCCAAAGGCTGTCAGGGTCTAGATATCTTTTTTGGACAAACTTCCCCATCAACAATGTAAGGGGTTGTGGATTGTGGCTGAGAAGGACATCTCTGCCAAGTATCATAAAGGTGCCTTGACTGAACTGAAATATCAGGGCTATGGGAGTTTTATAATGTCCATTCTTTATAAGGGAGGAGATTGATAAAAGACACTTGAAGAGGAAGGTTTCAATTTTGTCCAATTAATAGATTTTAGGTGTAAAATACTGTTCTTATCCTGAGTAATTTATCCATAGCAACACGGTTTAGATGATAAACAAATTCTCCTTTTTAAGTCGGGAATGATGGCAAGGACAGTGACCAGTGTACAGTCATACATGCCTTTCTTTTAAACAAATGTAGACAAGATTAGTCATTGGTACAACACCAAGGATTCCACAAGAAAGATTTACCTAATGTTTTTGCCATTTTTGTCACTGAGGGAGCATCAGCCAGGTAGAAGACTGGAATCTTAGTCATGGACAGCCACCGACCTAAATCCTAACCAACATAATAGCTAAGTTGATTGTTGAGATCTTGGATGGATAGGATGAAAGAATTCCTTTTTTGTCCATTCAATTACCTCTTAGCAGGACAACCCTGAATTTTATTTAATTGTTAGATTAAAATCGGGTACAGCTCTTAGTAGGGGAAGCAGATATTTTTTTCCTGCAATAGAATCTAATTTTCTTTTAATTTCATGATTTATCAAAGCATCAGAAAATAAGGTCAATAAAATTAGAACTTTTTTTTTCTGTGACTAAACATATCTTTCCAGTTATAATTAGAGAAAATAAAGAGGAATCCATTCTTCAGCATCCCCTGAGATATCCTCCTTTGTGAGGGACTACCTGTCAGTGACCTCAAGATATACTAGTTTGTCTGGTATGCATTAGTCTTGAAGATTTTATTGGTCATGCCTACATTCTAGTGCTGGGCATAGCTATAGCCTAAGAACTCAATTGCCAAATGCATAGCTATTCTCTATGTGGGGCACACCCTCTCCATGAGCTGTGCATGGAGTAAGGACAGAGCTTCAGTGTCTGCATCAAGCTTAGCCCATCCATCCTTCTTTGCACAGGATACTCTCTTTTCATAATGCATACAGAATCCCTCCCTGAGCCAGGTGCGGCACATGCCTTTAATTGCAGCACTCAGGGAGGCAGAGGCAGGCAGATCTCTGTGACTTTGAGGCTAGCCAGGTCTACAAAGAGAGTCCAGGACAGCTAAGACTACACAGAGAAACCGTATCTGGAAAAATGAAACAATCCAAACAAGAAAAAAAAAAGAAAGAAAGAAAGAAAGAAAGAATAAAAAAGAAAGAAAGAAAGAAAGAAAGAAAGAAAGAAAGAAAGAAAGAAAGAAAGAAAGAAAGAAAGAAACCTTCCATGCCCTGTGAGACATAGTCTCCTTCCCAGAGCAATGGCATCATACCATCAGTTTTTGTAATGCTTATATGTTTTTGCACCTTAAATCATTGGCTTAAGCAATAATTCAAGAAGAGTCATGATTTTTCTTTCAATTATCTTTTTCTAAGCTAATAAATCCTGTTGCTACCAAAGGGTTTACAATTTACCAGACTTTGCTGACCTGCCACACTCAGTGAGTCTTTGCTCCATCACTGTCTAAGAGACAAAGTCTACCTGTATCAGTCAGGCAATCTGATTCCAGACCCTGACTATTAACATCTGTGATTTTCTCTTTCTTTTCTGATCTATGGAACGCTTTCCTCTTTTGCCTTATCTTAGCATTTTACTCATTCTCCTATCCCTTGTTTGCAGTTAGAAGGAAAGCTCAAGTGTAAATTTGATACTACTATACCCCGTGTTCACAGTGGTGGGCTTCTGATTATCATGTGATATTTTAGTCATGAACAACCAAGTAGATAAACAAGTTCGTGCTGTATTCTTTCCATGGCCCTTCTGACCTACGTAGAAAAATTAAATTGAACCTTGTTCCATCATATAATTCACCTGAGATGCAAAGAAAAACAAACACTAAAAGCCGTTTTTCATTTTGAAGCCTTTGCTGAGAAATAAAACAGAACAAAATATCAGGAAGGGTTTGAATTAAATTACCTTAAAGAATCTTTCCAGGCATGTGCTTGCCTCGAGAGTTTCTTGTTGTACCTAATTGTGTTCTCAAGCAAGATAACAGAAGTAAGGGAGCTTGGGAGAAGGAGAGGGATGAACAAGGAGAAAGAGATCTCTGGTTTTGTGCATGGTGATAAATAAGGGTCTATTTGCATTTTTCTACAAGTAGACATCCAGTTAGACCAACACCATTTGTTGAAGGTGCTATCTTTTTTCCATTGTATGGTTTTGGCTTCTTTGTCAAAACTCAAGTGTCCATGGGTGTATGGGTTTATTTATGGGTCCTCAATTCTATTCCACTGATCCGCCTGTTTCTATGCTAGTACCGTGCACTTTTTACTACTGGTGCTCTATACTACAGCTTGAGATCAGGGCTGGAGATACCCCAAAAGATATTTTATTGTATAGGATTGTCTTAGTTTTCCGGTTTCTTTTTCCATATGAAGTTGAGAATTGTTCTTTCAAGGTCTGTAAATAACTGTGTTGTCATTTTGGTGGAGATTGCTTTGAGTCTGTATATTGCTTTTGCTAAGATGGCCATTTTTCTATGTTAATCCTACAAATCCATAGCATGGGAGATCTTTGTATCTTCTCATATCTTCTTCAATTTCTTTCATCAGAGACGTGACAGTTTTTTTTATACAAGGATTTTACTTGTTGGTTACAGTTACAGTAAGATACTTTATGTTTTTAGTGGCTTCTGTGAATGGTGTTGTTTCCCTAATTTCTTTTTCAAACTGTCTGTCTTTTGTATATAAAAATGCCACTGATTTTTTTGTTGTTGTTTTTAGTTGATTTTTGTATCCAGCCACTTTGCTGAAGTTGTTTACCAGTTGTAGGAATTCCTTGGTAGAATTTTTGGGGTCATTCATGTATACTATCATATTATCTAAGAATAGTGATACTTTGACTTCATCCTTTCTAATTTATATTTCTTTGATCTCCTTTACTTGTCTTATTGTGCTAGGTAGTACTTCGGGTACTGCACTGAAGAGATATGGAGAGAATGGATAGCTTTTTCTTTTCCTTGATTTCAGTGGAATTGATTTGATTTTTTTCCTTTTAGTTTGATGTTGGCTATGGGCTTGCTGTATATTGCTTTTGCTATGTTTAGGCATATGCTTGTATCCCTGAGCTCTCCAAGATTTTTAACATGAATAGGTGTTGGAATTTGTCAAATGCTCTTTCAATATCTAAGAAGATGATCATGTGGTATTTTTTTTTCTTTCAGTTTTTTTTATATGATAGATTACATTGATGGATTTCCATATATTGAACCATCTCTGTATGCCTGGGATGAAGCCTACTTGGTCAGCACAGTCTCCTTGTGGGTCCTATAATATGGGGAGTAAGGACTACTTCTGACATGGACTCTGGTACCCACTCAAGGATCACCTCCTTCTGGCAGGCAGCCTTGCCATGCCACAAAGGAAGACGATACACGGTCCAGATGGAACTTGATAGGCTGAGGTCAGATGTTAGGGGAGGAGGGCTCCCTCTCTCTGAGAACTAGGGTAAGGGAGGAAGGAAATAAAGAAGGCAGGGTGGGACCACGAGGAGACAAGGGACTGGGCAACAATTGGGAGGTAAAGTGTACAAATGAAAAAATACAGTAAAATCAAAATAAATTATTTTTTAAGAGAAGAAGAAAGAGGAGAGAGGGCAGAAAAGGAGTAAGCAAGTAAGAAAATACATAGTGACATCTACCTATGGAAGGACCTTCAGGAAATATATTGTTCTATGTGCTAAGTAAAATTCAACATAAAATAAAACAGCAAAAAGACTATAGTATAGAAATCTTCACAATGACAGAAAGTTTTTAAGATACCATTGGAAAATGTGATTATAAAAAAAGTAACATTAGTGAAAGGCATGAGTGGCAGCCAAGTACATTGTGGAAAATCTCATGTATGTGAAAGATTACCATGGTAAAGACATGCTGTTACATTTCCAGAAATCTTAAACTCTGTAAAAACCTAATTTGAAATTTTACTTCAATGGCCACTCACATACAGAACATTCAAACTATCTCAAAATAGTGTCTTTACCTTAACAGATACTAAAAAGTTAAGTATCAATAATGAAAATATTATAATTTTGCTGCTGCTACATAGAAATATCCTCAGTGAACTGAGGTACCATCTCAAAGTTAGGTCCTCAAACTGTATGTATAACAATTCTTTTGTTTAATCCACTCCCAAAAAAACTCCACAGCCTGATAAAATATGTTTTAGGTTTTGTATATATAATTTACACAACACTACAAAACTAATTTCATGTGTTTGTCACATGTGTGTGTCCTGTCTTGTGTAGAGAGCACCATCATAAAATTGATCACATGTAAATGCTCCCCCAGTTACTTTGTAATTCCTTCTCAAGTCCCACTTTCATAGAGAGCCACAGATCTCAATCCACACCACACAGCTTCATTTGCATATTAAAGCCTTTTGTATATTTGTAGCGGGCACTTTTGCAGATTGACTTATTTCACTCAGCACAAGAAATTCATCAGGAGTATTTGAATTATTGGCTTTGTATTGTCAAGCATTATTCTGTTGCTTGAACACAGTACAAGATGTCTATGTACGGACAGACATTTAAGTTATTTTCTGGTATTTAAAAATTAGAGAAATTATTTTTATTGAATAATTGTGAAAGTTTTTGTAAGGATATATGCTTTTAGTTCTCAACATAGAATCCGTGACTTTAAAACTGCTAAAGGAAAAACTGTGGTATACCTTCCTGTAGCTCCTGGAATTAAGTCCACATAGGGACTGACAGGATCTCATGAATCTCAAAAGTTTCTATACAACAAAGGAAACTGTCAACCAAGTGAGAAGGCAGCCCACATAATGGGAAAACATCTTTGATAACACACAAATTACATAAGAAGAGACAACGATAGCCTCTGGACTTGACATAATTGACACACACACACACACACACACACACACACACACACACACACATCCATCATAGAAACTGTGATTTCCAATGCAAGACCTCCACAAGACAAAAAGACTTATAAATCCCAGCATGGGTGGGGAAGGGGTACCCAATACATCACCACTAACTGATGAGGTAATGAAGATATGGTTGTATTAGTTTGTGGGCAGTATTGGTAAGTTGTCAGTCCCTCAGTGAATGACCCCAGGACCTCAATGCATCTGGGCAGTGGATATCAGACTTGGTGGATTTTATAAAGAAAGAAGAGCATGAAACTGGGAAGAAGTGTATTTGAAGTAGGAAGGGTAGTTAGACACTGGTTTGTGGGTAGATATGACCAAGATAGATATATGAAATTCTCAAAGACTAATAAAATTACATATAGTAAAATATATAAAATGTTTTCTTAATTTTTGTTTTAAAACTGATAAAATGTTATTGAAAAAGATAGCACAAAATATGCAGACAAAAATTGTACAAACAGAAATATAGGTGAAGAATTGTTTTAAAAATTTTCAAGTATTAACATTTCATAAAATGTTATTGTCATAATTTTTAAAAAGTAAAATGTAGGAAATATAAAGATAAACCTTTAGAAATTTAAAAATGTAGTGGTTGCAAAAATACTTCAAAAAGTAAAGAAATCAGAAAATAATTCTGCAAAATGTAATAATTGAGTACCAAAATGCATAAAAATCATTGAAAAATATATAAATAAGAATGGATACAAGAATACAAATTTTGTAAAGTAGAAACTCCAGAAAGAGAATATAAGGGAAACCAGAGAGTATAAAATAAAGGTGAAAACAGTTTAAGGCTATTCCCCTGAACTGTGTGTGTGTGTGTGTGTATGTATGTGTGTGTGTGTGTGTGTATGAATGTATGTATGGTATATATGTACACACACATTTATACACACACACACAGAAACACATATGTGTGTGTGTGACCATAAGAATATAATGACATAGCTTTGTAAATTAAAGAAATAATAAGTATAAAAAGTAATTTGTGTAAATTTCAAAGAGGAGAGAATTCTCAATTATTTTTTATTTCAAATTCCATAACTAGGCCATACCAGGATATGGAATAAAAGAATTCTCAGAAATTCAGACAAAAATAATTCCATTTTTTCAGGTATCGAGTCTCTTCTTGGTAGCCTGCTATCCTTCCTCTGGGGCCACCAGGCCTCCCATCCAGATGGCGTGGTCAAATATGGGGCACCAGAGTTCATGTGAAGGTCAGACTCAACTGTGGAGAATTTCCTGTCCTTTGGCTAGATCTGAGTAGGGGTTCGAAGTTTACTGCATGTATTGTCCTTGGCTGGTGCCATAGTTTGAGCAGGACCCCTGGGCCCAGATCTACCCATCATAATGTTCTTCTTGTAGGTTTCAAGGACCCTCTGGATCCTTCTATTTCTCCCATTCTCCCATGCTTCTTTCACCTAGAGTCCCAGTAGGACGTCCTCCCCTCTGTCCCACTTTCCTGGTAAGTGAAAACTTTCATGGGACATGCCCATTGGGTTAGTGTCCAGATATAAGTAAGCATATACCATTTGAGTCTTTCTGCTTCTGGGTTAACTCACTCATTATTATCATTTCTCATTCAATCCATTTGCCCACAAATTATGGGAATTCCTTGTTTTTAATAGCTGAATAGTATTCCATAGTGTAGATGTACCACAGTTTCTTTATCCATTCTTCTACTGAGGGACACTTAGGCTGTTTCCATGTTCAGGCTATTATGATTATGAATAAGGCTGCTATAAACATAGTTGAGCATATGTCCTTGTGTGCTGGAGCATCTTCTGGATATATTCCAATGAGTAGAATAGCTGGGTCTTGAGGAAGCCTTATTCTTAGATTGTACCAGATAGATTTCCACAGTGGCTGTACTAGTTTGCATTCCCACCAGCAATGAAGGAGTGTTCCTCTTTCTTCACATCCTCGCCAGCATGTGGTGTCACTTGAAATTTTGATCTTAGCCATATGAGCATATAGAGGGGGAAGAGGTCCCCCTCAGTCACAGTCATAGGGGAGAGGAGCAGGGGGAAAGAGGGAGGGAGGGAGGAATGGGAGGATAGAAGGGATGGGATAACAATTGAGATGTAATATGAATAAATTAATTTTTAAAAAATGAGCAGAAACAGTCTAACTTGGAGAATAGGCATCAAGGAGGACAGAGAACTGGTATCTTCTCAAGTTGTTTGAAATTCTCTTAAAGATATTTATCTCTTTTCTATCTAATTATTCAATAGATATATGTATCGGAATGGAGAACAAAAAAATTCCAATTTTCTATCTTTGTCAAAAAGTTGTTGAAGATTTTATTAACTTTGGCATAATGACAAAGGAGATTGAAAAAAGAAAGGCAGAAAGGTAACTAATAGGTACCCAATTTAGGGGAGTGTCATGTGATATCTCAGAATCTCAGTGGTGTCAGAATAACAGTCCTTTAAATAACATTAAAGGAGTGTGGCAGGAGAAACACACACACACACACCTACACACAATCACTTATACCCACTCA